>JABTTQ020002531.1:0-600000 GCA_016081115.2 Rehmannia glutinosa | reverse complement strand
TTATGTGGGTGGTGACTCCTATAAGTTTGATTATTTGGAGATTGATATGTGCATGTTAGAAGCAATTGGAAAAGTAGGTGAACAATAAGGGTTAAAGGAACTACTGAGCTATTGTACCAATAGTGAGAATGGTTTTATTTTGATTAAAGATAACTCACAGTTGCATGCTTTGTGTGAAGAAAAACTGAAAACTACTAGGGAAGTAGATATTTACATTTAGGAAGTAAGTCACTTCTTTTGTAGTCAGACTGAATCATCTAAGCTACACCACTTTGTGGATGATGAAATAAACATTGAGGATTTATTTAATGATGACAATGAGGGCAAATAGTGATGACAATGAGAGGGCAGAGGGTGAGGGGGTAGAGGAAGATGAGGACTTTGATGATGGTGACTACAATGAGGAAGAAGTGAGTGATACTGATGACATCAAATTGTTCAATAAAAGTGTAGATTTAGATGTTGAATGGTTAAAAAAAGGAGCCGAAGAGGTTAAAAAATAGGGTCATTATGTTGGGAGTGATGGTGAAGAAGAGGATGTATTGAAAAGTGATGAAGATTTAAATAGTGCTAAGAGGCCAGATGAAGATGAGGATGGGGAGAGGTTTGAAACTTTCAACACAGTGAACTTATATAATCCTTCATTTTAAACTTTTCAAACAGGAAAGAGTTAAAATAAGCTATTCATTCATTTTCTATTAAGTCTAAGAGAAGCATAAATATAACAAAAAAATGATAAGAAAATGTTACATGCTAAGTGTGCATATAAGGAGTGTAACTGGAAGGTTCATGCTGGGAAGCTTATAAATGAAGAAACATGCCAGATCAATAGATATGAACCAAATCACACATGTAGGATCAATTTTCATGTTAAGAATCTCAAAAGCACATGGTCATCCGGGAAGTATGCACATAAATTCTAATTTGATCCAAATAGAATGTGAAAGGTTTTAGAGTTGATGTACTAGAGGACATAAGATGCCATATCACCAATTTCCAAGCTTACAGAGCCAAGTAATTAGCTATTAAGAGCATTGTGGGTGCATAAGAAGAGTAGTACTCCTTATTTTGGTCTTTTGCTGATGAAATAAAAAAAAAAAAAAACTAACCCTAGTAGTACAGTGATCATAGGAACTGAACAGTCCCACCGTCGAAATAGGTTTGATAGACTTTATATATGTCTTCATGCATTGAAAGTTGGTTTTTTTTTCTGGTTGTAGGCCTTTTATTGGTGTAGATGGATGTCACCTAAAAGGTCCACATGAGGGGTGTTGTTGATAGCTGTTGCTGTTGATCCAAACAACAACATATTCCCTGTAGCTTTTGCTGTGGTGAGTAAGGAAAACATGGACATATGGGATTGGTTTATAAGACTCCTAAAGATTAACCTGAACATTTAGAGAGATTTTGAGTACATTTTTATGTCTGATAAACAGAAAGGACTGATTCCAGCATTTGATGAGGTTTTCCCGAATTCAGACCATAGGTTTTGTGTTAGGCACATTCATAGGAATATGAAAAGTACTGGTTTTAGGGGTCAAGCATTCAAGGCTGCCTTGTGGAATGCAGCTAGGGCAACAACTGTTAATGAATTTCAGAGAAGGATGGATGAAATGAAGCAACTTTCTGAGGCTGCATATGAGTGGTTTGTTGATTAACCACCTCAACATTGGACTAGGTCACATTTTAGTGAATTTAGTAAGTGTGACATGCTACTCAACAATGGTTGTGAGTCCTTTAATTCTAATATTTTGGATGTTAGGGATAAGGAATAGTTACTATGTGTGAGTGGATCATTGTGAGTGGATCATTGAGTATCTAATGTCTAGATTGCGAAAAAATAGGGATATAGCCAAAAAATGGAGACCTTTTAACTTGTGCTCAAAGATTCAGAAAATCACACAAGCAAATAGTGAGAAGGTTGGGACTGTTATCCAACTAAATCTGATGACTACCATTACCAAATCAATTCATATGATGGCTCCAAATTCAAAGTTGATTTGATCAAGTGATTAATACATGTTTTGCATGTATTTTGGGCTTAATTGTAGATAGAATTAGTTGTTATACATGCATTACTTAAGTGAAAAAGGGCTTTATTTCGATTTGTGAAAAGGTATTACGCTTTGCTCGTTTTGTAGGAATTGTTGATAATTGTAGCATTTTGGCAATAATTCAGAGCATTGCGGTAAAGAACCGCCGATACTTGAAGTAATGTACGAAGTTTGAAGCTGAATCGGGAAGAAGTCAGACGAATCGGGCGAGAAGCGGAAAGAAACGAACAAGTCTCAAGTCCAACAGGTGCGCACGGGCAGGGCGTGCGTCCCTAGCATGACCCGTGCACTAGCCCAAAACTGAGACTCAAGCCACGGCATGACGCACGGGCTGTTCGGCATGATGCACGAGCCGTGCGCCCTTCAAAAAAAAGAAAAATTCTGCAAGAAGACCTAGCACGGCAACAAGACGGCCCGTGTGTCTGTTTGGGAAAACAGAGTTTAACAGATTTTAAACTAGGTTTTGACTCAAACGAAGTACAAATAGAGACGGGGCGGCCACAAACGGGGACACACTGATTTTTTGCCCTAAAAAGCGAGAAAAAGAGCAACTTCCCACCGGAGAATGAGAGAGATCCATCAAAGCTACAACAACACGCTGAGGATTAAAGATAGATCGAGAGATCATCGACGCCCCCGAGTCTTCGCATTCCATAAGATCTTTATTCGCAATTAGTTAGACATGAACATGAATAATTTGTCGATGAATTATTTATTTTCCATGTCCGGCTAAACATCTTGTGATTCCCGGTTTGGGATTAGGTTAATGAATACTTTTATTTGATGATTAATTGCAATTGAAGTTATTGTTTTCCAACCCTATTCGAGTACTTTGTTTTAATTCTTATTTTATCAAAAAGCTATTTGTTTAACTTGTTTGATGTATTGATTCATAATTCGAGAGATGAGTTTCAACACTAGATCTGTGAGTACTTGACATGAATATTTGCAAGAATGAGAAGTCTCGTGAATATTTGTGAAGGATATTTATTCTTTTGTGTTTTTGGGAGTTGGATATCTCATGTTGAGTAGAGATCTTTAGTATAGATATTCCAATCAACGTTTTTACATGCATCTCGAGAGAGGGTAAACCTTTGTGATTGTTCTATAGGGATGAATACGAATAACTTTGGTTTGATTAATCGATAAAAAAGGGGATATTAATCAAACCATAACCCATGAATCCATTCATCTCCTTGATCTTTCAATCAATCTTTACTTTGTCTTTTTATGCTAAATTCTTGTCTTAGTTTTACAAAACCAAATCACTCAATTCCGATTGTCTGGATAAAAATAAGGCTATTATAATCCCAATACTTAGTATATTAATTTATTAGACATTGTGGATTCGACCTTGCTAACCCTATTCTATAAACTGCACCGTACACTTTAAGGTGAATCTAAAAATAAGCTGAACAAGTTTTTGGCGCCTTTGCCGGGGACTAATTAAATTTTTAGTACTAATATTGCGATAAATAAAATTATTTTTAATTTAGACATTTTTTTCTTTCTTTTAATTTGTTGTTTAATTTTACTCCTACTGTGTTTGACTTGTTTTCTTTAGTTGGTTCAGGTAGTGAATGAACACTCGCTCGAAGCAAGGAGAATTAGCACCGTTCATACCAGAGGTTGAGGCTTTTGCTAGGTGAATTAGTGCGGCTACTAAACGGGCAGAAAGACAACAAGAATAGGCTATGGCGGACGTAGAAGATAACAACGAAGGCGATAACAGTGTCGACAATGGAGGTAACAATAGGGCCAACAGGGTCAACAATGAGTTACCAGCACCAGAGGTTCCGACAGTCTAGCAGCAAGCGATTCGCGATTACTTTCGCCCATAGACCAATCGAAACTATGGTGGAATTGCCAATGTCCCAATTAATGCGAATAACTTTGAGCTGAAGCCAACACTGATCTCGATGGTGCAGCATAATCAGTTTGGGGGTTTCCCGTATGAGGATTCCAATTCTCATCTTGCGAACTTCATGCAGATTTGCAACACAATCAAGATGAATGGGGTGACTGATGATGCTATACGTCTGCGCCTATTCCCTTTCTCTTTAAGGGATAAGGCTAGAAACTGGCTAGGCACACTAACTCAGGGGAGTGTGAGTACTTGGGAGAAGCTGAGTCAGAGATTCTTATTTAATTACTTCCCACCAAGTAAGATACTACAAAAAAAGTGAGATCACGCAGATTCGTGCAAACTTTGACTCGAGCCACTGCATGATGCCTGGGAGAGATTCCGGGATTTATTGAGGAGGTGCCGGCAACACGAATTTCCAGAGGATCAGCAGCTCTGCTTCTTTTACAACGGGTTGATGGGACAGACTAGGTCGTTTGTAGATGCCGCAGCAGGAGGCGCTTTAGCTGCAAGATTCCCAGAGGATGCATTCAACTTGCTAGAAGAGATGGCAATGAATAGCTATTAGTGGCCCTCCGAGAGAAATAATGTGAAAAGGGTAGCCAAGTCACCGATTCGGACCCACTTAAGGCATTGATTTCGATGACCGTGTTGACCAATCAATTGAGTGTATTGACGAAGGGGACTGATGGAAACGTGGGTGTAAGTAATGAGGGAGTTCCTCTATATCCCATGGAGGAAGCAAATTATGTCAACAACCAGAATTTCAACAATTACCGGAACAATCAAACTTCCACTCAATACCATCCAGGTTTGAGGAACCATGAGAACTTTTCTTATGCAAACACAAAAAATGTGATGCAACCACCACATGGGTTTAATGTGACAAATGGTGTCATTAATGCGGAGGTGAAGCCATCTTTGGAGGACATTCTCACCTCGTTCATGGGTGAAATGAGGAACTGGTTCAATAAAGATGAGGCTAAGATAGACAAGATCGAGGCACATATCACGGAGTTGGCCAACACTGTGGGTTCACGACTGAAAAACCTAGAAACTCAGATTGGCCAGTTAGCAACGATCATTGGTGGGCAACATCAGAAGGGCTAGTTTCTGAGTAACTCGGAAGTCAATCCAAGGGAACAATGTAACGCCATTCATCTGAGGAGTGGTACGGAGTACGAGGGGCCGAAAATTCTGGGAAGTGTTGAAAAAACTGAAGGACGCACAACCCGTGCGGGCGCCGGAGCACGGCCAAGTCATGCGTGGTACCGAAGGATTCCAAGAACAGAACATGAGACGCACGACCCGTGCGTCTGAGTATGGGCGGCCCGTGCGTGATGCCGAACGGGTAAATTCGACCCTGGGAGATGAACACACAGAAGCAAAGGGCGATGTTGAGGATGAGGAAGGAGTCGAAGGTCATATTGCTGAACAAAAAGGGGCTGAGAAGCTTAAATCTTTTTCTAACCCTGATTTTTCTAAACTTACTATTCCCCTTCTTTTTCCCCAACGATTTCAAAAGAAAAGGTTAGATTCACAATTTGCAAAATTCTTGGATATATTTAAGAAACTGTATATTAACATACCTTTTGCAGACGCATTGGAGTAGATGCCGAATTATGCAAAGTTTTTGAAGGAAGTGATGTCCAAGAAGAAAAAGTTGGCGGAATTCGAGACAGTCAACTTGACGGAAGAGTGCAACGCAATCATTCAGAGGAAATTACCACAGAAGCTCAAAGATCCGGGGAGTTTCACTATCCCTTGTACTATTGGTGGTGTTTTATTTAAAAAAGTGTTTTGTGATCTAGGAGCAAGTATTAACTTAATGCTCTTGTCCATTTTCAGGAACTTGGATTAGGAGAGGTGAAGCCGTCCATGGTCACCTTGCAGCTTGCAGATAGATCACTCACATATCCTAAGGGAATCATGGAGGATGTGCTCGTGAAGGTAGACAAATTTATATTCCCAGTGGACTTCTTCGTGCTTGACATGGAGGAAGATCGAGACGTCCCTCTGATACTTGGGCGTCCATTTCTCGCCACCGCACGAGCCTTGATAGATGTGCAAAAAGGAGAGCTCACATTATGAGTTAATGACGAGCAAGTGTTGTTCTCCATCTATAAGGCCGGGAAAACTCATGATAAAATAGAGAGCTGTAAATCATTATCAGTCGTCGATTCATGTGCTAATAATTTTAATCTGATTCATTGTGTGTGTGCTTTAGATCATGTGCAAGAAGTACTGAAACGTGAGAAGGCGAAGCACACGAAAAGGGCCAGCAGCTCAGAAGCACGCGTGTACTGCCGCTCACACGATGCAAACGAGAAGAATATGGCATTTGACCAACGTGTGACTTCTACGCTAGAGGCATTCAAAGGAGGCTTGAATTTATGCGAATTGAATTGGCAAGGAGAAAGACATGAAGAAGTGACTCACCTCACTTGGCTAGAACCGTGATCGCGTATACAGGCGTCAAGCTATAAACGTTAAATTTAGCGCTTGTTGGGAGGCAACCCAACGGTTTGTTGTATTATTTTTTCCCATGTTTTGTGTTTTCCCTTTATAAGTTAGGATTTCCCTGGTTTAAAAAAAAACTGGGAAAAGGACAGTCGCAGGGATGCACGGACAGCCCGTGTGCACACGCACGGCCTGTGCGTCTGTTCACTGCAACATTATTAGGTTGTGAATTCAGGTATGCATTCTCAATCCACACTTTTCTTTGAAATTCTATCTTCTCTTCTATGCGATATAATTTCATTCAAGTTTGGGGGGAGAGGTTGATATTTTGAATGAAGGGTGTGGTGATATTTGCATTCATGTAGTTGCATGTAGAGCATATAGGTTGCATTGCATTAGATGCTTGTTTTTCTGATTTTAGCACGTTTATTGCTTTAGCACATTTATTGCTTTCTTAGGTTTTTAGGGAGTGAGTTGACAACTATTGTGTGCTTGTTGTGATCTTGAGAGCATTTGTTGAACAATTTACGTTGTTTTGAATTGGGTGTTGAGCGTGAGTTGACCGTGTTGAGAATAGATGATATGGAGCATGTGAATATTGAAATCATGGTTGATATGCTTTGAATTACGCAATTGCAATCCCGTGAGCTTTTTGAGCCTTTTTACGCTTTCATTATATGCGCCTTGTTTGTTGATTGAGTGTGTCATTCATATTGATATGAATTCTATAACAAGCTCTGGTATCTCTGTCGAAGTCACATGTTGTATGCAATTTATGAAGATGATTTTAGGCCATTTTTGTTAAGCCTTTCAAGCCTTTTGCCTACCTAATGCCATTTAATTTCCCTAGTTAGCCAATTTGAGCCTATTGCCTGATTTTTTTGATAGCCACAATTCAAGCTGTAACTTGATATATCTGTTACCCTAAACTTGAGCGTATAGCATTGAGTAAGGGGATTGAATAAGGTTGAATATGAGGATATCGAGAAGTTAGATAATGGGGTGCATGTTGGATCTCGGGAATAAAGGAAGAAAAAGGAGGAAAAAAGGAGGATATACTCACAAAAGGGTCCGAAAACAATGGAAAATTTGAAAAAAAATAAAAAAAATAAAATAAAATCAACTGCCTAAGTGAGTTGGCCGGGAATGAACTTATAGGCTGAGATTTATGATGTAAGGCGGAAGAAAGTAGAGTATATGTAAGGAAAAAAAAGGGAGAAGAGAATTATGATAAGAATAAGAGGTGATTAGGGGTGCATGTTAGATTTGTATGAGACTATTTGAGTGAGAAAAAGAGGTGCTTACCAGTTGTTAGAAATTTTTCTAACCGCAAGTCTACGGTGTCAAGTTTTAATATAGTGATATGAGTAGGGTTGTCGTATCCACAGGGAATGCATGTATAAGTACCAAGTATAAATTACCTATGCTATATTTGACAGATCAATAATAGGTGGATGTCTCAATTTATAAATAAAAATAACTAGATATAACTAATCAAAATATAAACATCTAAATCTATGGGAGAATGAATTCTAGAGGTGTGATGAATCGAGTTTTCCCTTATATTATCAATATGGTATATCAATCACAAATTACCAATTTATAAGTCAAGATTTCTACAATAATCATTTCCTCTCTCGAGTGCCAAATGATTTTAGATCACAATTGGGAAATCAATATCTCTATAAAGATCACCAATTGAAATCTCAATAAAAACTATGAATCTTGGTTGATGACTTCAAAGGATTCACAAATTTCTCAATTCTATGAAATCCTAGGTTATGTTATTTCAAGGCCATGTATTCAATTACCTCTCTCAAGTGTCAAATCAAATACACCAAACACTCTAAATTATTGATCAAGTAATTTAGAAGCAATAAATCCAAATAGCACAAATAGATTGGGAAATCTAGATTGACAAACCACAATATCAAAACATAAGTTCAAACATAGATTACATCATCCCTCTAGAATTATAAAGTTTAGCTCATTATGAAAATACAAATACCCATAATCAAATGAAAATGCATCTCAAATGATATACAAGAAACAACAAAGAAGGAATTAAGAAGGAATTAAAGATATTAAAGAAGAATCTTATCTATTTCTAGATGATAAATGTCTTCAATCTTCTTCCCCAACTCTTTCCTTGTGTCTTGGTGGTGTTGGTTTTCATCCCCAAGTGTCCTCCATGCCCTAGTTCAAGCCTCTAATATATCTATTTATAATACCCCTTTTTAGATCCAAAAATCGGAGTTGTATTGTTTTGTCCGCCCCCGGGCGCTGCAGCGTCCAAACGTAAAATGCACTGAACAATTTACAGACTGGCGCGAAGCGCAGACCTTGGGACCTTGGGAGCTGCAGCGCCCCATAAAATGTCCGAATTTGCCTTTGCTCCCTTCATCAAAGTTGTAGCCCTATCTCTTAGCTTTCCATATCCACTTGAATCAGCTCAATATCAATTTTGTAGAGAGAGTTATGGCCAAAATACGAAACCCTGCCAGTGATGAGAATTTCAGACGCGTTTGGGCATTTCTTCAAATCAATCTCTCGTTGTTTGATCATCCTTGCGTCTTTTGACACACGACTCATTACAATGACTCTAGACTTAATATAATTGGCCCTCAACATGGATTCACCACTCAAATGACTCGAAATAATAGAAATTAATGCCTAACCTATGAGATATAACAAAAATGACTCAAAATACTCAAAAACAACACAAAACTCTAGTCTCGGAAGCCCAAATCAATGGTATAAAACCAAGTGAACAAATACCCCCAAACTTAGAATATTGCTTGTCCTCAAGCAATTACAACTCTAAAATGAAAAATACAAGACACAACAATACAAATAAACTGCAAAACTTCACAACCAATATCATTTGTCTCATTACTCATTTAACTATCAATCAAGCATGTGTTTTGACATTGTGATCAAAAGTGTGGAATGTACATGACAATCCCATTTACATTATTCAAATTGATTTACGCAATCAAATGTTATCAAGATGATCCACTTCTAGATATCACGAGATAATGACTACCGGATTCCATAAGCTTGTCATTCACACTAATCTCCACTAATGTAGGCTAATGTAACACAAGGATCAATAGGACTTTCAAGGCTTGTAATGTGGGCTTATGGTAAGGTAGAAAATATAGGATTAAGTGGCTCAACTCACCCAAACACACAATTATCGCTTCAAATCACCAATTGCCAAACAAAATAGCTACCTTCACTTTTGTAGAATTCTCGATTATTCTCCCTTTATGAGCCTCGATTTTTTTTTTCGAAACCCCCAAACTTATTCTTTTGCATATTTTAACACATGGGGTTTCATATTTTCTTTTTCTCGGGCAACTCCATGCAAATAACATATACCCTACTTATCATACCCTCCTCAACCTTCAACATTTTGTGTGTATGAGTGATGGGTAATTAGGATTTTCACATATAGGCTCAAGGTATAAGATTGGTATAAAACCAAATCAATGGTATAAAACCAAGTGAACACCAGTCTATACGCTTAAGTTTGAGTCACTTTCTCCATATTTCCCTACCTTAACCAAAGAGCCTTTATTACAACCAAAAGAAAACTCCTTTCTGATTTATGAATTGCATACAATCGAGTGGCGGAAATGTGAGACGATTTGCAAGCCTATGGTAATTCTTCAATATTGATATGATTTGAGTGAATACACGTCCCTTATTATTCTAGAGAGGAGAGTATACACTTTATCCATGAGAGGCGTGATTTGAAGTATTTACCATGGTTTTAATTGACTTGTGCTCTGTGTTAGATATTTGAAGCTTGGTTGGTTTGTTGCTTGACATCTATGGATAAACGACATGGATTATGAAGTGTTGTTCTTGATTTGCTCTTCATTACTCCCATTTGTGTTATATCTTGTTCTAAAGTGTTGACCGGGACTGTCAACAGTTTAAGTTTGGGGGTTTGATTGGTACGTGTTTTGCATGTATTTTGGGCTTAATTGTAGATAGAATTAGTTGTTATGCATGCATTACTTAAGTGAAAAGGGCTTTATTTATGTTTTGTGGAAAGGGTATTACGCTTTGCTCGTTTTGGTAGGAATTTATTGATAATTATAGCATTTTGGCAACAATTCAGAGCATTGCGGTAAAGAACCGCCGATACTTGAAGTAACGTATGAAGTTTGGAGTTAAATCGGGAAGAAGTCAGACGGACCGGGCGAGAAATAGAAAGAAACGAACAAGTCTCAAGTCCAGCAGGTGCGCACGGGCAGGGCGTGCGTCCCTAGCATGACCCATGCGCTACCCCAAAACCGAGACTCGAGCCACGACATGATGATGTGCACAGCGGGTCGTGCGTGATGCGCACGCCCGTGTGCCTTTAGTAAAAAGAAGAATTATGCGGCACCTAGACGGGTCAAGTCGTTAGCGTTAGGCGCACGACCGTCCTCTGTGCAGAAAAACAAAGTTTGAAAGATTTTGAACTAGGTTTTGACGCAAACGAAGTACAAATAGAGACGGCGGCCACAAATTGGGATACACTAATTTTTGCCCTAGAAAGCGAGAAAAAGAGCAACTTTCCACCGGAGAATTGGAGAGATCCATCAAGGCTACAACAACACGCTGAGGATTGAAGATAGATCGAGGGATCATCGACGCCCCGAGTCTTCGCATTCCATAGTATCTTTATTCCCAATTAGTTAGACATGAACATAAATAATTTATCTATGAATTGTTTATTTCCTTGTCCTGCTAAACATCTTGTGATTCTCGGGTTTGGGATTATGTTAATGGATACTTTTATTTGATGATTAATTGCAATTGAAGTTATTGTTTTCCAACCCTATTCGGTACTTTGTTTTAATTCTTGTTTTTTTTTATCAAAAAGCTAATAGTTTAACTTGTTTGATGTATTGATTCATAATTCGAGAGATGAGTTTCAATACTAGATCCTGTGAGTACTTGACATGAATATTTGCAAGATTGAGAAGTCGGTGAATATTTGTGAGGATATTTAATCTTTTATGCTTTTGGGAGTTGGATATCTCATGTTGAGTAGAGATGATAGCATAGATATTCCAATCAACGTCTTTACATGCATCTCGGAGAGAGGGTAAATTACCTTTGTGATTGTTCTATAGGGAAGAATACGAATAACTTTGGTTTGATTATTCTCATAATAAAAGGGGATATTAATCAAATCATAACCAGAATCCATTCATCTCCTTGATCTTTCAATCAATCTTTACTTTGTCTTTTTATGCTAAATTCTTGTCTTAGTTTTACAAAACCAAATCACTCAATTCTGATTGTCTGGATAAAAATAAAGCCATTATAATCCCAATACTTAGTATATTAATTTATTAGTCCCTGTGGATTCTACCTTGCTAACCTATTCTATAAACTGCACCGTACACTTGTGGTGAAGCTAAAAATAAGACGAACATCAAGCACACTTATGGCTGTAGAAAGTGGGACTTGAGTGGGATCCCTTGCATGCATGCTTTGTGTGCTATCAATAATAAAGGGTTGGATTATTATGATTATACACATGATACGTGTAAAATATACGTGTATTTAGGGGCTTAAAATCGTATATAATTGATACATTTGCATGGATATTTAGTGTGTTTTTACTTGGTTTCCTTAAAAGGGCATGATACTACGTATTCTTGTAATTTTTATAGGATACGGAGCTTTTAAAGAAATATCAGTTGGAAGGCCTGTATAGGACTGACGAGTGCAAAGAGAAGATCGAAAAGAAGAAAAAACCGGACAAAAACTAGTCACACGGCCATGTGACATGCATGTGTGAAGAAGACATATCCATGTGAAGTTGGGAGAAAACAGGGGACGAAACTAGAGCCGCACGGTCGGACCATGTGAGGTCCATGTGGAGTGCCCGTGTGAAAGCCACACGGGCTGTGCAACTGGATGTGGCGGATTTTTGTGTCCTTTTTCCATTGAAACTCTACAAGTGATCTCTTCAAGCACCTATATAAAGGGACCAAGATCTGCACAAAAATTCATACATTTATACATCATACAACACAACAAATAATACACAGGAACACAAGATCAAAGGTCTTCTGATAGAGGATGTCTAGGTCAAGGAGAGAACCACAAGGCCTTTCGCATCTACGGAAGCACAAGAGTTTTGAAGGCTTGAAAGGAAGATCCATCCTAACAAGAAGGGATTTACTTTCTTAGTTTAGATCTCTTATCTATGCTTAAACGATGTCACAATGTTGATTTTAAGTTTGTCTATGAATTTGTTATCAATGTTTGGCTAATCTTTCGGATCTTATGGCATAACTAAAACTGTGAATTCATGTTAAATCTTGATTAATTATTTTCTTAATTAATTCATGTGTTCTATTTTATGAATTCGAGTGCTTATTCTTAATTACTTATTTTTTGGCCAATAATTTGATTGTCATATTTGTTAGTGCGAAATTCAGAACAGGAGTTCTAACAAAGACGAAAATTGAATTCAGACATAAACGCGTGTATCGAGTCGGGAGACATACAACTGTTTGTGGGGAGTCATTCAATTCATAGATCTTTTGGGAGTTAATAATGGTTGTATCAAGTCGGGAGACCTACAATTTTTATTAATCTATTGTTTATGCGCCACCAGGGAGGGGGAATAGACTAACTTAGGAATTGAACTCATAGAATTGCATGAATTGGTTTTATTAAACATTAATTGGATTTAATATTTAAGAAACATGTTAGATTATGTGCCTAAGGTTGCTTCCGTGGTTGTTGAAAATACTTGTGGGGTTTGCAAATTTATTTATTTTTCTTTTTCTTTTTTGATTTTTTCTAAAACTTGAGAATCGGTCGCTTTAATAAAATTGGAATACGATATTATTTAGCCTAAGTGTTTGTAGTCAATCCCTGAGGAATACGACCTTACTTGTCATTATTCAATAAACTACACTGTGCACTTGCAGTTGTAAGATCCAAATATTTTTGGCGAACAACAAACAAGTGTTATAGAGTTGAAACATATCAGAGTGTGTATGCACTTTCTCGAGTGGAAGATTTCTAAATTCTTTAATTCCTCCCATTACAACCTCGTGGTTGTGAGGATGCTTTAGGTAGCCATCAAAAGCCGTAAAAGAGAACCGGATATGAGCCGCTAATAAAAAAAAATGAGAGCCAGGAAGGGAAGGCAAGCCATCTTAGGAGACAACAAAAGACTTTGAAGTGTAGTAATTGTGGTATCGAATGACACAATAAAACAGATGTACTCCTAATAGAAGTGCTCCTAAAATGCAGGGAACAAAGGAGCCGAGGTAGTATTTTCTTACACTTTTGAATTATTTTCTTTCACTTTTCTTACATTATGTTACATTTTCTTTTTTTTTTTTCCTAACAAACAAGTGAAGAAAAGGGCAAACTCGTGTTGAGGTAGTATTTTATTATCTTTTGTTACATTTTTCTTACATTTTTCCTAACATGCAGGGGAAGAAAGTTGCAAGCTCGTAAAATCCTTCCACACAAAGTTTTGTTGTGAAGAACAATTTGCCAGAAAAGCTACCAACAAGTGTGACCACTCCTGTGTTTGGACCTACCATGTTTGAACAAGTTCAACATTGCCAAGGACCTCTCCATAGAGTTAATATCAGTGGTGCTGCACCATTTGTTGGAGGACAGTTCAGGCCCAACATTGAAAGTTGCATCTCCAGGCCTTGCACCAATGCCAAAATAGTCATCACGGATGGAGGAAGAAATATGTTAGCATACAAGAGTCGACCTCGCCATTAAGGAAAAAGGAAAAGCAAAGAAGATGGATAATTAGCTACTTACATTTGATCTTTTGAAGATTTTATCTTGATATCTCATTATACTTTGATATCTTTTGAAAACATTGATAGTTGTTATGTATTAGCAGTTAGGTATTAGTATTATATTTCGAACATTTGGTCTTTGTTAGTGCTATGTGATGGTGCTATGTGAACTTTTGACATCTTTTGAGAACTTTTGATAGTGCTATGTGATGAAATGAAATGCAGCCTTTTGTTAAGACATTCTCTTGTTTTTTGTTCAATTCCAAATTATATTTAAATGTAAAGTTTGAGGTAGCAGAGCACTTGTCAATTTGCAGAGAAAGTGCTTATCCAAAAGTACTTGTTTTTAGTTGCAATAAATTCATGAAAAAAAGAATTGGCATACTATGACATTACATCTATCATTGATAGGTAAATCAATATTAAAATTTATGCAAACATTAAGCGCTTGAATCAACTGCAGAAAAGTGCTTATCCAAAATTCTCCCAAACATTAAATTGTAATCAAAATCACTTTAATATATCATTCGTAGGTAAAATCTTAACACACATCCGATTGAAAAAGGGAAAAATACTAAATTAACTGATACAATTATACCATCTAAGCACACCACAAAGCCAACAACAAATACCATGACACCAACAGAATCAATTTGAGCTTCTTAGCAAAGGTAGCAAGTTTTTTGTTTGATTTAAGGTGCACCCGATTGGATGTAGCTAATTTCAGATTTTCTTCGTCAAGTCTATTGAGTTTTCTCCTTAAAGCTTGAATGATACTCCTAGCCCTTGTGCACATTGCGGGGTCTTCCGAAGAGAAAAAACCACAACCATTCCTTTGTTTGCAACAACCAGAAAAAGGGAAAAAAGCTTCAAAAATATCCCACAAATTCAGAAAATTAAAGTTACAATAAAATGTATTTAACAAAAAATTACCTTCCAATCCGCACAACCATGGAATCTTCTTCCGGGATTATCATTCATCCATGAAGTGCGCTTCTCAGCCTTTTTGCCACAGTGAAAAAATAATCTTTTGCCGGAATAGTCGTTGGTCCATGAGGAGGATGACATCTTCCTCTTCTTCTCCTTCTTCTTCTTCTTCTTCTGCCCATCTTTTGGCTCCTTGTTTTCTGTCTGTTGAGCTCGATGAAGGGGAGAAAAAATTCTGGTTAGAGAAAATGAGGGGAGGAATATGAAGTTTTGAGGGAAAAGTTTGTATGTTTTCCCTCCTAAAATTTGCCTACATGGCAATTAAATTTATTTTTAATTTATTTTTTTGTCCCAAATATACGACATAGGACATTTTCCCTCCAAAATTTCATAAATCCCCAAACTTCTATACATGTCAGCATTATTAGAAGCCTAGTCAGCAAATCCTGTCGATTTATGTGTTTTCGGTCAAAATCGGATACAATGTGCTAAAAATTAAAAGTTAACGGACTAAGACTATATTTCTCCAAGTTACTGGACTAAAAGTCTAATAGGGTAAAGTTAGCGGACTAAATTTACAATTTTCCCATAAAAGTGTGAATGAGTTTGGAGGTTTTTTGAAAATATTGATTTGCCAAAAATATCCTTATAGTAAAATTAGCTTTAAGGGCAATTAAATAATTTTATATATTAGTTTTGTTTTTATATTTTTTATAATATGATTAGTGTCTCTTTTTATTCAAAACACTTCTTATATGCTTTCACTTAATTGTAAATTTTAGAATATTTTAATTTTTAAATAATATTCATTTCATATTAAACTAGATATCGAGAGCTTTCTAACCATATGTCATAAGCATATATAAAAAGACCTCACATGAGATAATTTAAGCCGTTTAAAGTTGAGTGTAATGTAAAAATGTACATTAATAATATTTTTCTTTAATTTACTTAATAACTAAATACATCTACAATAAGAAACAAGAGTATGAAATTACAACGAAATGAAGACAACAAACAAATAAATAAGATTAATTCATTTAATTTGATTTAAATAAATAGGAGGAAAAAAAAATATTTTCTAAATTCACTTTTGGTAGCAATATCCCATAGAATAATAAATTTATTATCTATCACCCTCCCTAAATTGTGAGATAATTAGATGACATATTTTTTTAAATACGTGAAGATGAAGGTTTGGGACCATTAAAATTACAGAGAAATGTCACGCCCTAGACGGGACGTGACAACGAACCACAACTTAAACAGAAATAAACCCAACAATTTAGACAAATAATAAAATATAACCCCAAGTGAAACAGAGTCAAGTAGCAAAGCAGTAAATAAAATACAAGTACGAATTACAACCCAACAGAAATATCCGAGTTAAATTTATAGTCCAAAACTAATCAACATAGAGTCCAACAAGAGAAACAAGTACGCATCGCATGACAAGCTTAAGTGTCAAAGGGTCCAACGCCCTTAAGTACAGTCCAAAATGAAAACAGAATAAAAGAAAGTCCAACATCAGCAGAAGCAAAAGGTACTAGTCCAACAATAACAATAAAAGGAAGTAAGTCCAATAGGCGGAGCACGGGAAATCGGTCCGTGGCAGGATCGACATCTTCAACATACTCCTCATCTAGCCGTTAGAAAACAGGAGGGGATGAGACAAAAATCTCAGTGGATGGGGTGATCGTGTGCAAGTGTGGTAATATATATAGTTAATGCAAGAAACTATTGTATGAAAAATGCGTGAGTCATGATGCGTGGTTTCACATACAGTTCACAAGCATCGTGATATAAATACTTAAATAATATATTTATACAATTTTGATGAAATAGTTCATGTTCATACAAGCATTATGTGATTCAAGCAAGACGGGTAGGATTGTATGCGAAATGTAACGCCAATCCATGCAAGACAAATAGTGGTTGCATACAAATTTGTAGCGCCAACCAATACAATACAAGTAACGATTGCGTACGGATTTGTAGCGCCAACCAATGCAATACAAGTAGTGGTTGCGTACGGATTTATAGCGCCAACCAAATGGGTCCGATTTACTCCAGAATCGTGTGGATCAGACAGCAATTCCTTCGTTCTTCCTTGTAATTCCCGAGCAAGATGATCCAAGACCTGTTACCTTATCGCTCCATAGGCAAAGATAAATCCACAGTAGAGCTAGCTAGGCCCGGATTGTCATAATCATGATTATACCTCAAGTACTACGACCCGCTTCCCTTGGACAAACTCATCCCTCGCCTTGCGGGATTAGGGCGATGGGGCCGGAGAGTGGAATAGCAATGAGTCAGCCTGCCCGGTTCCATCCTCGACGTATCCATTCCAACTCTGAGCTCGACACACCAAGTTGATTCATGTATAAAAATAATTACAAGTACAGGATGTCAACCAAGCAATCGAGTATATTGATTCAGGGAAGTAGTTAAGGAAAAATTTCGAAATCGCGTGTGGCAATTATTGGCATTGGTGGAGTAATTTGGATGAAGATAATTATCAAGAGGATAAGTAATCTTCGATGTCTTGAAGAATTAGGTGGGAGATAAGTCCCGTTATAGATTCGGAATCACAAGACGAGGACGTCGCCCCGCGATCGCGTATTAATCGGTCAAGACGATCCGATAAGTCAAGGGATTTTTAAGAAAATAAAATATTTTAAATAATTACTATAAGTCAGAGGTTCCAGGGCTGTTCTTAAAAGAAAATAATTTGAGTTAGGTCCTTGTTGAAAAGAAAATTTATAATTAGCCCCGTTTAGTAAAAAAAAAACCAATACTTTTGAGGTTAAAATTTTAATAATTAAATGTCCCGACCTTGAAAAATTATGAGGTCAGTTCCTAAATTCTCTAAATTGTTCAGAGATTCAGGTTTTTAAAGTTTTGAGGTCGAGTTTTGTTAAAATTCTCACATTGGCCCTAAATTTGTTAAAATTATCATTTTGGGTCCTAAGTTTAAAATAATTGGATCTCACAAACCGGAAGGGATTTTAATGTGATTACAGTTGTACAATATCACTAAGGTTAGTGGGATATTGGGAAAAAATAGTTTTAAAAATAAATAAGTATAGGTCCTTTAACTTATGAAAATCTCAATTTTGTCCCATTTTAAAATAGTTGCTTTTAAGGCTTTTAGGGGTCCAATTGTTATGAAATTTGAACCTTGGGTTCAAAATATCATAAGGTTGTAGTTAAATTAGTATTTCCAGGTACATGGACTGTATAAGTCCTGAAAATTGCATTTGGGTCTTCAAGTGTAATCTTTTACAATTTGGTCCCATAAATTTTATAAAATTACTTTCCAAGCTCTAAACACTTGGATTTTTGGGATACCTCTAAAATATGTTATTTCCAGTTCCTTAAGAGTTAAAATTTCAAATTTTAAAGTAGGGGCCTGGTACAGTTTCGAAATTTGCAAATTAGCCCTTAAACTTCTAAAATTTTACAATCTAGTTCTTGGGCTTTTCGGGGTTGCTTTTATTTATCTCAAAACTCTTAAAACTTTATTAAAATGTCCAAATATCATTTTTGAACCTGAATACAGTCCCAAAATTCGAAAATTACAGAGGGGTACCTTAAGTTTTATTTTTCTTGCAATTAAGTCCACCAATTTGCCATTTTTGCCTTTTACGTCCAAAAATTAAAATTTAATCCATTATGCTCGACTTGTCCAGGTTATAAGTCATATAAAACATGATTTTCAAGGATCATAAACATTCATATCCATTTCATACAATAATTCATCAAGTACATCATTAAAATGTACATGCATACACCTAAATTTCAATAAATAGCATTTTTGTGCAACAATTGAGAATTTTCACAATTTGATACATGAAATCAACATGCAATACATAATATATATCTCAAGTGCTCAAGAATAAAATACTACATGCATTTGAGAAAAAAAACACCTAGAAGTTGAAAGGATTTTTCCACCCACCTTAAAATTGGATAGTTGTGAAATAAAAGGATAAATTTTACAACTTTGATTGAAACTCACTTAGGTCAGCCCCTAAGTCAAGAAATACCAAAAATTAAGAGTTTGAAAAATGAGGTGAAGAAATTGGTACATACTATACTTATCTTGCATAGTAGGTAAAATGTGACTAGTAATGGCTTCAAAATGAAAGATGTTGGTCACCCTTAAGTGCAACTCTCAAGGTTAGCCCCTAAAACTCCAAAAATAAAAATGGAGTGTCAAAATTTGGAAAATAGAAGGAGAAAAATGTACTAAAAATCTCAATTCTTACCTTATAGTCCAATTCTTCACAATGTCTTCAAAATCTTGAGGTCCTCTTCAAGATGAATCAAGGCTCTTAATATCTTCAATGGTATTCTAAGTATACCTCAAAACCAAAAATTAAACTTAAGTCAAGAAGTGAAAAGAGGTAAGCTAGATGATAGCAAGATAAATTGAAGAACAAAATTTCTTACCTTTGTAGGAGGAGGGTTCGAATTTTATGAAAAATAAGGAGTAATTTATTGTATTTTTTTTTTTGTTATGTGTTGGAAGAAGAAGAAGAAGTTAGAGAGAAGTAGGAGAAGTTTAGAGAGAAGGAGGATGATTTGATTGAGAGATGAAGGTGTTGGGTGAAATGAAGTGTATATTTTTGCACAAATTTGGCCTAATGGCCGATCACTAAGGGAGAGGGGAGAGAACAAAATTTTCAAGGCTTCAAATTTGTCTCTTGCATGGAGACAAAAATGCAAGTCAAAGTATGGGTCAAATTGAAGAATGGAATTTTGATAGGAATAAGAAAAATGTTGGGAAGAATGGAATATGTTGGGGAATTTTAATAATATAAAATTGAGGCATAAGATAATGTGTATAAGGTTTGTATTAATGGTGTAATTGTATATAAGATGAATACATAAGGTGTATGTGTACAAGAGTTGGAGGATATTTGTACTCCGAAATGCACCATGTGGCCGTCCACCCCTATGTTTAAATGTGGTATCCATATTTTTTTTTGTCCCAAAATTGATGATAATAGGTAAATAATACCAATCTCCAAAATAAATAGTGATTTCCTTGATCACTTATAAGTCTCATGATCACTTATTCTAAATCAAATTCTTAATTTTATAAGGTATAAGCCTCTAAAATAAACAGTCTCTTAAAATTCTAAGGTGACTAACAAATGCACAAATAATAATAATGATCAATCAAGTGATCATTAATGTGAAATAGAATTAATAAATGATCATGATCACAAGTAATAAATAAAATAAAATTAAATGCGAAATATATTTATTATTAATATTTACCCGTCAAAGTGACGCGGTAAAATAGTCAAATAGTATATAGACGATAAGTGAAATAAGTACACGCTCAAAACATCGAGGGCTTCACACCCTCCCTTTCTTAAAAGAATTTGGTCCCCAAATTCTCTTCAGATATTGATTCCTCATGTCTTCTTCCATCTCCCACGTTGCATCTTCATCTTGGTTGTGGTTCTGCCACACCACTTTGACCATCGAAATCTCTCTCTTACGCAAATCGACGATTCGCGGCCAATAATCCGGATTGGCTTCTCGGTGTTGGATAAGTTTTCCAAAGCAGGTGGAGTATCATGAGTGATGATATGTTCGTGATCCGGTCGATACTTCTTCAATCTCGAGACGTGGAATATGTTGTGCATTCTCGCATACTGTGTTGGTAACTCGAGTCGGTAGGCTAACTTTCCAATCCTCTGCAAAATCTTGTAAGGTCCAACATATCTTGGACACAACTTGCCTCCTTTCTTCGGATTGATCAATCCTTTCCGCAGCGAGAGTCTGAGAAATACTTCATCTCCGACTTCAAATTCCAAATCCTTTCTCCTCTTGTCCGCGTAACTCTTTTGGCGACTCTGAACCATGCGGATCCGCTTTTTGATCAGTTTGACATTCTCCATGGCCTCCTGATCTAAGTCAACTTTAGGAATCGAGGGAGGCTTTCGTTTCTCTTTTGGAGTCCATTGGTCATGAATCTCCTAGTGTAGTGGGGATCTACACTTTCGCCCATATAGTGCCTCGTAGGGTGCCATCCCAATCGTGGCCTGATAGCTGTTATTATTGGCAAACTCGGCCAACGGTAAGTGCAAATCCCAACTTCCTTGGAAATCCAACGTGCAGGCTCGAAACATATCTTCCAGGGTTCGAATCGTTTGCTCATACTGTCCATTAGTTTGTGGGTGTGCCGCTGTGCTGAAACTCAGTGAGGTACCCAATTCCTCGTGCAAGCACTTCCAAAATCTGGAGACAAACCTTGGATCTCTGTTTGATACTATGTCGACTGGCACTCCATGTAGTCGAATGATCTCTAGGATATAATTATGCGCGAGTTTCTGCAAGCTGTCAATCTTCTTGATGGGTAAGAAGTGTGCAGATTTCGTGAGTCGGTCTACGACTACCCATATAGCATCATGGCCTCTTCTGGTCCTTGGTAGGTCCATCACGAAGTCCATCGTTATGTGTTCCCATTTCTACTCGAATCCTCAACTACCGGTGTAAAACTAGATGGTCGTTGGTGTTCTCGCTTTTACTCATTGACAAGTCAAACATCTCGCAACGAACTCCACTACCGGTTCTTCATGTTTACCACCAATAATTCCATTTCAAGTCCTTATACATATTGTTTCCTCCAGGATGTATAGTGTACTTCAAGCGGTGTGCCTCCGCTAGGATTCTATTTCGATCCGCTCATCATTCTAAGACACAAACTCGATTTCTGAATCTAATAATCCCATCTTTGGGTATCGAGAATTCTGGTCTCTCTCCTTTAAGTATCTTCTCTTTAGCTTCAAGATGCACATCTATCTCTTTTTCTTTTTGATTACGTCCAACAGATTGGGTTTAACCGAAATGTTAGCACATGAAATCTGTGTAAGTCCAAGTGGCTACGATAATCTAGAGGGGAGTGAATAGATTATCTCCATCTTTTCGATTACGCCCTCTTTTTCGAACCGAAAGCTCAAAGATAATAACAAAGGTGCAGAATGTAAACAACACACGTCGATTTATAGAGGTTCAACCCACCTAGGGCCTAATCCTCTACCACCCCAAGATATCCGGATGGATTTCAAAAGAAAAAGAATTTTATTAATTAAAAATTAATACAAACTCAACTTACAACACCTTGAATAGCACCACACTCTTCTTCAACACCACCTTTGGAGATTACCACAATCTCCCTTTGAAGATTACCACAATCTTCCTTCAACGGCACCTTTGAAGATCACCACAATCTTCAATCTTGAAGAATACCAAATTCTTCAACACCTCAAGAGCACCACACTCTTGACACACCTATCACCTAGATCACCCAAGTTTATTCTTATCACAAGAATACTAACAAGGATGTCTTGTGTTGAATGATGACCAAAAATCAAGATTACAACTCAATAATGAATATTACAATATGAGTGCAAAGTGTAATCAAGAATAGCCTAGACCTCAAGGATGTGAAAGTGATAAGCTAGGCAAAATTACAACAAGAATAATGACAATGAAGAACAAGTGTTTGCTTGAAGTGTATCTTGTTGTGTTGTATCTCAATGGTTCACTTGGTTGCTCCAAAACTTCCTCTATTTATAGGAGATGATTGATCAAGCATAGGCTCCTCTTGGGGATTGAAAATCTACAGAAAAATACAATGAAAATCAAGAATATAGCTGTTAGAAATCAATCCCACATTTTAACGAAAGTTTGTGTCTTTGTCAAACGGTCGAATTTTGTCATGTCAAAGATAGATAGAGCGACCGGTCGCACGTAAATAGAGTTTGAAATAAACGTATCACAAATTTACACAGGCGACCGGCCGACGTGGGGTTCGACCGGTCACCCCATGCCTCAACCGGTCCATGTCCAAGGAAAAAAAAAAGAACGAGTTTCTGTTTCACAAAAGAAAAAAAACTTGCAGGCACACCACGCACACCTGGCGACCGGTCGATCAGACTGTTGACGCCCGGGGCGGCCTGGCCGACCGACTGCTTTTTTCACTCCAGTGCTCAAATTCTGTTTCAATGTACTCTTCAGGTACGGGTTGCCCTATAGGGCGACCGGTTGAGCCTGAAACAAATGTGTTGTCCAATTTTTTATCGAAAATAAACTCCAAAAAATACTCCGAAAAATAGTAAAAACATTTTAAGTCGATCGCAAGTATTAGGACAACATTTAGAAACATAGTTTCGATAAAAAAACTTTGACATAGAAACATTAAAAGCATTGTCCAATATAGTCGAAAATAAACTTGATGAAATACTCCGGAAAATAGTGAAACCATTTGAAATCATTTAGGAGTATTTGGACAACAATTAAAAATATTGTTTTGGTGTAGAAATAAAATCATCAAAATTAAGATAAAAACATGTATCAAACAATCTCCCCCTTTTTGATGATTACAAACCACGATAATTTTTAGAAATATTAGAAGGACAATTTTAAAAACAATTTTCCGGTAAAAACATTTAACCGTTTGGAAGCAACCAAAATTTACAAAATACATAAGCAACCAAGTAAGGGAGTAAATATATTCAATAATAAGCACAATCTCCCCCTATCAACAAGCATATTAAAAATAATGTAAAAGCAATTATCCATAAGCTAAAAGCTTAGCTTTTACATAGTTCAAGAGCTTATAAGCTCCCCCTGTCAACAAAACATCATTAGACAAGTAAATCATCTTTAGACAAGTATATTAGTCCATCAAGCAATAATTGGACTAATAATAATTCACAACTTATGGCTTTTAAGAGCCATAGCCTATAGCTTTTATAACAAGCTTTTACTAGCTTCTTTGAGCTAATGAGCCATTTTCCTGTTTCTCCCCCTTTGGAATCATCAAAAAGAATGTTAGGATGATAAAAACATCATACAAGTTTATCAAAGAGCGCCAATAGTACGATTTATCAACCATTGAAAGAATTAAGCTTAGAATCCAAAAAAAATGGGAGAGATGTATCATAAGAAAACCATAAGCTCATTTGTTAGCCAAAAACATGATCTCAATAAGAATTTAAGACATTTAAAAATAAGAGAATCATGTAGGTGATGAGTTTTTCATTGAAGCAATATATCGAACACTTGGCGGGCGTCAACGTTTAAAGAAGGTGTATATAGCCCTTGCAAAAGAGTTTAAGCCAAGTTTTTCATATCATCACCCAAAATCAATTTTTCAACATTTGTCCATCAAAAAAAAAAAAAAAAAGGCTCAAAACAAAATAAATTCTCAAGAGTTCGACCCAATTGAGATAATTTTAGCCAAAAAGAATCAAGGCATTACCAATGCCATCAAGCAAAAATTAAGGATCCAACAAGTAATACATGTCAAGCATCAAACAATGCATATTAGACATTACAAATGTCCCAAATTATTCATCTAAACAAAATAATCAAGACATCTCAAATGCATTTAAGCAAAAATTAAAAGAAGCACTTTTACCATCAAGTACTTTATACCAACAACAAACTATGCCAAACTAGAGTATTTTTACCATCAATTACTCCATCAATATCATGATCATCCACAAGCCATTTTTAACTTGCTATTTTAATCCTTTCAAGAAAACAAGCAAATCCATTAGTGCAATTTAGAGTTTTACAGGAAAGTTCATAGAAATACAAAACAACATGAACAAAAGAAAATGCTAAGATAATAAAAGGGTGGGGACATCAATCCTCATCCGAAGAGAAGCAAGATCCGGGGATAAGATCTTTGATGAATTTCTTCAATTTGCCGATGGACTTTTTCAAACTAGAATTTTCTTTCTTCACAATCCGGAGCTCTTTTCTAAGAGAAGCAACATCTCTAAATGTATCTCTTTCCACTTTGTCCATTCTCTCTTTGAGACTTAAATCTTCAACATCCGGCTCGTTTTCATCTTCTTCCTCATTTCTTTCATTGAAGTGTTCTTCCTCATTTTCTTTCTCCCCAACTTCTTGTTCCTCCTCTTCATTCCCCACATTCTCTTCTTCCTCATCAACATTACCTCTTCCGATATTTTCAACCTCATTGTCATTAAAGAAATCATCCCGAGGTTGTTGTTGATGTCGGGCACGTCCCCTAGCGGCTTTGGTGGGAACCCGTGGTAAATGTTGTCGCATTCTTACCATTTGTAGAATGTTGGCATTATCAAAGTCATTGTGACGAATTTCGGTGTTCATCTCATTTTCCGGGTATCCCGATAAGTATAATAGTCGGCAAATCAAATTTCCCAAGGTATATTTTTTCTTAGTAAGCCTTCTTGATTCCGACAAACAATACACAAAAATTGCCCCGTAATTTACTCTTTCTCCTCGAATAATCTTATAGGTGAGAAAGAGTTCGAGATTACTCGGAAATTTTACTTCTTTTCCACAAACACAATAGGAGCAAATAATAGATATAATCCGATAATTTGGCGGCATTGTCGAGTATGTCACTTCGGGATACACTCCTAAAAAGGTTTTCACCTCATCTAGTGAAACACCGAAAATATTATCATCCCAATGAGTGCAATCCACATTAACCACTCCATCATTCGGCACATTAAAATGATTACAAATATCGGCCAATGTCCATGAAAAATACCTACCTAATACAAATGTGTGAAGTTCCAACAGATTATCTACCGTAGCATCAACAATCCACATATTTGCATAAAAAAGTTTTATAAGCTTGTCATCATAATGCAAACACAGATTATCCCATAATGAAACCCAACCTTGAATTTCAAAATAAGCCCTAATTTCCGGAAATTCATCATAAAATGCTAAAAATCAAACCATACGAGTGCACGCAATTTTCTTGTCGTTCAACCCAATGTTTTCATAGTGCTCCTCCGCAAGTTTATTTAGAAATCGAAATCTATTAACTCTAGAGGGAGGCTCGTAAAGAAGTGATAACTTACTAGAGTCCCAATGAATGTTCGACTTTGAAATCCCGACTCTTAATTCGACAATCTCCTCTTCCGTAAGCCGGTTTTGATTATCTCCTTGTGGAATATCATCTTGTTGGGGGTTGGAGGAAGATTCTCCCCTTTGCTTTCTTCTCCTCTTTTGAGGATTTCGTCCGGTGAATTGACGGGGTGCCATGAAAAAGAGATGAATTTGAGTATTATAAGCTCAAGGATTGAATACTTTGTGAGAATTTGGGATATTTTGAGAGAATTTTGGAGAAGAGTAGAGTTAGGGTTCGAAAATTTTAAGAGATGAAATGAAGAGAAATAGCCCCTGTTTCAAAAATAAAGACACCGGCCCGTTTGTTTTTACCCTACCGACCGGTCGACGGGTCATGACATCGGGTGGGTGACGGCACCGCTCCTAGGTACCGATTTGATCAATTTCATTTCCGAAGTTCCAAAATTCAATTTTTCACCCCAAAAGTTTTAAAACTTTGCAAAAGGATAATTATGGACTAAATCCAACAAATATGAGTCTCGTGAAAACACATATACGAGAAAAACAAGATTTAGCGAGTAGTGCCCTTTTAAGAAAAATTTACAAAATCATTTAGGGGCACTTAAGGGGTTGAGATGAAATATTTTGAAAGACATGAGTATAAACATAATATCGAGTTCTAAGACAAATACGAGTGAACATACCTCGATGGTTTAAGACTCTTGATGAGATATATAACCTACACAACTCTTAAACAAATTGCACAAGATATAATAGCGCAATTGTAGGCAAGTAATAAGAGATACCACAAAAATTATGCTTATGCTATAAAATATCATAAGAGTTTAAAAGCAACATGTAAGGTCTCATTTTCAAGGGATTTTAAAAACACAAATATTTGTTGAGGACCTTAATTTTAAAATTATGAAAACTCATTTGCAATATAGGCACAAATAAAAACATGCATAATAACAAAATAAAATGCATATTTAACTAGGGAGATACGGGTTACCAATTATGCTATTTCCATGGGTTGTGCCGTTCCCATTGTTGATGATATCTTCCCTTTGAGAAGTCACTTTGTTGATGATGGCTCCTTTGATTATTCCATTTCCAAGATTTTTGTCATTCCCATTGTTGATAGTCTCTTCTTCTTGGAAATTGGCTTTGTTGAAAATGTTTTATCCTTTGATCAAATGAATTGGTCATTTGATGTCTTCTTGGCGGTATGAATTTTCTCCGATTATTATTTCACCGGGTACCTAATAAAATATTATTTTGTGGTACCCTCAAGTGCTTGGGTCCTTTAGGATTAGCTTTGAGACTTTTAGGTCTCCAACAATAATTAGAGCTATTTCTAGCCCGACAAGTTTTTACCGTATGACCCTTTTTACCGCAATAAAAGCAAGTAATAATTCTAGGAGCATAATGACCAACATGCTTAGAGACTTGATTTTTCATATGATTGACAACATTAAACTTATGATCAAGTTCTAGTTTCGAATTATCACAACAATCAATAATTTCATCGGTACTCAAGTTGGATTTAGAGAAATCCTTTTTCATGCAATTAATATCCTCAAAAAGAGTACTATTTTCTTTTTCAAGGTTTCTAACTTTGTCAAGTGTGGTGGTGTGAGCACATGATAGTGATTCATAGGAAGTAAATAAATTATCCTTTTCATTTTTCAAAACATTGAATTCCTTTTTCAAGTTTTTGTATTTAACAAGTAAGTCTTGGAATTCATTTTGAAAATCATCAAAATCATTTTGTAAATCACTATAATCATTTTGAATGATAATATCATAAGAAGTAGAAGGTTTAAGACATACCTCTTTTTCTTCTTTGATGCCCATAAGACAATGTTCAACTTCTTCATAGTTGGAAGTTGTAAGAGGCTTGTTCCTTATATTTGACATTGTATCCCTTTGAGAAGTAGATGCTTTTGTTTGACTCCTTTCATTTGCATATACTTCATGAATGACTTCTAATTTTTGCCATACTTCATGAGCCGGTCGAATTCCTACAATATGTTCATATTCCAAATTAGTAAGTGAACAATACAAAATATTGAGAGCTTTACCATTTAAGGAGATGGTTTTCTTTTCTTCATCATTGAGCTCCTTGAGAGCTTTGGAGGTGTATGGTGTGTCTTTCATTGGAATGGATTCTCCATTGATGATGATGTTCCAAATATCGAACCCACAACCTTGTAGATAACATTCCATTCTTTCTTTGCAAAAAATAAAATTTTTGGAATCAAATAGTGGTGGCTTGGTGGTGGAGGTGCCGGTAAGATGAGCTTTATTCGTAGCCGACGATCGTTCATCTTCACTTGCGATGTGAAACGAGCTTGCCAAAGAGTTTGGCTCTGATACCACTTGTAAGTCCAAGCGGCTACGATAATCTAGAGGGGGGGTGAATAGATTATCTCCATCTTTTCGATTACGCCCTCTTTTTCAAACCGAAAGCTCAAAGAGAATAACAAAGGTGCGGAATGTAAACAACACACGTCGATTTATAGAGGTTCAACCCACCTAGGGCCTAATCCTCTACCACCCCAGTATATCCGGGATGGATTTCAAAAAGAAAAAGAATTTTATTAATTACCAAAATTAATACAAACTCAACTTACAACACCTTGAATAGCACCACACTCTTCTTCAACACCACCTTTGGAGATTACCACAATCTCCCTTTGAAGATTACCACAATCTTCCTTCAACGGCACCTTTGAAGATCACCACAATCTTCAATCTTGAAGAATACCAAATTCTTCAACACCTCAAGAGCACCACACTCTTGACACACCTATCACCTAGATCACCCAAGTGTATTCTTACCACAAGAATACTCACAATGATGTCTTGTGTTGAATGATGACCAAAAATCAAGATTACAACTCAATAATGAATATTACAATATGAGTGCAAAGTGTAATCAAGAATAGCCTAGACCTCAAGGATGTGAAAGTGATAAGCTAGGCAAAATTACAACAAAAATAATGACAATGAAGAACAAGTGTTTACTTGAAGTGTATCTTGTTGTGTTGTATCTCGATGGTTCACTTGGTTGCTCCAAAACTTCCATTATTTATAGGAGATGATTGATCAAGCATAGGCTCCTCTTGGGGATTGAAAATCTACAGAAAAATACAATGAAAATCAAGAATATAGTCATAGAAATCAATCCCATATTTTAAGGAAAGTTTGTCTCATTGTCAAACGGTCGAATTTTGTTGTCAAAAGATAGATGGCGACCAGAGGTCGCAGAAATAGAGTTTGAAATAAACGTATCACAAATTTACAGGCGACCGGTCGACGTGGGGTTCGACCGTCACCCCATGCCTCAACCGTCCATGTCCAAGGGAAAACGAAGAACGAGTTTCTTTTCACAAAAAAAAAAACTTGCGGGCACCGGTCGCCGCACTGGCGACCGCCGACGCCCGGCGACAGTCCGACCTGCTTTTTCACTCCAGGCTCAAATTCTGTTTTAATATACTCTTGTACTGCGGGTTGCCCTATAGGGCGACCGGTTGAGCTGAAACAAATGTGTTGTCAATTTTTTTATCGAAAATAAACTCCAAAAAATACTCCGAAAAATAGTAAAAATATTTTAAGTCGATCGGAAGTATTAGGACAACATTTAGAAACATAGTTTGGATAAAAAAAACTTTGACATAGAAACATTAAAAGCATTGTCCAATATAGTCGAAAATAAACTTGATGAAATACTCCGGAAAATATTGAAACCATTTGAAATCATTTAGGAGTATTTGGACAACAATTAAAAATATTGTTTTGGTGTAAAAATAAAATCATCAAAATTAAGATAAAAACATGTATCAAACAATCTGAGTATTGGTTTTCATTGGGTTCCAATTGCTCAGCTATTCTAATGATTTCCACTCTTGAATAATTAGTCTGGCTAAACTTGCTTTTTTGATCAAGGCGTCAGCTACTACGTTAGCTTTCCCTGGATGGTATTAAATATCAAAGTGACAGTCCTCGAATAACTCCATCCATCTCTGTTGCCTCAAATTGAGATCTTTCTGAGAGAATAGATACTTTAGACTCTTGTGATTTGTGAAAACTGTGAATGTTGCTCTTTAGAGATAGTGCCTCCATTTCTTTAATGTGAAGCCAAACTCTTTGGCAAGCTCGTTTCACATCGCGAGTGAAGAGAAACGATCGTCGGCTACGAACGAAGCTCAACTTTCCGGCACCTCCACCACCAAGCCACCTCGGTTTGATTCCAAAAATTTTATATGGTAAAGCTCAATGATGAAGAGAAGAAAATCATCTCCTTAAATAGTAAAGCTCTTAATATTTTACATTGTTCACTTACCACTTTGGAATTTGATCATGTTGTAGGTATTCGGTCGGCACATGAAGTATGGCAAAAATTAGAAGCCATCTATGAAGTATATGCAAATGAAAGGAGCAACTCAAAAGCATCTACTTCACAAATGGATACAACATCAAATTCAACAACATGGTATAAGCCTTCTACAACCTCCCATGATGAACAAGTTGAACAATGCCTCATGGGCATCGAAGAAAAAACGAGGTAAGTTCTAAACCCTCTACTTCTTATGACAATGAATTGCAAAATGAATATAGTGACTTTCAAAATGATTATGATGAGCTACAAGATGAATTCCAAAACTTACTTGTTAAATACAAAAATTTGAAAAAGGAATTCATTGTTTTAAAGAATGATAAGGATAGTTTATTTACTTCCTATGAATCACTATCATGTGCTCACACCACCACTCTTGACAAGGTTAGAAACCTTGAGAAAGAAAATAGTACTCTTGTTGAGGATATAAATTGCTTGAAAAATGATTTATCTAAATCCAACTTGAGTACCGATAAGATGACCAATATTGTTGATTGTTGTGATAATTGAAACTAGAACTTGATCATAAGCCTAAGGGTGTCAATCACATGAAAAGGAATCAAGTCTCTAAGACGTTGATCATTATGCTCCTAGAATTATTACATGCTTTTATTGCGGTAAAAAGGGTCATACGGTAAATACTTGTCGGGCTAGAAATAGCTCCAATTATTGTTGGAGACCTAAAAGTCTCAAACTAATCCCAAAGGACCCAAACACATAAGGGTACCACAAAACAATGTCATATTAGGTACCCGTAAATAATGATCAAGAAAATTTATACCGCAAGAAGACATCAAATGACCGTTTCATTTGATCAAAGAAGGAGAAACTATTTTCGACAAAGCCAATTTCAAGAAGAGGGTATAATCAAAAATGGGAAGAACACAGTCCTTGGAAATGGCAAAGACATCATCAACAAGATGATTTTCAAAGAAGAAGAGACTTTCAACAATGGGAAAGCAACAAACCTTGGAAATGGAGCAATCAAAGAAGTCATCATCAACAAAGTCACTTCTCAAGGGAAGATATCATCAACAATGGGAACGACACAACCCATGGAAATGGCGTAATTGGTAACCCGTATCTCCCTATTTAAATATGCATTTTATTTTGTTATTATGCATGCTTTTATTTGTGTCTTAATTGCAAAATGAGTTTTCAAATATTTATTTTTTAATTAAGGTCTTCAATATATACTTGTGCTTTTAAAATATTTTTGAAAAAGAAGACCTTATATGATGTTTTTAAAACTCTTGTGCATTTTTGTAGACTAAAGTGTGTTATCATCTTTTATGGATTTTTATGGCATGAGCTTACTTGTGATATCTCTTAGCCTACACTTTTATCATTATGATTTGTGCTATATATGTTTTAAGAATTGTGTAGGATTTACATATTTTCACAAATGGCCATTTACGTCATTATTTGTCAAGAAAGGCATAAATTATCGAGGCGTTTACTTGTGTTATTCTTACTCTTATAGACTCGATATATGTATTGCCATGTGCCTATGTGCTTGTTTTTCATAGTATTTCATACAAGTGCCATTAAGAGGATTTTTAGATTTTTTGAAAGGCACTATTCGATATTTGATTGCACATATTTGCCGTATCAACTCTTGTTCAAATACTTTTTTAAATAAGGTCTCAACTATATGCTTTCGATTTTCAAATTTCAAAAGAGACCTTTTGTAGCTTTCTTAAGCTTATTTGAACTTGCATGATTTATTAGACTCTTGATGATCTTCTAAATGCATAGTATGTGTTTATTGCTTCATGGTCTATATATAGTGTCTATTTCTACTATGCTCTTATGCAAGATATTTTTATGATTGATGATTGAGGCATGTTTTTACACTTGGACTATTTTTTCTTGCTTATATAAGCGTCTGCCGGTAATGAGTTTGTTAAGTTGTGTAGATGAGAAATGAAGTACTCCAAATATTAGTTACCTCAAAATATTTGGATGTAAATGTTCTATTATGAACACCTTAGATCAATTGGATGGCCTATGATGATAGTGATGAAGAAGACAAAAGGGGTATTCCTGAACAAACTCGATGACCAAGGCAACATTGGTCGAACTAAGGCGAGGTTAGTAGCTCGAAGGTATTTTCAAGAAGAAGGTAATTAATTTTGTTGTAACATTTGCACTCATAGCACATTTAGTAGCTATTTGCATTTCACTTGCCCATTCTTGTTTTAAAGAAAATTTCAAGCTTTACCAAATGGATGTTAAATCCAACTTTCTAAATGGTTTTATTCAAATATAAGTCTATCGGAGTCTAAAATTTTAGGCCAAATGATTTTTATAAAAGGCCTTGTACAATTGATAGACTTAGCTATTTTTGCAAAATGATTTTACAAAAGGTAAAGTTGATACTACACTTCGTGTTTTGAAAAAGGGCAAGGTTGTTTACTTGTGCAAATTTTTGTTGATAATATTTATGGTGCTACTAATGAATATTTGTGCAAGATATGTTTTTCTAAGTTGATACTAGGTGAGCTTGAGATGAGAATGATGGGGGGGAGCTCAATTTCTTGCTTGGACTACAAATTATTCAATGCCAAGAAGATGGTTATATAAGAACTCTTGAAGGAGTTAAGCATTGAAGGAAGAAGAACCATCTCAACCTCTATGGCTAAAGATTGACAAAGGTTGAGAAAGGCATATCGGCCGACAAACAAATTCGAGGTATGTTTTCTTATATTATTCCTATAGACTCGACATTCCATATGCCTTATGTCTATATGCTCGACTTCAAAACTATCCCAACGAATCTCATTAAAGTGCTATTAAAAGAAATTTTCAAATATTTGAAAGGCACTTCTTCTTATGACTTGTTGTATCCAAAGATTTAAAACGTTCTTATTTTTTTCGGGATAACAAGTTTGGTATCTGTTATACGGTTATTCGTATTCAAAATTTGTTCGTCATAACCGAACTAAACATATTGAGATTCGATATATTTTTAAGGGATTGTGATTTTTAACAAAAACTTGAGATGTGTTTAATTAAAATCTCAAGGATAACTCGCGGACTTTTTGATCGTTAACCGCCGAGTATTTTACCTCATTTCGAGCTTGATTATGACATAATGTATATTGAATGAGGTCTACGTTTGCATTTTGCACGTTTTTAAAACTTAGGGGCGAAAAATCGGATTTTTGGTTGAAAATTCGGATTTTGGAAAAACTAACAGACAAAATGAAAAGGTTGAGGGCAACCTGTCGCCCTCAACGTCGACCGTCGCCCTCAACCTCGGCCGTCCGCCTAGGCTATAATTTGGATTAAAATGGTTCTGTCTTGAGAATTCGTCACTTTGACACATTTTGGCCATTTTTCGTCCCTTTGCAAATTTCACACACAATTCACTTCAAATGAGTTTTGATGCATGAATTATATATTTTGGGGATTATCTAGCTCGACTATCATCATCATTGCCGTCTTTACCGATTGAATGGTAAGAATTTCACTATCTTTAGCTCAATTGGGTTGAACCTTGAGTTTGTGGCTTATATGTATTTTTCTTGATGTGATTCATATATGTTTGTGATGAGCTTATTGATTGTTGATGAATGATATTTGTTAAATTGTATTTGGTGATGAAAAACTTGGCTTGATTTCATTTACAAGGGCTATATATAACTTTTTCTATTTTTGACGCCTTGTAAGTGTTCGATAAAACGTTTCAATGAAAAATTCATCACCTACATGACTCTCTCGATTTCAAAAGTCTCATATATTTATAGAGATCATGTTTTTGCAAATCAAATGATTTTTCATATGCTTCTACAAGTTGTATGATTCGACTCTTCTATTTGGTTTAAAAGCTTCAATGTTCAAATGGCTCGATACATCGGTTTACTTGAGCACTTTGATAAAAATATATGATGTATTTATCGTGCTAACATTCTCTTTGATGATTCCAAAGGGGGAGAAAATAGGTTATAAGCTCATTAGCTCATAAAAGCTAAGATAAACTTAACGAAAAGAAGCTATAAGCTATGGCTTTATAAAGCCATAAGTTGTGGATCATATTTAGTCCACTTGGTGCATTATGGTTATGTATGAATCATGGTCCATTGGTTGTAGTATGGACTTACATACGGTTCTAATGATGTATCTTTGACAGGGGGAGCTTTTAAGTTATTGATACTTAAGCTCAATATCGAAAAGCTAAGATTTTAGCTTATGTTGAAGTTGCTTCTATATTACTCTTGTTGTGCATGTTGATAGGGGGAGCATTTGCTATATGTGTTTGAATATCTCTACTCCCATCCTTGTGTTTTTATTGCATGGAATGTTGTCACTCACAACGGATAGTTCTTTTTACCGGTAAAATTGTTTTGTTTTCAAAATCGCCTCTCAAAATTGTTTTGTTTTCAAAATCGGCCTTGTCAAATTGTTTTGGTTTGTAATCATCAAAAAGGGGGAGATTGTTTGATAAATGGTTTTATCATGATTTTGATGATTTTGTTTTATACCAAAACAATGGTTTTAAAGGTTGTCCAAATACTCCTAAATGATTTAAAATGGTTTTAATATTTTCCGAAGTATAACTTCAAGTTTTATTTTCGACAAAATTGACAACACTTTTAATGATTTTACATTAATGTATTTTTACACCAAAACAATGTTTCTAAATATTGTCCTAATACTCCCGATCGGTCTAAAATGTTTTCACTATTTTTCGGAGTATTTCTTGAAGTCTATTTTCGATATAAAATTGGACAACACTTTTGTTTTGAGGTCAACCGGTCGCCGTATAGGCAACCCGCACTGAAAGTTGAGAAAAACAAAAACTTCATGTTTGCGAAATGGTCGTGGCAACCTGTCGCCCTATAGGGCAACCGGTCGCCACTATAGGGCAACCGGTGGGCGTCGACCGGTCGACCCCTCTTGGGCGACCGGCACTGGAGCAAAAATTGAAACAGAACATTTGCCCTTTCGTTTTTTGAAGTTGTGCGACCGGTTGAAGTAAGGGGACGACGACCGAACCCTACGTCGACCGGTCGCCTGTAAATTTATATTCTCATTTTCAAACGTCTATTTGTGCGCGACGCCGCCTTAAGTTTGACAAAGAAATATGTAATCGTTGTCAACAGAGACATATTTCCTTAATTTGTGGGATTGATTTCTACTTGACTCTTTTCTTCAATTGTCTTGCAATTTTTTACGAATTCATGTCCCCAAGAGGAGCCTATCATGTACAAGACATCTTCTATAAATGGAGGAAGAATTGAAGCAACACAACAAGAGAGAAAACTACAACACAAAGAAGATACACTCAAGAATACACTTGTTCTTACATTGTCTTATTTCTTGTTGTAATTTGCCTAGCTATTCACTTTCACATTCTTGAGGTCTAGGCTATTCTTGATTACACTTGCACTCTATTGTATTATCAATTATCGAGTTGTAATCTTGAATTTGTGGTCGTCATTCAAACACAAGATATCCTTGTGAGTGTTCTTGTGGTAAGAACACACTTGGGTGAACTAGGTGTTAGGTGTAAGAAGATTGTGGTAATCTTCTTGTTGAGGTGTTGAAGAGTGTGGTGCTCTTCAAGGGTGAAGATTGTGGTAATCTTCACAAGGTGCCGTTTGGAGATTGTGGTAATCTTCAAGTGAGATTGTGGTAATCTCAAAGGTGGTGTTGAAGAAGAGTGTGGTGCTCTTCAAGGTGTTGGTGTAAGATTTTGTTGTAATAATTTTGGTAACTATTAATAAAATCTTTTTCTCTTTTCGAAATCCATCCCGGATATACTGGGGTGGTAGAGGATTAGGCCCTGGTGGGTTGAACCTCTTTAAATCGACGCGTGTTGCTTACATTCCGCACCTTTATATTTGTCTTTGAGCATTCAATTCGAAAAAAGAAGGATAAATCGAAAAGATGGAGATAATCTATTCACCCCCCCTCTAGATTATCGTAGCCGCTTGGACTTACACAATAGTCACCCTGTTTCGAAGCTAACCCCCTGATCATATTTTTCGTGCGTCGTTTCAAGGCTTGTGGATGAAAATATGGAGTGTTTCTATTCCTGTATTTTAGCCAATTATTTCTCGCTCTTCTTCGTTTCCAAAAATCTCTTCCCGATCCAGTGAGCTTTTCAATCGTACTCTCCAATATTTTAACTTGAGTGTCGACTTTTTTCACCTATGAGACCTTTTCAACTAATTTAGCTTTTCTCTTTTTTTTTTTTTTTGATAACTCGACTTCCCGCGCTTACGCCGACAATGCCTAGACAACAACTCCGGCCCCTCATTCTTCTTTGTCCAAGGTAAACCGCGCGATATGCACGCACTGACGACCAAGTGTTACGACGAGTCTCGACGCGCATACAACCGATCCTCCAAGGTAAAGAGAACAATTATGTTCGACCCTCCAATCTACTAATAACGATCTCTCCCGAATCGAACCCACACAGATCTTATTCAAAGCATGAGTTCCCACCAAATTTTCACCGGCTCGCATATGCCCTGGGAGCAATTTGATGGAGCGGGGATTTGAACCCCGACCTCCACCCCACAATTCTTTGTGGTGGCGGGTGGGCTAAGTCACCTGGTTAGCTTTTCTCTTTTCTCGCTTTATGCTTCTAGGGAGGGATTGAAATTTAATGTGTGCCCATTTTTGTAGTTTTTTTTTGCAACCGATTTTCTGAAGAGTGGAATCGAATTACCTATATTGTTCCAGCCCTTCGCGATAACGTCTGTGCAATCTGGTTCGGTGCACCAGAATTTCTCAAATTTGAAGTTGTCATTTTCTTGGGCACGGCCTCACCTCTTTTACCTTTGTTGTTGTCCCAATAGACCACCAAGGCTCTATGATTATGATCCGAGGAATAATATTTTAGTGATTACATATAGGCGACCGGGTATAGCTCATTTCCGCTATTTTCATTGACAAGTGGGTGATCGTTTTCGTAAGAAGTGAAAATATGTTTGGTTGAATATAAAATTTAGAAAATAAATTCATGTTTAGAAATGAATTGATATTTAGTTGAGTATTTTTTAAAACTTTTTTTTACACAAAAACACGTCATACAAATAAAAATATACTTTTATGTATTTGAAAATAATTTTATTGGTAAGTTAGGAGTTGACCTAACAATTGATTTTTAGTGAAAAGGGAGAGATAAGCGATGTAAATTTGATTGATGTGATTAAATGACAAGGCATGAGAAAATTTAAGAAAAGTAGCTATGAAAATAAATCTAAAATGAGATATTTTTAGTAAAAATACTTGAAACAAAAATATTCTCGATTTTATGAATAGCACAAAATTGAAAATATGTGTGTGGAAATAGGAACATACGAAAAAAAAATCTCATAACTCTTAACAAAAAGTCAAAGTCATGGACGAGTGGTGAATGAAAAACTTAATGTTATAGCCAAGTCGAGAGATAACAAATATTTTGGAGATGGAGAAAAAGAAGAAGACATCCATACGTCATCCAATCATGTTTGGGCTAAGAATGCATAAAAAAAGTTGCAAAAAAAATCTCAAAGCCAAAGATGAAGAAGAATAAGACTTAAAAAAGTAAAACAAGAGTTGAATTGATGCAAGATGAGTTCTTGGATTTTTTTTTTTTCAATTACTCTTTAGTGCTTTTTTAATATCCATTGTATTTTGTTCAATGATAATATCATGTAAGTATCGTGTTTTTGGTTCAAAATGTTCTAACTATATTTCACCAACTAAGAAGTTTAATTTTAATTTTGCAAATTTTATTTTAGGATCAAACTACACGAATGTCATTAACTATATATTAAACATAATTTAATAAAAATCTATTCTATTTATAAGATTTAATTTTAATTTAATAAAAAAATTATTTGGATTACGTGCAACGACGTACACCTAACTAGTCCTTTAAAATTACTCCAAAAATAGGCTTCTAATTATTGGTGGAGCGGTGGGCCAAACCTGGCTCCATTCTCTCCCTATAAAAAAGTTACTAATTTTTATATGGTTTTTCTTTTAGTTTTTAATCCGATCCACCTCATTTCGTGATCGCCCCCCACCCCAAAATATTTCCCGACTACGCCATTGCTTCCAAGGATTTGAAATTAATGAATTTATCCAAACAACCTCAATTGACTTTTATTATAGATTTGAAATATTTAATTCCAAATCCATCAATTCAAATGGAGCCTAACAGTAGTTGTTCCAAACAGTGCTATGAGCAATTTGCACTTTCTGCATATTGAATATGAGCAGTCCCAAAAGATTCTTGGAAACTTCACATTGAACGACACTTAACAATAACGACCTGCAGCAAGAAAAAATGGCAATACTAACATGAAAACTAGTAGAAAAGTTAGCAACTTACAAAATATATAGAGTTTTGCACAACAATATAAAACATATTTGAGAATACAACAATCTTCAGCAACTATGCTTAGATACTAAAGATACTACACAGTCACTCATATAGAGCACTCTCCTTATTGGAATCTGATTGTTCTACTTAGCTAGCCATAAAAGTGGCAAACACGATACTAGGAGAGTGTTCGCTTGAGCTTATAAAATTTTATTTAAATGTTTGATAATTACAGAAGTGACATTACTAACATCTTATAAGCTATCATCTTATTTTAGCCAAACACTTCAACAACTTATTTTCAAAATAATCTAAAATCTTATCAAGAACAAACTAACTATTTTTCCTGTTGGGTAAAATTTGAGGTTTCTGTTTAGGAAAATGGCAAAGTGTATAGTGTATAGGCTAAAGTTGAGGCCTGAATTTGATTCAGTCTCCGCAAGATGAAAACGCCTCATATACCGAGTGCTTACGGTTCCGGTGCTCGCCTCTACGGTACAACGACTTTTTACAGTTTCGGTTAGCATCACTAGAAAAACTGGAAAAACAACGAACATCAAGAGTTTCTGACTTTCAAGCTTTTGAATGAGAAATCAGACAATATGCAAATGCAATGCTCGATTTTAGGTTGCTGATAATCGTGTGTTGTTTTCAGTCATCAGGGGTCGATTATTATAGGCCTCAGGTGCCTCGTATGGAAAGATCGCGTGTTTTGGCTCGAAAAGACACATTTTACACTGACAGACGCACCTGTTCAGGGGCGCACGACCAAACGCATGGGCTGCGGCGCTTTCTTTGTCTTGTTGTGCGCAAAAGTTCGGCAGGGCGCACGACCCAACCGCACGGGCCGTGCGTCCGCCCGTACGCGGGTCCGAACTATTCCCATGTTGAATTCATTTAAATAATTACAAAAAATTAATTAAATATTTATTTTTAAAGAATTTTGGTCCAAAAAGAATAAGGGCCTTGAAGCCCAAGCCCAGGCCCACGGCCCGCGACCCGGACCGGGTCGTGCCGAGCCCCTCTTTGGCGGCGGCGGGCATCTTGCAAGCGTGTGTCCTTTGAACCAAATCCACAAGCATGTAGGTCCTCACCCCTTTAAAAACTTGGGTGCCCCCAAGGGCCCAAACCCATAAGTCCAACTTGGGATATATAAAGTGTGCAAACTTATCCTCATTTTCCTATATGGGATGGAGCATCTCTTCTTCCCCACATTTTCCATTTTTCATACCATTTATTTGTATTAAGTGGCTAACTTCTAGCATTAATTTCTCATTCACCCAGAATTGGTTTTGAGAAATTCCAAATGTTATTCTCATCTTCTCTCTTAGTAGAATTTTTACAAATAATTTTATTTTATTTTTTACTAATGGAAATCACTTAATTATTTGGTCAAAATCGGGTCAACGCCCCATTTATCAAAGACCAAATTCTAACAATCCCCCACATGAATAAAATTAATGCATACGTGTATGCAGATTCGCTTGAAAGTCTCGGCGAACCGTTATTGCATCAGGATAGGTAGCTTGTGGCTTTGAACCTTCCTCAGTAAAATACTATCGAATTTACTAGCTACTTAGTGACGCGGTGTCTTGAACTACTCAGTCGTTTGTGTAAACCGAGACAACAGTACTTACACAATAACAACTCTAACACTTGTTGTTCTCACGTTGTGTCCATTTCGGCCCTGGACCATATCTTAGATTCATAAGTGTTTCTTTGAAGCGGCCATTACTTCTCACTTATATAGGTGATCTCCTATTGAAGAGTATATTTCCATACTCCACCTTTCGGTATAGGAATCATTAAAAGTGTTAAACTTAACCTCACCACATTCAGCAGGTTTACATTTACTTGGATGTATCGAAAATGAGCTAACATATTTTCCAAGTGTTCAGCTGAATATTCATAACTTAGTTGTCCCATTGAACCAAGGTCTTGGGATCTCCAATTCATAAGGTTGGGTTACCGCTATGAACATTCTTTGAGTTGTGAATTTTAAACCCATTCCCCTTAACAATTTATACAGTTGATCTCGATTTATGCCTTTCGTAAGTGGATCCGCAAGGTTTTCCTTTAACTTCACGTAGTCAACCGAAATAACCCCATTTCGAAATCAACTGTTTATTGGTATTATGTCTACGACAAAAATGTCTAAACTTACCTCTTTCCTTTCCAAGAAAAGACACCTTTAATAAATACAACATTTCTTGATTTAATGATCGTACCATCACTTACATCATAAATGCTGAATTTATTTCTTTCGGCGCTTCTACTTTTTCCAAAGCACCCCCACATTTCAAGGCAATCTCCTTTATGTGGTTTGCTAAAAAGTAAAGCTCCACTTTCAACTTCTGATATCTTGTTTAACACAGGATCATCCATAATTCTTATGGCTCTCGGCCATTTTTACTTTATTTTGTTAGAACATTGTCCCGACAATCCAGTTAGAATCTCGTTCTACTAGATTTCAGATCTTAGTTCCAACATCTCCATCTTTTACAAGGTGTGTAACCTTTGATCTTATCACATCTTTAGTAAGACTTCAGATTCAACTTGTTACAGTGTTTGCCTTTAGTGTTACAACCCTTTCGACAACAACTCATGCAAATGTGGTATCGGTGTTTACAACACTTTTGGCAACACCTTCTGTAAAAATGCAACAAAAACTCCACTGGTGTTCCACAAAGTATGATCATACTCCCACATTTGCCGATTTCCATTTGGAATCCCGGTTGTCTTCCTCAATTCGAAGTCGAACTATCAAATCCTCAAGCCCCATATCCTTTCGCTTGTGCTTGAGGTAGTTCTTAAAATCTTTCCACGATGGCGGTAATTTTTCGATAATCGCAGCCCACTTGAAAGGACTCGCTCGTAATCATCCCTTCGACACTAAGTCGTGAAGTATGATCTCGAATTTCTTGAACTTGGCTAATCACCGCTCTTGGTGTCAACCATCTTATAATCCAGAAATTTACCGACTATAAATTATTTTGCATCGGCATCTTCTGTTCTATATTTCTTCTCCAAAGAGTCCCACAACTTTTTGGACGTTTTGAACGAACTATAGACGTTATAGAAGGTGTCGTCTAGCCCGTTCAAAATATAATTTCGACACAGGAAATCACTGTTATGCCAAGCATCCACAGCGATTCTCCGTTCATTGTCGGATTCTTCATCAACAACGGCAGGGGGTTCCTCCTACACGAAACAAGACAGACCCAAGGTTGTCATATAGAACATCATCTTCTGTTGCCATCTCTTGAAGTCAGCACCGGAGAATTTTGCCGGTTTTTCGCCATGAACACGAGCAGAAGCCACCGGAGTGAACAATACTGAAGTTGATGCCATCGTCTTCAACAGAAACAACCGATATATACTATTTTTTCGTCTTGCGATTGTTGGGTAAAAAAATTGTAAGGTTTCTGTTTAGAAAAATGGCAAAGTGTATAGTGTATAGGCTAAAATCGAGGCCTGAATTTGATTCAGTCTCCGCAAGACGGAAATGCCCCGTATACCGAGTGCTTACGGTTCCGGCGCCCGCCTTTAAGATATAACAAGTTTTTACAGTTCCGGTTAGCAGCACTAACAAAACCGGAACAACAACGAATAGCAAGAGTTTCTGACTTTCAAGCTTTTGAAGGAGGAAATCAGACAATATGCAAATGCAATGCTCGATTTTAGGTTGCTGAAAATTGTGTGTTGTTTTCAGTCATCAGAGGTCGATTATTATAGGCCTCAGGTGCCTCGTATCAAAAGATCGCGTCTTTTGGCTCGAAAAAACACATTTTGCACTGACAGACGCACCTGTTCAGGGGCGCACGACCAGACGCAAGGGCCGTGCGCCCGCCCGTGCGCTGATGCGCAAAAGTTCGGCAGGACGCACGACCCCGACGCACGGGTCGTGCGCCAGCCCGTGTGTTGTTTGCAAAACTTCGAGTAGACGACGACCGCCGCACGGGCGTCTTGCGCGGGTCCGAACTATTCCCAGGTTGAATTCATTTAATTAATTATAAAATATTAATTAAACATTTATTTTTAAAAGTTTTTGGTCCAAAAAAAATAAGGGCCTTGTACCCCAGACCCACGGCCCGCGACCCGGGCTGGGCGGCGGCGTGCGCATGTGTGCTTTGAACCAAACCCACAAGCATGTTGGTCCTCACCCCTTTAAAAACATGGGTGCCCCCAAGGGCCCAAACTCATAAGTCCAACTTGGAATATATAAAGTGTGCAAACTTATCTTCATTTTCTATGTGGGATGGAGCATCTCTCCTTCCCACATTTTCCATTTTCCATACCATATTTGTATTAAGTGGCTAACTTCTAGCATTAATTTCTCATTCACCCGGAATCGGTTTTAAAAAATTCCAAATGATATTCTCATCTACTCTCTTAGTAGAATTTTTACAAATAATTTAATTCCATTTTTAACTAATGGAAACCACTTAATTATTTGGTCAAAATCGGGTCAACACCCCATTTATCAAAGACCAAATTCCAACATTTCCCACTAAGGTGAATCGGCTATATGCAACATGTCATGCCATTGTTTACAGTCAAAGACCATATTTTCGTTTATTTTCAAAATAAATCTAAAATCAGTCCAGTAACTTGGCCTTCTTAGACTTTGAGTCTGCTAAGTTGTCAAAGTTTTGTATTAGTTCATTAACTATAAAATTTTGGGACATTTGATCTGATTTTTGCCGAGAAACTCTAATTTCATCATAAACTACTGATATGAATCGAAATGTTGATGACATGGACAACAAATTGGTTAATTTTTCAAGGAATATTATTATGTGTTCACTGACTATATATATAAGTTTAATCTATATTTATATCTATCTATCTATCTATCTATCTATATATATCTATATCTATATTATATATATATTATATTTTTATCTTAAAAGTGTGAATCTTTCTTGTAATTTTTGATTGGACAAAAATATCCTTTAGACATAGTAAAATTGTAGGACAACTAAGTAATTTGATATTTGTTTAGCTTCTATTTGTTCAATTATAAGACAATATGACCTTTTATATTCAACATTTTAAAAGTATTTATTCTTTCAGCTTTAACTCTTAAAATATTTTGAATTTTCAAATAATATTAGCTCCATATTAAACTAGATTTAAAGAGCTTTCTAACCATATGTCATAAGCATATATAAGGACTTCACATGAGAAAATTTTAACATTATAAAGTTCAACACTATGTAAAAATTAAGAATTTATGTTTTTCTATAGTTTTGTTATTTATTTAATCTTTTTGTTTAATTATATGAGAGATGTTCAAGATATAGCCAAAAAGATTTGAGAATTTGAAAATATATTTTTTAATCATAACATTAAGAATACTTTAATTTCTTATAAAATCAATTTCAAATTTATACTAGGTTTCGAAATCTTCAACTATATGTTCTAAATACATACACAAGTCGTTATAGAAGAAAATTTAACTACTAACTTTTAGTATGATGCAAAATTGTATATTTCTTATATTCTTTTAAATTATCTCAATAATTAAATATGTTTATTATATTTTATAAGAAAAAGATCAAATTACAATATACACGATAAGAAAAAATAAAATAAAAAATATTTTAGATGGTTTTGATGCTAAATAAAAAAGTAGAGAAAATACATAATTCCTTTATGGTCGAATTCTCCCTCAATTAGTAATATGCAATTTAAAAATTAATTTATTGATGGTTGTTAAATAAATAATATTGAAAACAAGAGAGTTCCATATTTTATTTTTATTGTAATTTGTATATTTTATTTTAATTAGTCATATTAATAAAATAAAAAATGCAAAATAAAAAGAATAAGATTAACTTGAAAAAAAAGCAAACAAGAACCAAAACAAGTTTATCGCGACAAAAAGGTTACCTTTTAAATTTTGATTATATGTGTTAATATGACTTTTGCTTAATTTTCTATACATAACACTATAGGTTTTAGTTTCTAGTATATTATTTTTTAATATATTATGTTTTCAATCTTTTGATTATTTCATATCCTATAAATTTTAAGAACAAATGCAAAAAAGTGTTAAAAGTTGTATATATAAATTTATAAAACAAACAAAGAAGACAAACTTAATAAAAAAAATCCATATGAATTAAATTGACATTTATGATAAAACTTGAATGTCGTTTGAAATTACACCCTTAAAAATTATAAGTTTAAAATATCAATATGATACATATTTATAATAAAAACGTAGTCAAAGAGTGAAACATGAGCTAAAATTAGATTAGTCTAAAAGATCATATCTACTATGCCAAAAAAAATAATAAACTCATTTAATATGTAATAATTTGACTATTGAGAAAGTAATTATATATTACAAATTATATATTAGTTCAAATACTAACATAACATTCATAAAACTATGTAAATTAAATAATTACAATAAATAAGAGTGAAAACTAAGAATAAAAAATATTGAAAAATAAATGGTTATACTTGACATTAATGAGTTGAGATTGATCTAAATAATTTTGGGAGTTAATCTCACATATATAAATAGTTTAGGATTAAACCTAATGAAACATATTATAAAGTGAAACAATAAAAGTAAATATTTAAAAAAATATGTGGGTCATAGCCGGGAATTCTATAGAAAACTTAAATGGCTTTCATATAATATGTATAATTTGATATTTTCGATAAAATCTCAGTTCATTTTAAAAACACACCTCTATAACTTATAAATATTCAAGCACAAAGACATTTATTATAAAATTGGGTATAAATTATTCTAATTTTTACAAAATCAAATATTATGAAAATCTTGAAAACAAGAATCGAAATGAAAGTCACTGTATGTATATGAAATTGTGAAAAAAATAAATAAACTAAACTTATTTAATATGAAATAGTTTGATATTTATGTCAAAGATTAATATTTCTTAAATTACATGTTAATTTAGGTATCAATATAATAATCAAAATATTCAAAATAATATTTATGTATCAAATTTATTGGTTAAACTATATATAATAATACGTTGGACTGAAGTCACCATGTTTAGTGCCAAGTAATAAGAATTATTTCGGGCATAAGGAGGCGGAAGAGAATAGTTAATTGGGGTTTTTAACACTTGATATCTAAATTTTTTGGCAACTATATTTTCCTATTTGATCAAAAATTCAATCAAAAATTTAAATAAAGATTAAAGTACTCTTGTATACCATTTTCTCAATAAAGACATTAAAAATGGGTTGATAATTATATTTTACAACAAACAATATGATTTTGTAAATGAGATTAAATGAGGTCAATTTTAAATTTACAGTCTCTTCAAACAAATATAGATTAGTTTCAGTATATTAAAAATAATTGCAATTTTCATAACTATACGGTTCACAAAATGTACAACAATGTAAATATTAATATAATCAAAATAGTCAAATTCAATTGCAAGTACAAACTCTAATAGTATAATGAATATTTCTATAACTTTATGAAATTTTAAAAATATATTAGTTTTTAGTTTATTATATATGTATAACTTTTATAAACATAAGTGAATGCACAAAAAAAAATTCAAACATAAAAATTAATTAATATTATATTTAATTGTTGAAGATTGACATGTAAAAATTGTTAACTTAATTTTTTTTTCTATAAGACTGTCTTTGGTTTTATTAATTATTAAATAAAGATATTTTGTGTGCAATTGAATATAGTTTCAAAATTCAGATTTCGACTTATTATATTTAATACCTGACTCTCGATGAAAATAATGGATTAATTGTTTTATATATTAGGATAATATTTATTATTTTTAAGACCTTGGAAATAAGAGGACTACAAACTATAAGTTTAAGTGTTAATGATAATATATTGACTTTGTTACTAGAATTTAAATAATATATGAATTTTTTGTACATATATATTATATTATAATTTTTTTAACATTTTTTTAATCGAAGAACTAAGATAGAATAAGAGAAGTAAGCACATGAAGTATAACAATAACAAATAAAATGATGATATTATGATCGATTTTGGTATAATATTTAATTAATTATTTTTTAATTAATGTGATAACTTGCATGTGATTTACTAATCATTAACCTATGATTTATAAGCTAAATTATTTGCCGATTATGTAAAATGCATCCAATACTAAAAGATTCAAAAATCATGTAAGAGAAAAGACTTTTCCAAATATAACAAAAAAATAAAAGACCGATGAATGTGATTGTAAGCTAATATAAAACTTATTTTGTTGTTATACTAATTGTAAAATTTTTTGTGGGATTGAGTTCTTTAAAATGATTATTTAACAATTCAGATTAATCTATAATTAAAGTAAAGCAAATTATATATTAAATACGATGTAATATTTAAATTTAATTAATATTTATTTCACTTTTAATATTTTAATATTAATCAATAAAATTATTAAATAATAAAATTATTTTAGTAAAGTCATGTGGATCACGTGCGACCAAGGACGGAGATAGGGTTGGGCCATCCTGGGCCTGGCCCAGTTCTTTTTTTTTAAAAAAAGAAATAGTGAGAATTTTAAAAAAAAATTAGTTATAATTTGTATTATTTTTTCTTGAATTTTCTATTTAGCCCACCCTATTTTCGTGTATCGGCCCATCCTGCTAGGTGTCCTGGCTCCGCCATTGCGTGCGATGCATGTGTTCTTACTAGTAAATAAAAAAGTGTTAATTACAAAAAGTACCCCTAAGGTTTTATATTGTCTAACAAAAAACATTTACCTCCTTATAAGCAAAAAATATTTCAAAATTCCACAAACATTTATAAAATATTTACAGTTAACCCCTTAATTTTAACACTTTAATCAAACCTCACGTGTAGTTTTTGTAATTTTAAAAGTTATCTGAACTTTTTTGTAATTAGGTCAAATCTCAAGGGTACTTTTGGTAATTAATTCCATAAAGAAAAATGTAAACAAAAATGAAATGTTTGGCAGATAAAAGCTCAGGTAACTTTTTTTTTGAGTGTTTTGGTAACACTCGCCAAGTATTATTCAATTTTCTTTTCTTCCAATATACAAATAGGCAATAGCTTTAAGTCGAATACTGTTTGTTTTGAATAGAAAAAGACAAGCAAAAAATGGTCTTCACACTGTCAAGTTTTCCCTCCCAATTCTTAACTACAAAAACTGCTATTTCTTGCTTCCCAGAAAACCCGAAAACTTTAATTCTTGAACGATGCAAGACCATCAAAGACCTCAAACAAGTTCATGCCCACCTGATCAAAACCCGCCTCCTCCACCACCCGGCGGTGGCGGAGCCTCTCCTCGAATCAGCTGCCCTCCTCCTCCCCGACTCCGCCATCGACTATGCTCTCTCCATTTTCTCCAAACTCGAAAATCCCGACTCGTCAGCCTACACTATCATGATAAGAGGTTTTACTAAACTGCAATCCCCAGAAAAATCCATTCTCTTATTCAGACAAATGATCGAACACTCGGTTCGGCCAGATGAGTTCACATTCCCGGCGTTCTGAAAGCATGTTCAAAGCTCAGGGCTTTAAAGGAAGGTGAACAAGTTCATGCCCACGTTGTAAAATTGATATACGGGTTTGGAAGTACAGAATTTGTTGAGAATTCTTTGGTTTATATGTATGCTTCCTGCGGTCGGCTTAAATTGGCGCGCAAGTGTTTGATGGAATGTCTGAAAGAAGTGTCATTGCCTGGAGCTCAATGATTTCGGGGTATGTTAGGTGTAGTCATTGGCAAGAGGCTGTGGGATTGTTCAGAAAAATGTTGCAAATAGGTGTTGGATTTAATGAAGCGACGTTGATTAGTGTTTTGACAGCTTGTGGGAGGCTGGGCGATTTGGAGTTGGGAGAATGGATTTATAAGTACGTAGTTGAGAATGGGCTCGTGCGAAATGATAGCTTGATGACTTCTCTTGTTGATATGTATGCAAAGTGTGGACGTGTGGACACTGCAAGGGATTTGTTTGATATTATGTCTACAAGAGACGTAGTTGCTTGGAGCGCCATGATTTCTGGGTATAGTCGCTCAAACCGATGCAAAGAGGCCCTTGCTCTATTTCGTGACATGCAAAATGCAAATGTGGAGCCTAATGAGGTAACAATGGTGAGTGTTCTTTCATCTTGTGCTGTTCTTGGAGCTCTACAAACCGGAGAATGGGTCCATTCATACATAAAGAAGAAGAATTTGAAGCTTACTATCAATCTTGGGACTACCCTTGTTGATTTTTATGCAAAATGTGGTTGTGTGGATAGAGCAATTGAAGTGTTCGAAAGATGCCATCCAAAAACGTCTGGACATGGACAGCGTTAATTCAAGGTCTTGCTAGTAATGGACAAGGGAAAAAGCTCTTAGATACTACAACTTGATGCTTCAAGAAAACGTTGATCCTAATGATGTGACTTTCATCGGCGTTCTTTGTGCTTGTAATCATGCAGGGTTGGTTGATGAAGGTCGGAGTTATTTTGTCAGTATGATACGTGATTTTGGAATCGAACCTAGAATCGAGCATTATGGTTGTATGGTTGATGTGTTTGGCCGAGTAGGATTAATTGAGGAAGCATATGAGTTTATAAAGAACATGCCCATCAAACCCAACGCAGTGATATGGAGAACTTTGCTTGCATCATGCCGGGTTTATAGGAATGTCGAAATTGGGGAAGAAGCATTGAAACATGTCGTAAGATTAGAGCCAGTGCATAGTGGAGACTATATACTTTTATCCAATCTATATGCATCAATAGGTAGATTAGAAGATGCTACAAAGCTGAGAAATGAGATGAAAATGCTAGGGATTAAGAAAAACCCGGGATATAGCTATATCGAATTGGGCGGTATCGTTCATGAGTTTTTGGCGAAGATAGTGGACACCCACAATCTCCGGAGATTTACAAAGCAATCGAAAATATGATGGAGAAGATCAAGGTGGCTGGCTATGTGCCCGACAAATTGCAGGCGAGGCTGGAAGCTGAGGAAGATGACAAAGAAGCTTCTATTTCTCATCATAGTGAGAAATTAGCAATTGCTTTTGGCCTTATTCGAACATCGCCAGGGTCTACAATCCGGATATCGAAAAATCTCAGAATATGTAGTGATTGTCATAGTGCGACAAAGATTATCTCAAAAGTTTTCAGCAGAGAAATTGTTATTCGGGATAGAAGCCGTTTTCACCACTTCAAAGATGGATCGTGTTCGTGTAATGATTTCTGGTGATTCTTGAATAATGGTTCTGTTTGAGGAAGGAAATTTTGTTGTAGCTATTATACTGTTTAATTGTTATGATCTTTTTCAACAATTAAAAGTTCTTCTGGTCTTGTTATGTTTTTTTGCTTCAGTTTCTCTGTCATTTAGAAAAGAACTTATTGGGGATGCAACTCATGGTTTTCTAGCAGCCATGTCTTCAATCTATTCCTCCATTAAGTTACAAGCAGACGTTATTACAGAGAGAGCAGGCCAAGGCTTGAGTTTGATTGTATTAGTAAAAGAATATAATGTTTAAAATAGTCAAACTAATCAAGCTCGATTCGTGTTCAAGTCTATTAAAGCTCATTCAATCTTAATTCTATTAATAATCAGATTTAGTTCAAACACAACTATTTAACTTCGATCAGATAAGTTTGAAAATATTAAATTCGACTCTACTCGACTTATTAAAATCCCTAACTACAAACCATTTAGGACATTGGCCTGTGCTTGCAATATTCAATCTAACTAAAAAGTAAGGGAAGTTCGATGCTATCTAATTGGGTAGCACTAAAGAAAAAAGAAAAGGATCCAAAAAGGGGTACGTTAACAAGTTAAGTCCGAGTACTTACGGTTAATAATACCAAACATTAAGCTGTTTTTGTAGATCTTCTCCGCAAGATGCATAATCAGTCACTTAATGCTTCCAAATATTCTTCTTATTCAGTTGCTGCAGTTTCTTCATTTTGGTATCATGTAAACTCTGCATCACCAAATCCAATAAAACATTTATCAGTTCTTATTGTCCACAAGGGAATTAAGGGAAGAGTGATTACAAATACTGTTAGGATAATAACAAAACTACACCCTATATATAACTTAATTACCAAAAAAAAACTCTATTTATCTTTCAAAATTACAACTACCCCTTAAAGTGTTCTGTAACTTTCAAGCGATATTTGAAATTTGAAAAATCACCGATTTTTTTTTATATAATTAAACTAAACCTCAGGCGTAGTTTTCGTAATTAGGCTTACCATCTGGAGCGCTTCAATGTAACAACAAAGATCATCAACGACTTGCTTCGAATAATCCTTCATCCTCAATTTCTCTGCGTCAAGCTTCTCCTCCGAATCTCTGCCGCCATTGAAATTGTTTGGCTTCAAATCAACCACTGGTTCCACTAATTCCACCCTCTTTCCGGACTTGCCAGTCTCAGGCTGGTTATCTTTCACAATTGCCTCTGCTTCAATTTCAGTATCTATTAAGCTGCCGCTTTCACATGAGGCTTCTTCAACAGAAGCATCAACCTAAATCAATGCATAAAAAACCAATCCAATCCAATCATCTCAATGAGAACAGTACAACATATAACAAAAAAGGAACGGTGATGATGAGATAACAACCGCAAACCTGGATGAGAACCAATATGCATTGCCCAAACTTTTCACCAGACGGTGAGACCAATCTCCAGTAAGATATGTACCCACCTGGAACCTCAGGAGAAATCAAATCAACAGCAATATCAAGCTCATGGTCGACCGCCAAACCAGCTGCAGGAATCTGGCATGACATGAAAAACCTTGTATCTAAGTATAGTAAAATAAAGTATATAACTAGCTCAAATATCAATTATGATACAGTTTGTGTGTAGTCATTCACATACAAGAAAAATAAGCCAACTAACTCAAAAAAAACGAATTAAATAATAGAGCATGAGTTAAGATAAAGGTAATACAATGTGTTGAAAGATATTAAATAATAGAGCATCCGAACAACCGAAAAGAGACATAACAGTAACTTACTTCCACTTCAACGGAAGATTGATGGCTCAATCTATCGCCACCAATCCAGACAAGTTGTGTTTTCTCGGGCCATACAGTCATGCCATTGTTTCTCATTCTCCAAATATTGGTAAAGGGAGTTGAGGGCGCCAAAATAGTGCCATTGATTACACTCACATCCTCAATGAAGCAACTATCAAGCTTCGACATGCAGGATTCAATCTCCGAAACCATGTTGCAGTCCTGTGGTAAAGTTGTTGGACCCTGCAGATTCTGAAACTTGAATAAACATAAACAAACTCTGTTAGTGAAAAGTATCGTTTCAATTTTACCATACACTTGGTACGGAAATGAAGGATAAGTGTTCCATTCTATATAAACATACACGATGGATGCAGACCAAGTATAACACCTACATGAACGTTTTACACTATTCAAACATCTAAAATCATGTTTGTTTTATCCAGTTTTCAACCAAAAAAAATCAAAATTTTGTGTGTCCCAACGAGTCATATCATTACACATCACCTTGTTACATATCATAAAATAATATGATGTATCATTTTTCACAAGAAACCAATACAATCTCTTGAAACTCAACTATAGATACTAAAAATTGAACCTGAAAAGAAAACCACATTAAACAAGTACAAAAATTTGCTAAAAGAACGTGAAAAAAAGATCGATCTTTCAGTGTGGCAACACTAACCTTGGACAGATTCGAGTCTTTCGGGGATATAGTCGTTTGTGCTGGGCTGTTTAAATGAATATCATAACAGCTTGTGCTAGGTTGCATTGGAGAAAGCTTATCCAGATAGGAAAAGCCCACTTTTGAGTAGTAGTCAACATATTCCATAAATCCCGAAGCAGATGACGACGTTTTTGATCTCAAATCAGCAGAGAGCTTCACGAATGTTTTACGTAAAGGTTGTAGAGGCTCTGATACGGTTTTCACAATATCAGAGACTCTAAAGTACGATTTTTTAGAAATCAACTTAACATTAATTCGAAGAGGATTGAGACATTGCTTCACCGCATCAGTAAGATCAACATCATCAACAAGAGTTACTATATCACCATCTTCATCAGTATAAGTAAGCATTAGCTCGGTGCCATGATCAAAGTCGAAAATGGAAACTATCTTCTCTCTCAATCCATCCATGCTCAGCTTCAATTCCTCTTCAATAATTGGAACATTGAAGCGCCTCAGCATATCTCCATACTTGACCTGTACAAATGGTATGTACAAGGTTGTTAGAAGATTCAAATATTACTAACACCTACGTCAAATGGTATGTAAAAATAAGAAATATTCGACTATACAGAAACACAAAAAAAGGGGGGGACACCTCCCTCCGTTACTCTACACAATACAACACTGTAAACAATTAATTTTGTGGAAGAATGAGTAGTAATTGACACGGAACAAAAGCAAGTTTGCATCTACAATAATTTCAAAATACATGCCACCAGTGAAATACAACAAATAATCAATTAATCATAATCAATCAACAACATAGTTGGATGGGAGGAAAATATATTCTTAGAAGCATTCATTATGTTGTCAATTACAGCATGCAACGCATGCCAATATACATACACCTACAGCAAAATCACAACAATGAATAAATGAATAAAAAGAGCGAGATTAGAGACATAAAGAATTGAAACTCCAACATAAAAAGCGAAACCTTGATATTTATAGGTACAATAAACAAAAGAATTTCACCACCATAAAATCAATAACACAAAAACCCATACACAAAAATAAAAAATTATCCAAAAAAAAAACCTTGATCACCACAGCTGCTTCCATAGTTAATTGACTAATCTGTTGAAGAGATTTCACTCAATGAACCCTCCTACGTAGCAAATTGAGTAGTATTTGACTCCATCAAGAGTTCTATACAAGTTTGGCTCTTTTTTACAATTTGGATTTTTATTTTATTAGGTCGTTTTTAGGTTTCTTAATTTCAGTGTTTTTTTAAACAATAATAGTTCAGTATTTTTGTAAACAATAATAGAACTTTTAATGAGGATAGTTTTTGCAATAGATATTATTGTCTTATCTAATTAATGATATACATCAATTTTCCATATTTTAATTTGAAGTTTAATTGTAAATTAACTTCTAATATTTGTTTCTTATAGGAATCTATTTACCATTTTAGCGTAATATTTGCAAATGTAATTTTGAGATATTTTATATGGGATGGGATCTCATGTGACAGCTTTCTTACTACATAGCGATGTGGGCGAGATCCCATCCATCCATCATAATTAATCAATGGTTCGGCCTAAAATACACCATTTTGCAATTATTTTATATGTAATAAGGGCAAATCGGTAACTATCAATTAATTAATAGTTAATCAATGGTCCCGTGCTTGAATGTGGACACTCCAGTTGGAAACTTAATTAATTAATTTTAAAGGTTTTTAGTCCAAAAAGAATAAGGGTCTTGAAGCCCAAGCCCACGACCCCAGTGGCCGGACGAGCCGACGGGCGGGCGGGCGGCGGCGGCAGCCCGCACATGTGCTTTGAACCAAACCCACAAGCATGTAGGTCCTCACCCCTTTAAAAACTTGGGTGCCCCCAAGGACCCAAACCCATAAGTCCAACTTGGGATTTATAATGTGAGCAAACTTTGCCTTCTCTTCCTATATGGGACGGAGCATTTCTCCTTCCCCACATTTTCCATTTTTCATATCACTTTCTAGTTTTAAGTGGCTAACTTCTAGCATTAATTTTTCATTCACCCTGAATTGGTTTTGAGAAATTCCAAATGTTATTCTCATCTACTTACTTAGTAGATTTTTTACAAATGATTTAATTCCATTTTTCACTAATGTAAACCACTTAAATATTTTTTTCAAAATCGGTCAACACCCATTTTACCAAACCAAAATTCCAACAATCCCCACATGAATGAAATTAATGCATGCGTGTATGCGATTAAGCTTGAAAGTCTCGTGCGAATGTTATTTCATCGGGGATAGGTAACTTGTGGCTTTGAACCTTCCTTAGTAAAAATACTATCGGATTTACTAGCCGCTAGTGACGCGATGTCTTAAACTACTCAAATTAAGTTTGTGTAAACCAAGACAACAGACTTACACAATAACAATTCTAATACTTGTTGTTCTCACGTTGTGTCCATTTCGGCCTGGACCATATCTTAGATTCATAAGCGTTTCTATGAAGCGGCCATTACTTCTCGCTTATATAGGTGATCTCTTATTGAAGAGTATCCCGCCATACTCCACCTTTTGGTATATGAATCATTAAAAGTCTTAAACTTAACCTCACCATATTCAAGGGTTTTTCATTCACTTGGAAGTTTCGGGAATGGGCTAGCACATTTTCCAAGTGTTCACCAAACATTTATAACTTAGTTGTCCCATGAACCAAGGTCTTGGGATCTCCAATTCACAAGGTTGGGTTACCGCTATGAACATTCTTTAGTTTGTGGATTTTAAACCCATTTTCTTAATATTTTATACAATTGATCTCGATTTATACCTTTCGTAAGCGGATCCGCAAGGTTTTCCTTTGACTTCACGTAGTCAATCGAAATAACCCCATTTAAAATCAACTCGCCTAATGGTATTGTGTCTTGAGCGTATATGTCTAGACTTACCATTATACATACTACTTTGTGCCCTTCCAATTGCTGATTGATTATCACAATGTATCAAAACAGAAGGCGCAGACTTATTCCAACAAGGAATATCCTCTAAGAAGTTTTTGAGCCATTCTGCTTCTTCTCCAACTTAATCTAAAGCAATGAACTCGAATTCCGCAGTGAAGAGCTATGCACATTTGCTTAGAGGACTTCCACGACACTTTGCTCCTCCACCTATTGTGAAAATATATCCACTTGGAGACTTGGAGTCTTTTGTGTCTGATATCCAATTGGCATCACAGTATCCTTCTAATACTGCTGGATATTTCGTTCATGGTATACTTTAAGTATTTAAGTACCCTTGTCACGGCGTCCAGTGATTGTTACTCGGGTTACTTGTGAACCTACTTAGCTTACTCACTAAATATGGAATGTCGGGCGTGTACGATTCGTTAAGTACATCGCCAATTACCATTGCATATTCCAAATGTGGAAACCGGTTCGCTTTATAGTCTTGGCAGTGTAGACTTAGATCTACATGAGTCTTAATGGGAGGACTATCAAAAGCATTAAACTTTCTAAGTATTCTTTCAACATAATGGGATTGTGAAAAGACAATTCCATCCAAGTTCTAGAGATTTTAATCCCTAATATAACATCGAGATACTCCCATATCTTTCATGTCAAAGTTCTTATTTAACATGTTCTTAGTATTCATGATTAAATCATGACTACTGCCCATAATCAACATATCATCTACATAAAGGCATACTATGACGTAATCACTTGTAGTACCTTTAATAGACACATTTGTCACATTCATTGATCTTGAAACCATTTGACTTCATAGTCGAGTCAAACTTTTCATGTCATTGCTTGGTGCTTGTTTAAGTCCATAAAGTAAAGTTAACAAGTTTACACACCTTTCGCTCTTGACCGGGTGCAACGAACCCCTCGGGTTGTTCCATATGGATCTCATCTTCAAGTTCACCATTCAAGAAGGTAGTCTTAACGTCCATTTGATGTATCTCAAGGTTATGCAAAGCTGCAATATCAATGAGAACACAAATGGACATAATCCTTGTAATAGGAGAGTGTATCGAAAAAGTCATATCCCTCATTTTGTCTAAACCCTTTAGCAACCAAACGGGCTTTGTATTTGTCAATAGATCCATCTGCTTTATACTTTTTTTTAAGGATCCACTTGCATCCTAAAGGTTTGCAACCCAGTGGGAGATCGACTAACTCCCAAGTGTGATTTTGCATGATGGAATCCATTTCATTATTGATAGCTTCTTTCCGGAGAGGAGCTTCTGGACTAGAAAAAGCTTCTTGAATAGTTCTAGGTTCGTTTTCTAACCTATAAGTTAGAAAATCAGGACCAAAAGACTTAGCTACTTTTGTCCTTTTACTGTGTCTTTGTTCCTCTTCACCATCACTTTAAGGTAACCTTGCAGTTTCATAAGTTCGTTTACTCAAACTTTCTTCTTTTCTTTTTTTATTTGGGAAGATTATTCTCGAAGAATACATCATTTCTTGATTCAATGATTATACCTTCATTTATATCAGGAATAGCTGACTTGTGCACTAAAAAGTGATAAGCACTACTATTGTTAGCATATCCAATGAAAGCATAATCGATCATCTTCGGACCAATTCTAACTTGTTTCGGCTTAGGTACTTCGACTTTAGCCAAACATCCACACACTTTGAGGTATTTATATGACGGTTTACGTCATTTCCATAACTCATATGGAGTTTCGTTTTTACCTTTGTGTGGGATCTTATTAAGAATGTAGTTCGCATAAAGTATGACGTCCCCCCACAAGTTTTGGGGTAAGCCAGAACTTATCAACATCGTATTCATCGTCTCCTTAAGAGTACGATTTTTTCATTCTACAACTCTATTTGATTGGGGTGAGTAGGAACATCGTTTAATGAATTATACCCGCTTGAGCAAAATTCTTCAATTCGCCTCTATCACTTGAATCATCTTAATTTTCAAATTAAGTGATTTTCAACTTCATTCTTATAAGTTTTAAAAGCTACTAAAGCTTCATCTTTTCTTCTCAAAAGATATACATAGAAATATCTTGTCCAATCGTCTATAAATGTTATAAAGCACTTTTTTCCCACCTTGAGTTTGCACAAGTTTTAAATCATATACATCTGTATGAATTAACTCGAGTGGTTTAGTATTTCTCATTACCGAATGAAATGGTGCTTTGGCCAATTTTGCTTCAACACAAATTTCGCATTTGTCTTGTGAACCTATGTATCAATTCCAGATTCACTAACCTTTTAATTGTGTGTCCTAATCTATCATGCCATAAATCCAAACAATCCAACAAGTAAACTGAAGTAATATTTTTATTCTTCGCCTCTTGGCGGAAAACAGACATTACAGACATCTTAAAAAGCCCCTTATCAAAATAGCCCTTACAAAGAAACTGACAATTCTTGGTCATTACAAACTTATCGGACTCAAACACTAGTTTAAACCTGGCCTTACTAAGCAAAGGACCGGAAACCAAATTCTTGTGGATATCCGGGACATGCAACACATCCACAAGCGTAAGCTCTTTTCCGGAAGTCATCTTGAGCACAAGCCTTGCTAAGCCCCATGATATTGGAAGTCGAAGAGTTTCTCATGAAAAGATTCCTTCCATTTATCAGAGTGTAGGAGAAGAACATCTCCTTGTCGGCACAAATGTGACGAGTACTCGATATCTATCCACCACTCTGTTGGGTTATCCACCATATTGGCTTCAAACACAACGGCGGTGAGATCGAGCTCCGACATGTCTATAGGAACAGACTTGTCCTCCGTCACATCGCTTGTTGGTTGCCACCTTAATTGCCCTTTTTTGGGTGTCGGCAATCCTTAGCCATGCCATGTGGTTCGGTTTGCCCAGTGATTGTAGCAATTCCCGCTTGAATTTGTTAGCCTTTTCTTTGTCTTTTACGAATGCTTATGTTTCTTGCTAGTGCTCGATTCAAAGAAGATTGGTCTTGCCTCCATTCCGAGTGCATCAATTTTACTTTGGATTTTCATTGTCTTCCTCTATTCGGCCGAACAATCGGATCCTCAAGTCTCATCTCTTTGCGCTTGTCTTTGAGGTAATTCTTAAAATCCTTCCACAATGGCGGTAATTTTTCGATTATTACAGCCACTTGGGAAAATTCGTTGAATCATCCCTTGACACTAAGTTGTGAAGTATGATCCAATCTCTTGACTTAATGATCATCGTCTTGGTGTCAACCATCTTGTACTCGAGAAATTTGTCGACAATAAATTTCTTTGTGCCGCATTTTCCGTTTTGTATTTCTTCTCCAAAGAGTCCCACAACTCTTTGGATGTTTTGAACGAACTATAGGCGTTATAGGGCGTCGTCTGGCCCGTTCAAAACGTAGTTCCGACACAAAAAATCATTGTTATACCAAGCATCCAAATTCTCCGTTGGTTGTCGGATTCTTCATCGCCAATGGTTAGGGGTCCTCCTTCGAAAAACGAGATAGCCCCAAAGTCGTGAGGTAGAACAAAGATCTTCTCGCTGCCGGTGTTTGAAGTCAACGCCGAGAACTTGGGGCTTTTCATCGTGGCGGGAGCGAGAGCCATTGGAGTGAACGAATCTAAGCCATCGTCTTGAATGCAAAACATAGATTTTCATCTTGCGATTATTGGGAAAATTGAAGGTTTACTGTTTCAGAAAATGACTAAGTGTTTGGATGTATTTGGCTTAGTCGAGTCTTGTATTAGATACAATCTCCGCAAGACGAAAAAAATGCCCCGTATACTAAGTGCTTACGGTTCTTGCGCTCGTCCCTAAGATATAACGACTTTTAACTATTTCAACTTAGCAGCACTTGCAAAAGTCGGAACTACAGTGAACTGGAAGTGTTTAAGATTTTCAAGCTTTCAACGAGAAGAAATGTCAATATGCAGATGCAATGACTCGATTTTAGGCTTGTAATTTCGTGTTGTTTTCATTTGCAGGGGGTTCTTGTTTATAGGCATCGGGTGCCCTATATGGAAAGATCATGTCTTTTGGCTTGAAAATACATGTTTACAGCCAATAGACGCATCTGTTCAGACATTTGCATCGACGCACAACCTGGTGTATGCCCCGTGCTTGGATACGAACGAAAGAGCAAAGCCCAAGCCCACGGCCCTCGGCCCACGACCCCGGGCCGAACCGTAAAAGGTTGAAGCCGGCCAAGGCCCAGACCCCGGCAGCGTGTGTGCTTTGAACTAAACCCACAAGCATGTAGGTCCTCACCCCTTTAAAAACTTGGGTACCCCCAAGGGCCCAAGCCCATTAGTCCAACTTGGGATTTATAAAGTGAGCAAACTTTGCCTTCTCTTCCTATGTGGGATGGAGCATTTCTCCTTCCTCACATTTTCCATTTTCCATATCATTTTCTAGTTTTAAGTAGCTAACTTCTAGCATTAATTTCTCATTCACCCGGAATTGGTTTTGAGAAATTCCAAATGATATTGTCATCTACTTACTTAGTAGAATTTTTATAAATAATTTAATTTTATTTTTCACTAATGAAAACCACTTAAATATCTGGTCAAAATCGGGTCAATACCCATTTTGCCAAACCAAAATTCCAACAAAATTTTGAAAAAATAATTAGATTATTTGGAGAAGAAAGTTGTATATAATTCTTGGATAATATATATTTTATTAGACTATCCTAGTGAATGAATTGTAGTTATTAGATCATATAAATTAATCTATATTGGTGAGTGAGTTGTGTTATTATAAAAAAATGTTGATCATTTTATACTCACCCAAAGAAGAACAAGAAATGACAAGTATTGCAAATATATAATTTCTAAATAACCCAACAATAAAGATAGGTTATAATTTTTAATATGAATATCCGAGTTGATTTGTATATATTCGAATATATTTTCAAATAATAATAAGAATCAATTTTTGTATTCGAATATTAAAAAAATTTAAATAGAAATATTTTCTAAATGAACCAAATATCATTATATTCTACTACATTCATCTACACCCCGACATGCATGTAGTCAAAACTCAAAACCTTATAACACAAAACTCAAAACCTCATAACATGATAACACTTAAGAAATCAAAGACAACTTCAAGCAAAAACCAAAACTGTCAAGCAATCGACAAAAAAGAAGCAGAAGGATACCTTGATAACCACTAGAGCTGTCAAAAATGGGCTAGCCGCCCGGACCAGCCCGCCTCGCCGATAAATGGGCCGATTGGGAAAATCTTGGCCCGTTTGGAAGACGGGCCTCAACGGCCGAACCGTTTGGGCCACGGGCTGGGTGGGGGCGGGGCGGGCCAGCCCGTCTTTAAAAAAAAAATAATTATCCCAAGTCATAGGTGAGAGTTGACTCAAGTCAGACTTTCTCTTCTCTTGTACTGTGAAACAAACCGTGGATTCTCAAAAAAGAGAAGATTTAACCAAACCCTAAAATTTAAACCCATTCCACAATTCTACTCATGCGCCGCCCAGCCGACGGTAAGAATCGCAGGTCGTCGCGCTCCACTGCCGCTCGTTGCCACGGTTTATTGTCTTGAACTCGTTTACCTTCAGCCTTCAGGTTCTCGGTTCTCTCACTGCATCTTTGCCTCTTTGGATTAGTCAGTGAAATTAAATGCAGTTGAAAAATTTGTCAGGCTTTGGGCCTATGTGAATTTTGTTAATTCTTGACTTTCTTAAATGGAATCATGATATCAATGTCATGTAATTCAAAAATGTAATTGGTTTGCATCAATAAAATTGTGAATTGTGATAATTGGTTTGCTGTTTTTCACACATGGGCATTTCGATTAAAAATAAAATGAATTTTGGTGGGCTGGCTCGCCCAGCCCGCAGCCCAACGCGGGTTGGGCTGGGCCAGAGCTTTTACGGCCCACCATTTTCACGTGCCAGCCCGCCCGCACCACAAAACGGCGGATTTTGGCGGGCTACGGGCAGCCTGTTTTGATGACCCTAATAACCACAGGTCCACAACCCCATAGTTAAACTCTGAAATTAGTGTAAAAGGCCCTACTAATCTTTTGAACAGATTTCACGCAATCCGCGTGCAGGCTGAAAAGATCCCACCGCTTTAGTTGGAGTTAGTTCCATCTCAAAAAAAAATTAAAATAAAATATTAAGTATGTTTGAAAATATATAGGAATCATAATGTGTGTTAAATTTTAGTTTTGCGGAAGATTGTTTTATACTATAGATATTATGTTTTGGAGGAATTTTTTTTTACAATCTGTACTATGGTCATTTTACGGGTTTATTACCAAAACGTTTTTTTTGTTGTAACTTAATACCTAAAATTTGCGATATTGCTAAATTACAACCTCGGCCACTTCAACGGCAGAATATTCCACCTAGATGACATCATGTGTGCAACACGTGAGGGAAAAATCGTCAAATTATCTAAAGTAATAAAATTTATTGCACTTTGCAATCCAAACTTTTCGTTATTTCCTAATTTTCCATCTAAACCTTTCACAATTTCAACTTTACAATCTCTCTTCAAAATAAAAAATAAATAACACATTCATACATATGTATTTATTTATTTATATTCAAATATATATTTTATAGTAATAATTAATATAATTATATATATATAATAAGTCAATTTATTAAAATAAATTATGAATTTTTTTAGACAATTATAAGATAATTTTAAGTTGCTTAAAATTAAAATATATAAAAAAATAGAAATTATAATTTTTGAATTTTAAAGATACTCATTTTATCTTTCTTGATGAATTGTGAAACTATTAGTTTATTTGTTGATTTTTGAAAGAAAAATAAAATTAAAGTAGAAATTAAAAGGGAGAAAAATTTATTTAATAAGTTACTTCACAGAACTTTGAAAAAGATCAAATAAAAAAGAAAAATAATAAAAAAACTATACAAATTTTTTTGATTGAAGATGTTAAAAATAAGTAATAATAAAAATTTGAACATTTTTATAATGCATTTTGAATGTTATATTTTTATTATTATATGTCTTCTATTTTTAACTTAAAATGGTCATATAATTATTTAATTTTACTAATTTAACTTATTAATATATTTCATTTTAATTAGTAAATCAATATATATTTTGCAAACAAAAACTACTAAACATATAATTAATATTCCTTATATTTATTTTTGAAGTAAGGTAGCAAAGTTGAAATTGTAAAGAGTTTAGGTGGTGAAGTACAAATTATGTAAAGTTTATGTTGCAAAATGTACAATAACATTTATTACTATAGATGACTTTATAATTTTGCCCTCACATGTTGGGCACGTGATGGCATCTCGGTAGAATATTATGTCGCTGGAGTGCCTGAGGTTGCAATTTAGCAATCTCGCAAAGTTTAGGTATTGAGTTACAACAAAAAAAGATTTAGGTACTAAACCTGTAAAATGATCATAGTACAAGCTTAAAAAATAATATTCCCTAAGTCTTTTAATCTAATTAATGGTATCACGTTGACTTTTGAATTCATATTTGAATTGAAATCTAATGGTAAATTAACTTGTAGTGTTTTTTATATAAGAAATTTATTTACTTTAGGTGATTTATTAAAGATAATTTTGAGATATTTATACTATACCAATGATTTTTTGGGATATCTTATATAAATTCATATCCAATCACGTACGTAATGGTAAAATATGAATGATTGTACTTGCTTTATTTAACGAATCAAATTTCACACAAAGAGCTACTATCATTCCTTTTGACACACCAATTCTAAGATAGTTTGTTTTTATAAGTCAATTTTAATAGTTGTGGTGGATTTTTAAAGAATATTTAGCACAAATCGAGCACCAGTTCAAGTTGACGGGAGCTGTGCTCAAAATGGTATTTGAACATCGTTAAGGGGAATCTTCAGGAGAAGACGATCTGTTATTTGGTAGCAATCAATGCTCAGGCCGAGTTTTGAAACCATGCCTAAAGTGCCCCTTATATGTTGAGTTTTATGGAAATAATGAAAATCTGGAATAGTAGTATAAAGATTTTGATGTTTGAGAAACCAACTGTTTAATCAGTACTCTTTTTTTTTTTTTTTGTGGGGCGGAAATTTATTATTAAGGTCTTAATTTGTTCACCGAGAAATTTTATTTTCTTAATCATCAAACTAATCAAATTCACGATCATAATTATGAGAAATATAATGATTTTAATTAAACATCTCATTAAACTCTAATATTCCATTTCAGATGTTAATGCTGCTAAACTCTGCAAATCACTCCTAAGTCCTTAGTAGAGGTGTCAAAAACAGTTCGCTAGGTTGGCAGGCCTGACCGGCCCGATGAGCCCAAAAGGAACAAGATCTATTTGGCCCGGCTCACCTGACTCGAAATGTCAGATTGGTTCGGTCAGTCCGTTGAGTCCAATACAATTTATTTGTACTTTTAAATCATGTGCCGGGTTTGGGCACCAAAATTGTGGCCCAACCCGATTTTTCCCTTTGGCCCTCCAAGTCGGGCCTGTTGACAACTCTACTCTTAAGTAAATCCTAGAGGGACCTCCAAAGTCCTAAAAGGTCCTCTGAGGGCCTAGGAGGTTCTGAAAGGTCCTTTTGGTAGTAGATTTCTAACTTGAGAATATGTCTGCAACACAAACATATAAATAGAAGAGTCATGTGTAGGGGTGTGCATGGTACGGGACGGTTTGGAGATTCATTAATCTCCAGAACCATCCCCAAGTTCGGAGATTTTAAAAATCAATCTCTAGAACCGAACCGTAGAGAAAAAATCTCCGTTCTAACGGGACAGTTCGGGGCGGTACGGTTCGGGACGGTGAAACGGAGATTAATCATAAGTAAAACACACAAAATAAGAAACAATAAAAAATGAATGTAGAAATCACCAAACAATTATAGTTCATTCCTTTTTTTAGTGCAATCTCAAAATAAATACTACAATCATAAAGGGCAACACAATCTCAAATTACAAATTCATAATAAATAATACAATCCCAACTATAATTACTTCAAAATTATGTGTTGTAATAGCACTTATACTTTTACATAAGCTCCATCAGTGAAACTTAATATAACAATTATATTAGATAATTTTCTATGTTATTTAAATGTGGGGTGTCACAATATCAAAATATAAATAAGATAAAAATAATATATATGTATGTATTAAAAGAATTCTTAAAAATCAGTTCTAGCTTCGGATCTTCGGTTCGGTACGGTTTCCGGTACGAATATTTCAAAAATCTCCAGAACCGTACCATAAAACATTTCGGGATGGTTCGGTTCGGAGAAAGTCAAAAAGTCAACGGATATTTCTGGTTCGGGTATTTTCCGATTCGGTTATCAGTTCGGTTCCAGTGATCTCCAAATCTCATGCACAACCCTAGTCATGTGGTTGTTCCAAGGAAGAAATCCATTCAATGCTTAAGTCAATAGTGATTCTGAACAAAGTAATTAACAAATTTATTAAAGTCATGTTACTCCCAAAGGAATGGGAAAGGGCTATTTATATATGAGACTTTGGACTTCGTTGGCTCTCTTTGTGGTCTATGCCTCGTGAGCCAATAATATAATAATAATTGCACTTTAACCCAATAAATAATAATTAAGGTCTAATAATAATATATGTTGGATTAAAATAATTGAAGGGTAATTACGAAAAAAATTACCCCACATCAGATCAGATGTAATCTCTTTTTAATATCTTAATTTCATAGTTTTTAACATTAAAACCAAACAATCCATATGTTTTAGATTATGGATTTTTTTTAGTTTGACGAGAGAGAGAGAGGAAAAATTGGAAGAATTGGAAGAATTCCAGCACATTCCATTAGGATATATTCAATCTTAGTGCAGAAAAACAGACAAATGAGAAATTTCAAGAATTTAAGCTTAAAAAAGTCAAAAGAAATACAAAACTAAGAAGAAATGTTCCATCCCATGTACTTCTAAAACCTACATGGAGTATTCTACTTCAACTTACAAATATATATTATCAGCCATTCTCAACAAAGCCAATATTGTTGCACTAATAATAGTGGCACAAGCCAAAGCCACAAGACCTTTGTCCTTGACAACAACCTTAACAAAGTACATTGCAACATCCGATGTAATTTTACTTCCCTCTTTGGCCAAAACCCTTCGACGCTTTCCTGCAAAAGCCAGGAGCACCACCACTGTTATCCACGCCACGATGGTCGTCCGAACCGCAAAAATTATCAAAATTGCTAGGAAAAATGCCACGAGAAGTGGCAAAACCGATGCATAATAGCCCGACGACGAATAGGTTGTCCTCTCAACTGATGAGAGGAAAATGTAGAAGGAAATCAAGAAGAACAATAGGCATGTTGTGGTCTTGGATGTTTTTGTGATTTTGTTCATGTGTTTGAGGTTAGAATGTTTGGAGAAAGAGAGAGGGAGGAGGAAGAGGGTGGCATTGAGAGTTGTTTTGATTGTGTTAGATATAGGAAGGAATTGGAAGCCAAGTGTTGCACATGGCAAGGTTGGCAATTAGGGGTTTACCAACCTTAATAATTTGAGTTGTACCTTTTTATGGATGATAATGGAATAATAATTGTCACACAATTACTGAATAATTATTGGTATATTTATGGCATACCAAACCAAGGACAAATTTTCTCTTTTTCTTCTTTCTTCTTTATTTTTTTGGTCTACTAATAGTTCTGAACATTTAATATGTATCATATCTTTGGTTATGAATACAGACATGTATAAAAGTGCTGATGCTTTGAGAAATCTGTAAAATTAACAGAAGGGTATCAACTTTGGATATTGAACCCACAACCTCAAGGGGATACAAAAGCATAAAGCAAACAACACAATCCAGTCATGGCCCAATCGCCAGTCACCTATAAAAGCCAATATAAACTGATCGGAATCAAATTACAAGGCCGCCAAAAGAAATACATTCTCAATGTCTCGAAAAAAGATCGACAATTTGGAACGATTATGGAAACTCAAAAAGGAAAGAGGTACGCAAAGTTTCATGCTATGTTTAGTTGTCTTGAAGAAGCGCAACCTATATTATTGTGGAGATTGGCAGGCCATCAGCAACAAGGGAGATCAAAAGACATCAATTCAATTTCAGAAAATTAAAGTCTTAACACTTCATTCACATAATGGTTAATTACAAAAAACACCCTTGAGGTTCGGCCAAATTACAAAAAAACCCAGCTATCTTTCAAAAATTACAAATACCCCACTGACATTTGTTTCTATTTTACAAAATGCACCCATGAGAGGGGGATGTTTGTAATTGAAAGATAGTTGGATTATTTTGTAATGCTAAACTATAGGGGTAGTTTTTGTAATTTAACCCTTCACATAACGATCACTGCAAAATGAAGTTATAGTTGCTGATTCAGGTAAGGGTCAGCATCTGATTTTGCCCCGCCTCCTAAGTATCCCGAAACAGTACCAGTAACATTCGAAACGACACTACTCAACCACGAAGTGCTTCGAGTTAATAAACCAGCTTGTGTTTGCTCCTGCACTTCATGCATGCTCTTCAGCTCTTCTTCCCTCAGTAACTCAGCCCATCTTTTGACCATATAAGCCTTAACAGCTTCAACCCCTTCAGCCACAACCTCCTTTGGTGGTATTGCAAGAGGGTTTTGGTCAACGTTAAGCTTAGTCAAATTCACTAGCCGACCAAACGTGTCAGGCAATGTGTGAATCTGGTTGTTGCTCAGATCGAGTTCTTTCAGACTGGTAAGGTCGGAAATAGTTTCGGGAAGTTCAGTCAGGTCACTGAAGTTGCTGCTAAGATTTAGGATCTCGAGATTTGTTAATTTTCCGATTGTATGAGGAAGACCATGGAGCTCATTGAAATGCACGTCCAAAAGGCGCAAAGACTTCATCTCACCAATGGATGTGGGAAGAGAACGGATCTTGTTTAGGTTGATTGAGAGTCTTTTGAGATTTACCAGTTCAAATCCGATATTTGTTGGCAGGTAAGTGAGTTTGTTGAAACTTGCATCCAACTCCACTAACAACCTGGAAACAGGATGGAAATTCAGTAGCATGTCATGGGAAATATGTTCTCATCATTTGTGAGTATTTCAATCTTACCTGCATTGAGAAATACTGTCGGGCAGGGCAGTAAGCTTGTTTCGAGAAACATCCAAGATTTTCAACTTAAACAGCAGGCCAATGGAATCAGGCAATGACTCTAACAGATTTGATGAAAGATTGAGCTCCTCAAGATTTTCTAATCCAGCAATTGAATCAGGAATTACCTGTTAGGCTCAGAAAATAAATCCAATTGTTAATCTCTGAATTTCAATTGAATTTGTTGCCATGTAAACTTGTAAATCGTCTTCTTCTCTAGAGTAAAGTCGTGCTGCTAATTCACCTAGCCTTTCCCAGACTCAGAAATTCGTTGTGAAAAAACATAGTGATGAACATGAACGCTAAACCTAAAAATTGGATCTTTCAAATAGGATTTTATTAGATTTGAGCGAAAATCATATAGTCAATGGTGACAGCCGAGTTGCTTGCTCTCAAATGCTACCTGACCAAACTTGTGCTAACTTGCAGGGCACACGAGAATTGTACAGCTCATTAAACAAAATCGTGCAGCTCATTAATTTTAGAGAATCTAAAATTGTTATGGTTTTACCGAACAACATTCACAGTCCATATTTTCATTCAACAGTACTAAACAAAATCGAGTGCACTATAAGTGTCCATAATCTTTCCAATAAAAAATAAATGCTTATTTCCATATTTCTAGTTAAACACGTGTTTTAATTAGTAATATTTATCTATAGTTTTAAGTCAAACAACTCAGTTGAAATGATGTTAGTCTACCTTCGTCATCATCCACCGAACACAATCTCAACACCACAAACCGTTATCTTCTAGCCAACAATTCATTATATAGTCAATTAGCACATTCAAACAATTTGAGCAACATAAAGAACCAAATCTAAAAGCAAGTGCCAATTCAAACACATTCAAAGCAACAAAACTAAATCAAACAACAACATTAACAGTCCATATTTTCATTCAACAGTACCAAACAAAATAGAGTGCACTATAAGTATCCGTAATCTTTCCAATCAAAATAAATGCTTATTTCCGTATTTCTAGATAAACTCAAGTGTTTTAATTAGTAGAACTTATCTATAATTCAAGTCAAACAAATTCTCAGTTGAATTGATGTTAGTCTACCTTCACCATCATCCACTGAACAAAATCTCAATAATACAAACCGTTATCTTCTAGCCAACTATTCATGATACTGTCAATTAGCAGATTTCAACAATCTGAGATGCAAGCAACCATAAACAACCAAATCTAAACGCAAGTGCCAATTCAAACACATTCAAAGCAACAAAACTAAATCAAACAATTCAAGTATATTATCTCAAGATTTAAAAACTCCTTGTTATTAAAGCCTAACCTCCAGCTGATTATCAGAAAAATTCAGCACAACCAATGACTTCAACCTCCCAAACGCCTCTGGAAAAATCCTCAACTTTCTGCCCGATAAATCAACCCTCTCAATCGCCTTCTTCCCCGATTCCGCCTCCTTCAAAATCGCAACCACTGCCTCATCCATTTCCTCCTCCCTCGAGTCACTTTTCTCGTTTCCACCTTCCTCCTCATTCAGCTCATCCCCGGCCAGCGCCGCTTCGTAAATCCTCTCCAATCTCCTCTCCGCCTCACTCAACAGCCTCTCGTACGTCTCGTGCATTTCGTCCAACGCAATCACCGCCTTATAAATCTTGTAATCCTCATTTATTTCTTCCGAATCCCTCGACGAATGAGCGTCAATCTCAGACAATCTGAAGCGGGCGGCGTCAACGGCCTCGTGATCGGGTCGAGTGCCGAGGGCTTGGAGGGTGGATCGGGTTTGCGCGACGTCGCTCACGGCGCGGCGCATGGCGGAGATGAGTTTCGGATTTTTGAGATGCGGCATTTTCTCGGTGATCTCAAAGTGAGGTTCCTGGGGTTTGGGCGCCGACTCCGGCGGATTCTCGACGTCGAAATCATCGGCGGCGGCAGAGAAGGTGCGCTTGAAGGTGGGGAGTTTGGCCATGACGTAGGAGAGGATTGGGAAATTCTTCGGATTTGGATCCATTTTTGCTGCTTCTCTCTCTGAGTTTGGAGAAGTGAAATTTTATTCTTTTCTGAGATGTATGGGATGGGAGATTGGGGTGGGGATCTAGTTAACGAACTAATCGATGATTTTAACTGTCGGGCAGTAATCTTAAATTGCATTTACCCCTAGATTTTATTAACATTTATCTCCTCGGGTTTTAATTTAATGTTTGGAAAACAAAATATCTTTAATAAATTACTACATAACTTTAGGTATACTTTAAATATTTATATCTCAATTCTTCATAATCAAAAAGATATTCAAATATATTTATCAGTATGTGGCTTTTATTTTCAGTAAATAAATTTGTATTATATGTATGTGAAATTATGTTCAGAAAATTCTGATGAGTCATTAATGACGATGCATAATAGAAGCAATATCAATTTCTTTGTTTTGTCCATCAAAACGATTACAGTCTGATATGTTTAGGTTTAACATTTTTTTCAGATCTGCAAAAGTTTATGATCTTGTAGGGCTTGCAATTGTTTTATAGTCACTTGTAAGTTTTTTCATGATAAATGAATTAGCCCAAACTTTCATTTTGAGTTGTCATTCCATCACCAACTTTGATCGACTTCCATAATAAAATGCATCTAATGAACCCGAGTTAATTGGCTTCGAGACGGAGATAAAAATACGGCTTTCTTTCATCGAGTAGCCAGCGGCAAAAACTAAGAAACTCAATTGACCGAATTCAAGACATTGACGGAAGTTGGAAGGTGGAGCAAAATAAAATTGCTGGGGTGTTTCAAAGATTTTATGCAAATCTGTTTAATTCCACGGCTGACTTACACTTCAACGGGGCCCTAGACGCTGTTAATTCTGGAATACCGGATGAGCTCAAAACTGAAATTGGTGCTCCCTTTACCGAAGCTGAAATTGTTGATGCGCTGTCACAAATGCATCCTTCCAAAGCCCCAGGCCCCTGATGGTATGCCTGCTTTATTTTTCCAACAATTTTGGTCGTATATTAAACGCGATATCATTGCCACTATCTTGAACATTCTTAATAATGGAGCTGACCCTTCCCCCCTTAACCACACACACATCACCCTTATCCCGAAGAAAAAACTCCCCGTTTCCCATAGTGAGTTTAGACCTATTAGTCTATGTAATGTGATTTTCAAGATTATTACAAAAATCATAGCTAATAGGATTAAACACGCCCTCCACTATATCATTCACCCATGTTAGCCACTTTGTCCCTGGGCGTTGATTACGATAATGCGCTATTAGCTTTTGAGATTTTCCACGCCATGAAATCTAACAAAGCCACTCATAGAGGATCCTTTGCTCTAAAACTTGATATGAGTAAGGCATACGATAGGGTTGAGTGGGATATTTTACACCAGGTCATGATTAGAGTCGGGCTCCCTAGTCATATTGCTTCACTTATTATGCGATGTGTTTCTACTGTTTCATACTCTGTTCTTACTAACGGATTTCCTGGTGATGTTTTTATTCCCACGAGGGGTCTTCGCCAAGGCGACCCCCTCTCCCCCTATCTATTATTGTTTTGTGCAGAGGTATTCTTGTCCCTCATCAGAAAATCGGAGTCGCTGGGTAATATTCATGGGATAAAATTATGTCGAAGAGCCCCCCCCCGTTCCTCACTTGTTCTTCGCGGATGATAGTGTAATCTTCGGATGAGCTAATATCCACGAAATCCAAGAGACAAAATGGATAATTGCAACATATGGGGCGGCATCTGGTCAAGTGGTCAATTTTGACAAGTCGGAAATTTCTTTTAGTGGTGGCGTCTCGAATTTACATGCCCAAACCTTAGCGGTTGATCTCGGAGTCCATCGTGTTGATAAACACCATGTATACTCTGTCATCAGATTGATAAGCTCATAGCAAGCTTTTGGTGGGGTCAGAAAGGTGAGGAAAGGAAAATTCATTGGCTTCAGTGGCGGAAATTGTGTAAGCCTAAGGAGAACGTCGGACTTGGTTTTCGGGAAATCTCGGCTTTTAATAAAGCCATGTTGGCTAAGCAAGGGTGGAGGCTTCTTCAGGAGGATGGCTCACTTCTTTCTCGTACCCTTAAAGCTAGATACTACCCTAATGGTGATTTCTTAACCGCTTCAATAGGACATAACCCCAGTTATACCTGGCGAAGTATTGTAGCGGGGCGTGAAATTATCCAAAAGGGCAGTAGATGGCTCATAGGGAACGGGGCAAATATCCAGATTTGGAAAGACCCCTGGCTTCCTAATTCCTGGAATTTTTGACCGAACACCTGCCAAGGGACCTGGCCGCATGATATGAAGGTGAGGGATTTATTTCGAGTTGATCAGCAGACATGGGATGTTGAATTAGTTCAGGAAATTTTCAACCAGGAAGAAGCTAAAGAAATCCTAAGTATATCGCTTAGGAATGCTTTATGTGAGGATAGACTATCATGGCACTACACGGATTTTGGTCACTATAGTGTTAAATCCAGATACAAGCTGGTGGTAACGATGGATAGTGCATCACAACAGAGTCCATCTTCTTCGAGTGAACGCAAAACTTTGTGGAAATGGCTTTGGAAGTTGAATATCCCCCCAAAAGTGCAAATATTTATTTGGAAGGTACTCCACGGAATATTATCGGTACGTGCAGCTCTATCTCGAAGGAATTGTGTGCCCGACCCCAATTTGTAGGCGATGTGGAGACGCAATCGAGACTCTAGAACATACCCTTCGAGACTGTCCTTGGAGCTCCTTTTTCTGGAGTGCCTCTCCGTTGCGCCTTCCCGCTGCATTGTTGACGACATCGGCTAACATGGCGGATATGGTGCAGGGTATCTCTGAAACGGGTGATACTGATTTTCATAGTCTATTTGCGATGTTACTTTGGGCTTATGGTATGCTCGAAACATGTTGACTTTTCAAGAGAAGGATCTTTCCCACCAAGATAGCTTTGCTCTTTCTCTAAAAAAGTCTTCATGATTATCAGACGGCCCAGGAAAAACAGCCCCATACGCACCCTCCAACTATGTGTTCGTACTGGCAACGTCCTCCCGATGGTACCATTAAGATTAACACAGATGTTTCGATTATAAACTCGTCTGGCACAGGGATTGGGGTCGTGATACGTACTCATAATGGTGAAATCACTCATACGTTGTCCAAGAGGCTCACCCACGCACATCCAGTCGTGATCGCAGAGGCCATTGCTTGCAAGGAAAGCCTCACCCTAGCAAAGAACATCCAAGCAGAATTTGTGATGATTGAATCGGATTGTAAACAAATGGTACAGGCTTTTCATCGCACGGAGACTAATCTCACTTACCTTGGCAGTATTATTGAAGACATTCGTATGCTTGCTGCAGATTTCCCCACCTTTTCGATGAGTTATATTCCTCGAACTGCCAATGTGTTGGCACATCACTTAGCTAGCTTTGCTTTTTCTAATTCTCGTAATGGCTTTTATTGTGGTTCATTCCCACAAGAACTCTTGCATTTCATTCCTAAGGAGGAACTCCCTCCTTAGCTTAATAATATTTCCTATTCCTCTCAAAAAAAAAAAAAAAAATCCACAATGTTTCTTAGGCAATAGGAAAGCAAAAGTATTTTGTTTGCAGCTTGTTAATAAAGATTTATTTTTTGTAAAATTTCCATCGAGAAATTCTGTTATCACATCTAATTATCCAATAAAATAATATCAAATCAACTATGATCATTATACTATCATATCACAAATACAATATTACTCCCTCTTACTTTTCAATCACCAATCATATTTGATTATTATTTTACTCAAAAAAACCAACACATCAGCTTATTTCAAGTATCATGTACACTTCCATCTTATATTCAATTTACACTTCCAAAATTCATTATTATTTTTTCAAATAACTTTTTAACACTATTGGGATAATGAGCACACACCTTGTCTCTTGTATCATCCAGCCATGACAAAAACGAATTCCCGATACAGAGCAACTTGCTAAAAGCAAAAGTGGGATGCAACAGTTAGTGGAGGTGGACAAAAGATTCTTCAATAGGTGCACAAAGGGCTACTTCGACTGGAAACCAGGCTTGAGCGGACAAGAGAAATCTAAGGACTAAAGCTAAAAGACTAAAATCGCAACTTCAAAAGTTACAACCGTATAGATACAGGACCAATTTTGCAATTTTCCTATTCACTGAGACACAATATCAAATTAGCTTACCTTTTTATCCAACATCCAATCATACTCTCAAAACTCGTTCTTTTTTTTCATTTCAAAACAATTTTATTCACTATTCTCTACTAAAATGAAAATGAACGAAAAGAAAGGATATACCAAGGCGAATCTGAAATAAATGAATCATATTTAGCCAATGCTACTATGACAGGATTACTAAAACATCCCTTGATGGCATTAATTGCTAAATCTGAATGTTACATGTTAAACACTCCTATATACTATTGGCTTGCTAGCAATATCTCTCTTTCTACCAACTGTAATATTTCCTCTAACCGATTAGTAAACTTGCCGATAATGTTCCTTGTTATTCTGGACTCAAACTTGTTGCTTCTCAGCCACATGACCCCAATATAAATATCACACTTGCAACAATTATGAGTAAATGAAGATTTCTCAATCTGGTATCTAAACTGGACCTGCAAAAGCAAGGATATAATTGTCAGTTGAAAAGTAAATATTGCCTTGTCTAAAAAAATGTGTGGAACGGGGGACTCTCTAAACTTACTCGAAAGTGATCACCGAAAGGGACATTGTGAAGGGTCATAATCTCATTTACGACCCATCCACTGTTATTCGGTAAGGGAGATTTTTGCTGTGTGCAGGTAACTTCTCCTCCAAAGATTGAGATGCGTCGGCTAAACTTGTACGAAACACGTCTCTCTTGTACATCTGAGGTCACGTGTTCCCATGTGGTTGTGACATAGTTGAGACAACCAGACTTACTCATCACTTTGTGTTCCAACTCTCCTCCATTAAACATCTTCATTAGTGATTTGAGCTGTGCAATTAGCCCATAAAAGTATAAGAGATATGTGAAAATAAGAGATATGTGAAAATAGAATATCAGAACTTACTTCAACCTGATTGCCTATAAAACTGGAAATTTGAAAAGTTATCGTTGTCGATTTTTTGTAATGCTCCTTTTTATTTTGGAAAAGGATAGTAGGAAAAAATTGTTTGGGAAAATGAGAGAGAATTTTGAGTGTCTGATTGGATAGATGATTATAGTCGATGTGATGTTTTTTTAAATAAAATAGTGATTTGATGTGATTGCTGATTTAAAAAATAAGAGAGAGTAAATAGTATATTTGTGATATGATTGTGTAATAATGATGGTGTAATAATGATGGTTGGTGTGATGTTTTTTTGGTTAAATTATAATGGGATATGATTTGATTGGAAAAGTGAGAATGAGTCAACAACGTTTGTTTTTTTTTTAAATTTCACAACCAATCTCATGTTGGGACAAAAAAAGATTTTGAGTGAAAATTTTGTGAATTATGTTAACCACCAAAACACTCCCTGTGTGTCCTTTTGACCGTTCCTCTAGTAATAGTGTGTGTGAAACACGATGGGGCCTACATTTATTCGCCTATAAAGCTTCATACAAGAATTTCCGAATGATAGCCAAGTTATTAAGTAACAAGTTACGACTTACATTCACAGGCAGTTCCACTGTATAAACCTTGGTCATCTTTGCATCTTCGACAACCAAGTAGGATCCAGTGTCTTCAAGCAGAAAAGGCTTATCATCATCATCTAACTGATCCTCCGCAATTTCAGCTTTCTGATCTGGTTCCAGTGTTCTTGTTCTCCACAAGGCCATGATTGTCCTGTTATTACAGTTAATAAAGCATTCAAGTTACACATAATGTTAAACATGTCGGAACGTGTCTGCACATGACTGCTCAAATAACTTTGAGGGATAATTACAAAAATTGCCCCGGATTAATAAAAAATCACTTTCTTACATATACCTTCAATAGGTGCAATATGTAAAATAGAAACAAATGTCAAGGGGTATTTGTAATTTTGAAATATAATTGGGTTATTTTGTAATTAGGCTAAACCTCAAGGATAGTACTTAACTTTGAAGCAGAAATACCTGCTAGCATCATTAAAAGAAACAAAAGAATGGAAGCAAAAGTGCAGTCTTCCGTGCTCATCTAAAATCTTGGCTCCATGTCTGGAATCTAGGCCTCGACCTTTGTGCAAAATTATTACGAGTGAGGGACTTCCAACTGTCACGAGAGATGGAGGTAGCACCTGAATATCTTCAATGTCCTCCCAGAGGAAAAAAAATCTAGTTTTGTGTCCAAACAGGTTCGCATAAAATCCAACAATTCTGGCAGAAAGAAAAAGCCGACCCTGCAGAGAATTCGATGGTGTTTCAAATCAAATAGTGGAAACTGTATCACAGACAATTAGAAAATTAAACAGAACCAAAATTTATTGTCCTCACTGAATAAAGGGAGTGTTTGCAATCATTAAAAAAAAAAAGTGTTTCTCACATTTTTGCTGGAAAAAATCACTTTTTAGTTTGTGCAAATGCCAGCTTCTGCTTCTAACTCTACTTCATTTAATCAGAATCTAAAAACAGGGAGATTGAAGCTTTTGATTTGCAAGCAAATAAGCACTTTTGCAACTTTTTCACCAAGCACTTTCAACTTCTAATTCTATTTGCAAACACTTCTCAACTACTTTACTTCTAATACAATAAATCACTTCATGTAAAAGCAAAAGTTTTTGCAAACATGCCCAAAGTTCTATAAACAGCGAAATTCCATCCATTGCCCCAGAAATGAGAGGGATTTGGAATTATAGTTGACTTCTTATACAAGATTTAATTCATCATCATCATCATCATCAACTGCACCTTATCCCACTATGTGGGGTCGGTGGTGTGAAGTTTATATTGTCAATTAATGGGACATGACTAGAGCAACTATCTCAGCTCACCGCCATTTCATCATATTTTCCATGCAAGTGGAAAAACCTATGATGATGATGGTTTTGGAATTTCATCTCATTTCTCCTTCGTATGAAGGTTGCGTCGAGAAGGCCAATTGAGAACCTGAGCTAAATATTTTTCCAGACTAATTAAACCACAAAATAATGAAGTTTCCGTGCTACCTGTAACGGCATCTTTCTTTTCAGAGAGCACGAGAAATCGCTGATGAGAAACTCTTCAGGAGGCAATCCAAAATTTTTTGGAAGGTTGAATTCCTGTGAGGTGACCGCAGGTTCAACTGCAGCACAAAAATGTGGATACTTCAACATTGCTAATGACAAGTGGTTAATTTACTAAAAAAAGGCAGGATTTTCACCTTTTTTCCGACCTCCTTCTCCAAACTCGCCAGATAATCTCTAATTGTTTCGACTCCATTATTATTGTCCAAGAAAATTCTCAAGTGCAGTTTTGACTGAGAAGACTGTGCAAGTTTACCGCCCAGAGGAACCCACAGATCAGCAAGCTCTGCAGCTGTGTGCTTCAAGAAATTGATCTCAGCATGCCCAAGGGAGGAAGCTTGGTCGAACGGTCCTTCAAAATCAAAGACCTCCACATCCAACACAGAAGGGGGATCTTCTACAGCATCAAACTCAAGTACATCTGTATAAATTATCGAGCTGAGTATTCTACCAGATATAAGGGGGAAAAAATCCAAGGGGGTAATAAACAATAAAAAAAAGAAGAAAAAGAAAAACACACATCCAACAACAACAACAACAACAACAACAACAACAACAACAACGACAACAACATCATCATCATCACAATAAAAACAAAAATAATAAGGGGTAATTACATAAACATCCTTGAGGTTTAGCCTAATCACAAACAACTTCAGCTATCTTTCAAAAATACAAATACCCCTTCTAGTGTTACAAATACTCCTTTCAGGTTTGTATTTACCTAACAAATACCTCGCTCTTAAGGGGTGATTTGCAAGAGACAAACAAATGTCAAAGAGGTATTTGTAATTTTGAAAGATAATTGGATTTTTTTTAATTAAGCTAAACCTTAGGGGTGTTTTTGTAATTATCCCTAATAATGATGATGATGATGAAAATACACCAAGAAGGCGAGTATGTACCATTCCATTGAGGATCAAGAGTTTGGAGCTTGACAGAGCTTGTTCTTGTCTTGCCATTGCAAGTAAACACAACATAAGGATCAGGGATCTCTGTTGAATTTATCGAAGCTAAGTTCGCCCCCTCAATCAAAGCAACGGTAAGAACCCATCCATCACCTTGTGCTTTAACTCCATGGTCACTTCCTGTCAACATGGTAATACGTATAAGACAATAAGGCACAATGCAGAACGCAAAAAAAAAAAAAAAAAAAAAAAAAAAAAAAAAAAAAAACTCGAACTGAATTTCAACAACCTCTGAATGATCTAACTATTTGATTACCTCTTCGTAGCCTAGCTTCCACAAAGTGTGAAATCATGTAATAAACTCGCTCCAACTGAAGAACCAAAATGCCACAGGTGATAAGTTCTCCAAAACTGTCAGGTAAATCAAGTCCATCAAATTCTAATCCTTGCAGCTTGCTTGGTTCACATAGAAAAATGTGAACAATGAAGTATAACAATATGAAAACAGTTGAGACCACCGTGAAATTCCAAAAGTACTGAACTGCTAATTTGGAATCAGACTGATGCTCGGTCTCAAGAGTTGCCAACATATGATCTTTGTCTGAAACATCTGCAGCTTTAATTACTTTGAACTTTTGAGACAGTAAGCTGGAAAACTGATCAAAATTCTCCTTCAAACCTTGCCTAGCTCCACTTTCAATCATTCCTTTCATCATCGTATTTTGACTAAAGTTAATAGTCCAAGATACGACAAGACGAGCAGATTCCTCTAACACCCCACCTGGCATTATTTTATATAGTAATTCAATCTTGAAAGTGTTTCCATATGGAACATCTGGAGTGCTCACATTAACAAGTACAACAAATCCATTACCATCGGCCTTGATATAGGTTTGCTCTTCGGTAGCTTTAACAGCCTTAACTAGTTTAGTTGCTGCTTTAGTATATGTGACAACTCTTCTCAAACATGATACGCCTTCTGATTCCCATTTCCAAGGGTTCTCTTGAATATCTGTTGTTCCTTGCAATTCTGCCAAATTTCTCTTGAATTCGGAATTGGGCGCAAATAGAACCATATTAAGATCCTTTGGCGACACCTCGTAAGTCTGATCGAGAAGGATGCCCCCTTGCAGATTCTCGGGCATCTCTCTGTTTTCATTCTTGGATTGAAAAAGTTCAATTGATTCTTCGAAGCTAGAGCTGGTAGGAGGTTCTACCCCGCAATCTTCGTAATCTGACGGTGTAGATAATTCAGATGAACTGTCATTCCGTGATGTTTCGTCCTTTTTATTCAATAATTTTTCCAAACGACCGGCAAGTGCCTTCATCAAATGTTTCCCTTCCAGTGTCTTTTTGGATGGAGCATCAGGTACATGGGCATCACGTGATGAAGTATATTTACCTTCCGACTGTAAGGAATTATTGCTTTCAGTTGAAGTGTACTCTCTTCCACGCAGAGACAGAGCAAGAAGAAGTTTACCTACATTTGCAGGATAGAAGGCTCCAAAACTAAATTATATCTTCAATTTAGTGAGAATATCAGAAACAAAAGTGGACAAATCTTTAGTGCAAGAAGCACCTAACCAACTTATTTTGCACACTAACACGTCATTTGTTCTAATATTTAGTCGTAAAACGAATTGGTCTTAACATAAGAAAACCTAATACATGCAGTGTGAAGATGTTTTCAAAAATTCTTTATCTTGCCAACTTGTAAATAAAAGATGAATCAGTGTTCTTCATTAGCTTATGCAATGTGCTTTTATAACCTATAGGCTAGCTCTTGAAGACATTTAGAATTTATTTTCGAAAGGGTAATTATAGGTAGGGTAAACTGTAAATACAGTCTCCGTTGCACCACATTGTCTTTGAAATCCAACATTAAACGTAAGCTATTTTCAGCTCACAAGTAGACCTGGAGGCTTAAAGCATAGAGTTGATGTCTATGTTAGACAACAATTTTATATTTCGCTGCCATTTTAAGGCTCTAAATTAGTTGTTGTAGCATAAAAAATAATGCTTGAGCTACTGCAAGGAGATCACCATCATATAGAGCATTCTCCTTCAAGGATAAACACACAATCCCGATTGCGCCTAGACAATAGAGTAATATGTGCCATCCTACAATGTAGTGCAGTTACAGAGCAGGTTTAGATTCCTAATGGCGATTGCAACTTACTCCCTTGCCTCATTATGCAAAGGAAACTATGTATAAATATAATCATTGAAAATTTACAAGCTATTTTAACACTACTCTTTAATCATATAGGTGTAGAAATCTATCATATTGAAGTACATCACTTTGACAAATTATCTTACCAAAAATCTCAAAATACCCATATCACTAAAGCAATCTTTTTTTCTTTAAAATTCTTTCCATGCACTTAAGTAACTATCTATCCACTCAATGCCCGTTTAAGCAAATCACTCAAAACGAAAATGAAGCACGTTCTAGCACCTCAATTTGAAATTAACTAACATAATTTGCAGTAACTAAGACACATTTTAATTAATACCTCCATGAATAATAATCCAGTGACCATAAAACATTTTCAAGCCATTGTGAACCAAATACCATAAGGACTCAATATTTAATCAATCTACAGCTACAAAATTCTAAGTGATTGTATTACTCAAACAAGATAGATCATTACTTCAACAAAATCCAACAAATTCAAAACCCAAATAAAAAAAATTAAATAAACAAGAAAAAACTGACCACAATCCTTGTCAGTTGATTTCACATTCTTAGGCCTCTCAACAGAAAACCAAGTTGGGGGCAAGTTCTGATTCTCCTCAGCAGCAACACTCCAAACCGGAATCTTGACCCGACCCACAAATTCCCCAGCAGAAACATTGAAAAACCCGTGTTCATGATCATCATATTTGTACACAGACACCACAAGCTCATCCTCCAAATCATTCACCCTGAAAACAAACTCCTCATTCCAAAGTGGGTTTTCCGTGTTCTTCAAAAGCCTACTCTTTGACTTGTATTTACCAACTTGTAGCTTAACATAAGAGTCTTTTGCGGCCCATCCTCTGCCCTCCAACAAATACACAAACAGCCTCATTTTTCTCTTGTTAATTTTTACAAACACGTAGCTGGCATTCTTCAATGCGGCATTTTTCTTGAAATATAACGCGGATTAATGGAATGAAATTGTGGGTTGAGTTCTTGATGAAGCGGCGGTTTTATGGGAAAGTGTAAAGGGGTTGTGGGTGAAGCCATGAAGAAACGTGGGTGTATGCTAAAAGTGACACGAAGAGAAAAAAATAGTCGTAGGAACTTTAACTTTTGTTAAAAGAGGGCGGTTTGGTGTGGATTCTGAGTTTAGGCACAAAAATAAATGTTTAATTCTTTTGGAGGACTTTTGGTTTGTTGCAATTTTTTGGCAAATTTCTGGTTGATATGGGGATAGACTTTCTGGTTTGTTTCAAGTGAGGATCAAATAGTGGATATGCATGAAAAGGATTTTCATGGGATTATTCTTACGTCATTGTTTTTCCATGTTATAAGAAGTTTATATACGATGGACAATATTTTCAGAGGCGGCAATTTAAATATGGCACAAACCTAACAAGTTGTAAGCGGGTTAGAGTTGCTTTGTACGGGTTTGGATCAAAATTGTATCGGATGCAAACTATAAACAGGTCCGATTATGGTTAACTTCAAATTATACTATGAACGAACCCCTTTGATCCGATTGCAAGTGTTATTATTATGTTGATTTTATTATGTTGATTTCTGCAATATTTTAAATTGATTCAATATTGTTAGTATAATGATTGAATTTTAAAAAATTATCAAATGTATGTGTATATAATTTTTCGATTAAAGTTAACTTGTACAACCCCCATGTAACTGAATAGATGAGTTATTTAACTTTCTAAAATATACATGTCATTATGGGTCGACTCGAAAAATACGAATGATAAACATGTCGTATTAGGGTTGAGAAACTTGATACACATAGTAATTAAACGGATAGGGTTAAGATTGAGAAATCTGGCATGAATAACATTAATTTTATGTCTCAACACGACATGGGAAACCGGAACATCAATTGCTATCCTTAATATTTTTTAGCATACTGATATATTTTTATTTATAGACCAAAATGGTGTTTCATCTCCTATTTTACCGCACGGATGATTGTCACGTGTATAAACCTACCATATTAATTTTGAATCATAAATCAAGCCTAAATTGAGGGTTTTCAATATGGTATGTTTTATACACGTGAAATCACCCCGTCTTGATGAAATAAGAGATGAAAAAACATTTTGCAATAGAAGATCCCATCCGAATTAAAAATACTTATGGAGTTAGGTGGACTCATGACTCTAAGGTACGGGTACCACTAATTACATATAGCGTGGAATTTTGTATTTTGGTTATTTATTAAATATTCTTATAATATATTTTTTTTATAGCATTACGATATCAATATAATATTTTATACCAAATTTTCAAGTTTTAAATTTACATTATATGAATGATAATCCACTAGTATCTTCTTTCATGTAAGTTTTTGTTATGATTTCCCGAGTTTTCTTTTGTAATAAAATTATGATTTTCTAATTGTTATTCAAAGATGATGAATGCATTAAATATATCTATGGAAAAAGAAAATTCGAATAACAACTTATCTTGAAATGGGACAATGGATATGCAGTAGACCTTTTTTTCTTTTTTCTTTTTTTTGCGGAAAATTGATATATCAGCAATTTTGGTGTTTTGATAATAATGGATTTGAACTGTTTAGTTTGAAATTGTGGGTAGGGGACGACATCACACTAGGAAGATTTTCCCACTCTTGAAAATGGCTTCGAGTCCACATGAATTAATGTTGATTACCAGCTTTTTGCTCAAAAATGATCTCAAGAATAAGCCAAAAAAAAAGAGGGCTATTACTTAAAGGTGAAGAAAATTAAATCAAGTGCTAGTAGCTCATATGCTTTGTTTGAACGCTTGTATTCAAAAATAATAATTTAACGATATATCATATACACTGATTCCGTCAAAAAAAAATCATTTATGCTTTAGGTGATATATATGATTAATCTTGAACTGATGGACCTCGATATATACTTTGATATACCAGCCTCATGTCACGGACAAATTGTTTGCTGGAGTAGGCCCAACTAGTGTTTTAAAAATCGGAACAGTGAGCAAATCAATCATGCTAGTGGTTTAGTCAGACCGATTCATCCGTCAGTAATTAGTTTGATAAACACGAATAATTCTTTTGTTATATTGTACAAAATAATATTATATATATAGGTTAGTCTCATGTCAGACGGTACGGATCTAATTCGTTAGACGGACACAAATATTCGACCCGTCAGTCTACCAACAGCCCACACAAGTACCAATATTACATCCACTGGCCGCTGCTAATACATTTTAGGAGAGTTGCTAATACATTTTAGGAGAACTACTAATACTTTTCGGAGGGAAAACTAATATTTTTAGGGGTGCTTTATCAAATATTTTTCAGATGACTACCGATACTTTTTTGGGGAAGAACTAATACTTTCATGGGAACTACTGATACTTTTTATGAGGAAAATTGTTACTTTTCAAGAGGAATACTAAAATATATTTAATCAGAAAAAAGCGTAATACTTTTAAATAAGACTACTAATACGTCTTAGTAAGAATACTAATACTCTTGATGGAAGAAATAAATAGTTTTCAAGAAGATTACTGAAAAAACTGTTCAAAAAGATTACTAATACATTTCATCGTTATTACTAATACTTTTTTGAGGGACTGCTAATACTTTTCGGGAGAAAAAATTAATTATATTCAGGGGAACTACTAATACTTTTCGAATGCACTGTCCCAAAATATTACAAATATGCCAATGGTACATGAAATTACAAAAAAACCCGGGTCGAGTTGGATCCGTCTAACGGAAAAGGCCCGTTAGACGGTCTGACATGAATGAAATGCAGAAAAATAACAAAGCATAAAAGAAATAAATATATATAATATATTTATATATTTATATATATTATAATAAAGCATAAACGAAATATATATATATATGTATATTATACTAATTATATATACTAATTATATATTTTATATATTTATATATATATATATATATATCTTGATCGAGTTACCCCCAGTTTCTCTCAAGGATACTTTTGCAAGGGTCTACATGAATCAAGTAAGAACAAGAAATTTATAAGATTAGGCGGTTAAACCGACCATGTACATGAATTGAAAGACAAGAATTTAAAGATAGAATAAAAACTTAGGCGGTTAAACCGACCATGAACATGAATTTAAATATACATAATATTAAATCAAACCTTTTATAGAATTTGGAATTTGAAATTTGGAATTACACCTTCATACAATGCTTCCTTGGAGATGGAAGCTAGATCTTCAAAAACTAAAAACTAAAAAATGAAGCTTGCCTAAAGACAATCGAAAGCTTCTCTAAAAAATATTTCGGAATTTGAAAAGTTCTAAAATCTAAGAAAAATGGAAAGGATTTGCACTTGGAGAGCTTTGCTTGAAGTTTTCTTTCTTGCTTTGGATGCTAAAAAACTTGCCTTCATTGTGAGGGGATCCCCTTTTATAGATTTTTCTAAGGATTTTTAGGAATTTTTTAGGTTTTACATAAAGATTCTGATCCCCATTATTCGATGCCAAATAGTATCCTGCACCACTCACATGATCTGCCGACATCGAATTGCTACAAGATTTTTCGATTTTTTTAAATATATATTTACAAATACATTTAATTTATCTTGTTCTAAGATATCTTCAAAGGCTTGACGAGAATTCCATTTCTTCTTTTATGTATCTTGATATAGATGGCTTTCTGCTTTTGGAATGATTGCTGCCATTTTTAACCTTCCATTTGGTTAATAATGTTTTCTTCTTCTTCTATTCTTGTTGTTTAAAATCATGCATTAGTTGTTCATCTTCCGACCAGATTCGGATATCCATTCGGATTGTCTGTTAGTTGTTCATCTTCCTGACCGTGAGCGTCCATTTCCGGATTTTCTTCTGTTTTTATACCAATCAACAAGCTCAAAGGTGGCTTGTTTCAGCAGTTATTGGAATATAGAAAGATTTGGTATTTTGATCATTCTTATTTTCCAAATATATTTTATAAATTTTACTTTGGAATACAAGTCTATTATCCCAATATTTGTTCTGAAGTTTGCTTCCTTCGAAAAGGTCTTTTGCTAGTGTCCTGGATCTCCATCTGTTTATCTGTTCTCGGAGCCGTGGCATTTTAATTTGTAATTGTATCCATGAAAGTGTGAATCAAAAGGGGATCTTCAACTAGAATACCTTCTAGGAATATAACATGTTTGGCGGGTTCAAATCTATTTTGAATCCATTCGGAGATTTTGATTCAATATTGGCACAAACCAGGCTTCATCGGGAAGAAATGAGGATCGATATTTTTGAACGATGGATTTAAGTTTTTCTCCCAAAACTTTCTTCCAAGAGTTTCATTTTTGTTTTGAAAATAATAAAATCAATTAGACCAAGTCTAATAATGTTTGGATAAATGAGTCCGCCACCCGGTATTTGATTCCTCTAGGATGAGAGATTAGGAATTTTTCAAGTCATCACACATTTATTGATATTGTAATCTAGTGTGCATGAGCATCGATAGCGAGACTTAACAGGGCATTGTCTTGTACATTCTACGCTATTCTATGATAATAATCATGATATATTTTTAGACCTCCGATATCTAACTTTCCTATTCTTTTGCTAAATTGAGGAATTTGTGAATTTCTTCTTCTTTTTCTCAAAAGTCTCTTGGGCTTTTTCAAAAATTAGTTCTTTTATATATTTTGGAAGAATTTCAATTTGTTGATTAGGAAAAAAGAAAGTTCTTCTTAGGATCAAGTGGAACATCATTTGTTAATATTTTTCATTGATCCTTCCATTTATAAATTCATTTTGATTTTCTATTCAGAAAGTGTTTTCCCCAAGATTTTCATTAGCAAATATTATTGCTTCTTCGAAAGTTTGGAATCCATAAAAAATGGGATTTGGGATATCTATGGCTGATGCAACAATCGACCATGTTTTGAGAATCCCTATGGTTTTTCCTTTTAAAATGACAAAGTATTGAAATCCACTTCTATGGGTAAAATATCATTCTAAAGCATTTAGACTTCTAAGTTGGTAATTTTTATCATTTACGCTATTATAGAGGTTATCAAGCAAAACTTGATGATCTTCTCGCTAGCTTGTTCCGTGTATCCTCACGAAAAGTAAGGTTACTTCTTGGTTATTGATGAAGTATAGTATCCCGAATTTGTAAGTAGATCCGTTTGATCGGTCCATCTGCATCAAAATTTTAATTAATTTATTAAAAGGTAAATCGTATTTTCTTAATGGATAAATTAGTAAAAAGTATGGTAGTTTTAATAGAATTATCAATTCTTTTGAATGAAATATCATTTTTATATTTTCTAAATGAGAACTCTTTTCTCGTATGAGATTGTTAATGGTATTTTTATGAACTGAATAGGCTTTTATCATATTAAGGTTTCTCATTTTAGGTTTTTCAAGAAAATCAAAGTGTAAAGTTTTGTGATTAGTTTTAAAAGAAATAGCATTTTCACCAACGATATATGGCGTTATGAGATTTATAAAAGGTGTTCCTAGAATAATCGTATGATGTATATCATTAACAAGAATAAATAAAGATTTTAAAGAAATTCCATTATTTATAATTGAAGCTTGACTTTGGAATTAACACTAAGTTTTGAATTGTTTGCGGTGATAACCTTTCATTAGTTCTTTTTGGAATTTTCTCGAACTATACCGGATTTTATACAATTTAAATCTGCACATGTATCAAATAAAGCAATTGTATTTATCTTGAATTTTTCCGAGAATTTGATAGTTATTTTTATCATATATTTTCTAGAAGTTATTTCTCTTAGAACAAATAAAAATCATCCGGAATTGTTTCAATATTTTCTATGTTACTTAGTTCGGTATTTTCATTTGCTTCATCATTTTCAAGATTCTCGTCATTTCCTAATTTTTCTATCATATATTTTATAACATCAGAATCTTGTTTTTGTTTTTCTTTTAATTATCGTAATTCAATTTTTACTTCTTTCATTTCCTTTTGTAAATCTTGTATTGTTACATCTTTGTTTTTAACTCTTTTTGTCTTTCCAAGAATATTAGTTAAATCATAAGTATTTTTTGAAGTACTTGGTAAAATAGTATTTTTGTTTTCTCTTTCCTTTTTATTGTCAAAAGAATTTAATATCTTGTCAAGATAATCTTTTTGTAGTTCGGGATCATTAATATTTTTTAGTATTTCAAGATGGAATTATTGTTCTTTAGTCAAGACACTAACATATTTTTCAGATTCATTATCAGAATTTGGACTAGACGAAACCATTTCATCTCATTGAAGGGATTTACGATCTTCTTTAGATCTTGAAGAGAAACTTTCAATTTCTGAATCGGGATTTGACTCAGAGGACTCTACTAAGAGATTTGTAATTTTATTCATAATTTCATCTTCTAATTGTAATTCTTGTATTCTTTTATTTAATCTACAAAAATTAGCAGTGTGACCTTTTTTATGACATTTCCAACATTCAACGTTTTTCAACCATTCTTTGGAATTTTGATTGTTATGATTGTTGGGTCTTGAATTTCTTGGATTCTTGTAATAATCTTCTTTAGAAAATTGTCTTTTCTTATGGAATTTTCTACGAGATTTATGATGTTCTTTGTGGGATTTGTAATGTTCTTTATTAGAATCTTTGTAGGATTTATGACAAGTACCTGAGCAACCTGGAGATGATTTTGTAAGTCCAGGCGGCTACGATAATCTAGAGGGGGGTGAATAGATTATCTCCATCTTTTCGATTTCGCCCTCTTTTTAAACCGAAAGCTCAAAGACAATAATAAAGGTGCGGAATGTAAACAACACACGTCGATTTAAAGAGGTTCAACCCACCTAGGGCCTAATCCTCTACCACCCCAAAGATATCCGGATGGATTTCAAAAAGAAAAAGAATTTTATTAATTACCAAAATTAATACAAATTCAACTTACAACACCTTGAAGAGCACCACACTCTTCTTCAACACCACCTTTGGAGATTACCACAATCTCCCTTTGAAGATTACCACAATCTTCCTTTAACGGCACCTTGTGAAGATTACCACAATCTTCAACCTTGAAGAATACCAAATTCTTCAACACCTCAACAAGAAGATTACCACAATCTTCTTACACCTAACACCTAGTTCACCCAAGTGTGTTCTTACCACAAGAACACTCACAAGGATATCTTGTGTTTGAATGACAACCACAAATTCAAGATTACAACTCGATAATTGATAATACAATAAAGTGCAAGTGTAATCAAGAATAGCCTAGACCTCAAGAATGTGAAAGTGAAATAGCTAGGCAAATTTTACAACAAGAATAATAACAATGAAGAACAAATATTTGCTTGAAGTGTATCTTGTTGTGTTGAATCTCAATTGTTGTGTTGGTTGCTCCAAAACTTCCTCTATTTATAGGAGATGATTGATCAAGCATAGGCTCCTCTTGGGGATTGAAAATCTACAGAAAAATACAATTAAAATCAAGAATATAGATGTTAGAAATCAATCCCACATTTTAAGGAAATGTGTCTGCTGTCAAACGGTCATATTTTTGCTGTCAAAGCACAGGGCGACCGGTCGCACAGAAATAAGAGATTTGAAGAACACTTAGAAAATTTCAACAGGGCGACCGGTCGACATAGGCTTCGACGACCCTGTCTCAAACCGGTCCCCGTCAATCATTTTGAGAGAAAAATAAGTTCTATTTCGTGAGAACGTTCGGTACCTCGACCCCGGCGACGGCGGCCGATGCCGATGCGATGCCGAAGCGACCGGTCGACCGACCGTTTTCACTTTTGTCTCATTTTTTGTTCCAAACTCATCTTCAGGTACGGGTTTCCCTATAGGGCGACCGATTGACCTCGAGACAGAAAAGTTGTCCAATTTTTGTCGAAAAATAAACCTCAAGAAATACTCCGAAAAATTCGTAAAAATATTTTAAACCAATCGGGAGTATTAGGACAACATTTAGAAACATAGTTTCAATGAAAGAAACCATTGACATAAAATCATTAAAAGTGTTTGTCCAATATTATCGAAAATAAACTTGAGGAAATACTCCGGAAAATATTAAAACCATTTTAAATCATTTAGGAGTATTTGGACAACCTTTAAAACCATTGTTTTGGTATAAAAACAAAATCATCAAAATCATGATAAAACCATTTATCAAACAATCTCCCCCTTTTTGATGATTACAAACCAAAACAATTTTAACGAGGTCGATTTTGAAAACAAAACAATTTTACCGGTTAAAGAGAACTATCCGTTGTGAGCGACAACATTCCGTGCAATAAAAACACAAGGATGGGAGTAGAGATATTCAAACACATATAGCAAATGCTCCCCTATCAACATGCACAACAAGAGTTATATAGAATCAACTTAAACATAAGCTAAAATATTAAAGCTCAATAACTTAAAAGCTCCCCAAAGAGACATCATTAGAAACATATATAAGTCCATACTACAACCAATGGACCAAGAGTCATACACAACTTATGGCTTTAGGAAGCCATAGCTTATAAACTTTTTTTTCGTTTGAGCTTATCTTAGTTTCTTTGAGATAAAGAGCTCATAACCTGTTTCTCCCCTTTGGAATCATCAAAAAGAATGTTAGCACGATAAATACATCATATATTCATATCAAAGTGCGCAGCTAAACCGATGTACCGAGCTATTTGAACATTGAAGCTTATAAACCAAATAGGAGGGAAAAGTCGAATCATACGACTTGAAGAAGCTTATGAAAACTCATTTGATAAGCAAAACATGATCTCCATAAATATATAAGACTTTTGAAAATGAGAGAATCATGTAGGTGATGAATTTTTCATTGAAATTTTTTATCGAACACTTGGCGGGCGTCAAAAATTGAAAAAGAGATATATAGCCCTTGTAAAAGAAAACAAGCCAAGTTTTTCATCACCAAATGCAATTTAGTAAATATCATTCATCAACAATCAATAAGCTCATCTCAAACATATACAATTAGCATCAAGAATTTGACATTTAAACCAAGTTTCTCAAGGGTTCAACCCAATTGAGCTAAAGAAGTAGAATTCTTACCACTTGAACGGTAAAGATGAGCGATGATGATAATAACCGAGCTAGGTAGTCCCCAAAATATATAATTCATGCATCAAAACTCATTTGAAGTGAATTGTGTGTGAAAATTACAAAGGGGACGAAATAGAGAAGAAGAACGCCAAAATGGCTAAGTCTGGAAAACAGAACTGATTTTGACCAAGAAATCTCCATGGGCGACCGGTCCAGGGGAAGGGCGACCGGTCGAGCTGGTGGGCGGCGGTCGGCCCTACTGGCAGCCCATCAAGTTTTCAATCAGTAGTCAAAAATCCGGATTTTGATCCAATCCGATTTTTCGCCCCTAAGTTTTAAAAACGTGCAAAATGCAAACGTAGACCTCATTGAATATACATTATGTCATGATCAAGCTCGAAATGAGGTAAAATACTCGGCGGTGGGCGATTAAAAAGTCCGCGAGTTATACTTGAGACGGAATTAAACACATCACAAGTTTTTGTTAAAAATCACAATCCCTAAAAAAAATATATCGAATCTCAATATGTTTAGTTCGATTATGACGAACCAAATTTTGAATACGAATAACCGTATAATAGATACCGAACTTGTTATCCCGAAAAAATAAGAACGTTTTAAAGCTTTGGATACAACAAGTCATAAGAAGAAGTGCCTTTCAAATATTTGAAAATTTCTTTTAATGGCACTTTAATGAGATTCGTTGGGATAGTTTTTGAAGTCGAGCATATAGACATAAGGCATATGGAATGTCGAGTCTATAGGAATAATACAAGAAAACATACCTCGAATTTGTTTGTCGACCGACATGTCTTTCTCAACCTTTGTCAATCTTTAGCCATAGAGGTTGAGATAGTTCTTATTTCTTCAATGCCTAACTCCTTCAAGAGTTCTTTTGAAATATAACCATCTTCTTGGCATTGAATAATTTGAAGTCCAAGCAATAAATTGAGCTCCCCCATCAAGCTCATCTCGAGTTCACCTAGTATCAACTTAGAAAAATATCTTGCACAAATATTCATTATTAGCACCAAAAATATTCTCATAAATATGCACAAGTTTAAACAATCTTGCCCTTTTTCACAAACAAAGAGAGTAGTATCAACTTTACCTTTTGTAAAATCATTTAGCAAAAATAGCTAAGTCTATCATACCATACACGGGGTACTTGTTTTAAACCATACAAGGCCTTAAAAACAATCATTTGGCCTAGAAAAATTTTAAACCCCGGAGGTTGTTTTATATGGACTTCATCTAGAATGAAACCATTTAGAAATTTGGATTTAACATCCATTTGGTAAAGCTTGAAATTTTCTTAAAACAAGAATGGGCAAGTAAATAGCTACAAAATGTGCTATGAGTGCAAATGTTATATCAAAATTAATTACCTTCTTCTTGAAAATACCTTCGGGCTACTAACTTCTTAACCTAGTTCGACCAATGTTGCCTTGGTCATTGAGTTTGTTCCTAATACCCTTTTTGTCTTCTTCATTACTATCATCATAGGGCATCCAATTGATCTAAGGTGTTCATAATAGAACATTTACATCCAAGTATTTTGAGGTAACAAAATTTGGAGTACTTCATTTCTCATCTACACAACTTTAACAAACTCATTAACGGCATCGCTTATATAAGCAAGAGAAAAATAGCCCAAGTGTAAAAACATGCCTCAATCATCAATCACGGAATATCTTGCATAAGAGCATAGTAGAAATAGACATTATATATATAGACCATGAAGCAAGAAACACATACTATGCATTTGGAATATCATCAAGAGTCTAATAAATCATGCAAGTTCAAATAAGCTTAAGAAAGCTATAAAAGGTCTCTTTTGAAATTTGAAAATCCGATAGCATATAGTTGAGACCTCATTTAAAAGAAGTATTTGAACAAGAGTTGACAAAGCAAATATGTGCAATCAAATATCGAATAATGCCTTTCAAAAAAATCTAAAAATCCTCTTAATGGCACTTGTATGAAATACTATGAAAAACAAGCACATAGGCACATGGCAATACATATATCGAGTCTATAAGAGTAAGAATAACACAAGTAAACGTACCTCGATAATTTATGCCTTTCTTGACAAATAATGACGTAAATGGCCATTTGTGAAAATATGTAAATCCTACACAATTCTTAAAACAAATCTAGCACAAATCATAATGATAAAAGTATAGGCTAAGAGATATCACAAGTAAGCTCATGCCATAAAAATCCATAGGATATGATAACACACCCTAGTCTACAAAAATGCACAAGAGTTTTAAAAACATCATATAAGGTCTTCTTTTTCAAAACTATTTTAAAAGCACAAATATAGGCACAAATAAAAACATGCATACTAACTAGATAAAATGCATATTTTAAATGGGGAGATACGTTTTACCAATTACTCTGTTTCCATGGGTTGTGCCGTTCCCATTGTTGATGATATCTTCCCCTTGAGAAGTCACTTCGTTGATGATGGTTTCTTTGATTGCTCCATTTCCAAGGTTTGTTGCTTTCCCATTGTTGAAAGTCTCTTCTTCTTTGAAGATCATCTTGTTGATGATGTCTTTGCCATTTCCAAGGATTGTGTTCATCCAATTTTTGATTGTACCCTTTTCTTGGAAATTGGCTTTGTTGAGAATAGTTTCTCCTTCTTTGATCAAATGAAATGGTCATTTGATGTCTTCTTGGCGGTATGAATTTTCTTCGATCATTATTTCGCCGGGTACCTAATAACACATTATTTTGTGGTACCCTTATGTGTTTGGGTCCTTTAGGATTAGTCTTGAGACTTTTAGGTCTCCAACAATAATTAGAGTTATTTCTAGCCCGACAAGTATTTACCGTATGACCCTTTTTACCGCAATAAAAACATGTTATAATTCTAGGAGCATAATGACCAACGTGCATAGTGACTTGATCCTTTTTCATATGATTAACAACATTAGGCTTATGATCAAGTCCTTTATCACAATTATGAACATCAACAATATTGGACATTTTATTGGTACTCAAGTTTGATTTTAATAAATTCTTTTTCATGCAATCAATATTCTCAACAAGAGTACTATTTTCTTTCTCAAGGTTTCTCACCTTATCAAGTGTGGTGGTGTGAGCACAAGATAGTGATTCATAGGAAGTAAATAAACTATCCTTATCATTTTTCAAAACAATGAATTCTTTTTTCAAATTTTTGTATTTAACAAGTAAGCCTTGGAATTTATTTTGTAGTTCATCAAAATCATTTTGTAACTCACTATAATCATTTTGAATGACAATATCATAGGAAGTAGAGGGTTTAAGACATACCTCATTTTCTTCTTCGATGCCCATAAAACAATATTCAACTTCTTCATAATTGGAAGTTGTAAGAGGCTTGTTCCTTAGATTTGAACTTGTATCCCTTTGAGAAGTAGATGCTTTTGTTTGACTCCTTTCATTTGCAAATACTCCATAGATGGCTTCTAATTTTTGCCATGCTTCATGTGCCGATCGAATTTCTACAAAATGTTCATATTCCAAATTAGTAAATGAACAATACAAGATATTTAGAGCCTTACCGTTTAAGGAGATGATTCTCTTTTCTTCATCATTGAGCTCTTTGAAGCCTTTAGAGGTGTGTGGTGTATTCTTCGTTGGAATGGATTCTCCATTGATGACGGTGTTCCAAATATCGAACCCGCAACTTTGTAAATAGCATTCCATTCTTTCTTTCCAAAATATACAATTTTTGGAATCAAATAGTGGTGGCTTGGTGGTGGAGCTGCCGGATAGATGAGCTTCGTTAAGAGCCGACGATCGTTTCTCTTCACTCGCGATGTGAAACGAGCTTGCCAAAGAGTTTGGCTCGATACCACTTGTAAGTCCAAGCGACTACGATAATCTGTAGAGGGGGTGAATAGATTATCTCCATCTTTTCGATTTCGCCCTCTTTTTAACCGAAAGCTCAAAGACAATAATAAAGGTGCGGAATGTAAACAACACACGCGTCGATTTAAAGAGGTTCAACCCACCTAGGGCCTAATCCTCTACCACCCCAAAGATATCCGGGATGGATTTCAAAAAAAAAAATTTTATTAATTACCAAAATTAATACAAATTCAACTTACAACACCTTGAAGAGCACCACACTCTTCTTCAACACCACCTTTGGAGATTACCACAATCTCCCTTTGAAGATTACCACAATCTTCCTTTAACGGCACCTTGTGAAGATTACCACAATCTTCAACCTTGAAGAATACCAAATTCTTCAACACCTTAACAAGAAGATTACCACAATCTTCTTACACCTAACACCTAGTTCACCCAAGTGTGTTCTTACCACAAGAACACTCACAAGGATATCTTGTGTTTGAATGACAACCACAAATTCAAGATTACAACTCGATAATTGATAATACAATAAAGTGCAAGTGTAATCAAGAATAGCCTAGACCTCAAGAATGTGAAAGTGAAATAGCTAGGCAAATTTTACAACAAGAATAATAACAATGAAGAACAAATATTTTCTTGAAGTGTATCTTGTTGTGTTGAATCTCAATTGTTGTGTTGGTTGATCCAAAACTTCCTCTATTTATAGGAGATGATTGATCAAGCATAGGCTCCTCTTGGGGATTGAAAATCTACAGAAAAATACAATTAAAATCAAGAATATAGATGTTAGAAATCAATCCCACATTTTAAGGAAATGTGTCTCAAGCACAAACGGTCATATTTTTGTCTTTGTCAAAGCAAAAGCAGGCGACCGGTCGCACAGAAATAAGAGATTTGAAGAACACTTAGAAAATTTCAACAGGGCGACCGGTCGACATAGGCTTCGACCGGTCGACCCCTATCTCAACCGGTCCCCCAATCATTTTGAGAGAAAAATAAGTTACTTTGGAAGAACGTTCAAGTGCCGATCGACCCACAGGCGGGCTCGACGCGACGCCGGCGGCCGGTCGACTGACCATTTTCACTTCTGTCTCATTTTTTGTTCCAAACTCATCTTCAGGTACGGGTTGTCCTATAGGCCGACCGATCGACCTCGAGATAGAAAAGTTGTCCAATTGTTGTCGAAAAATAAACCTCAAGAAATACTCCGAAAAATTCGTAAAAATATTTTAAACCAATCGGGAGTATTAGGACAACATTTAGAAACATAGTTTCAATGAAAGAAACCATTGACATAAAATCATTAAAAGTGTTTGTCCAATATTATCGAAAATAAACTTGAGGAAATACTCCGGAAAATATTAAAACCATTTTAAATCATTTAGGAGTATTTGGACAACCTTTAAAACCATTGTTTTGGTATAAAAACAAAATCATCAAAATCATGATAAAACCATTTATCAAACAGGTTTATTGTGATCAACATCAAATTGTTGACAGAAAGTACCTAATTCTAATTTGGTTTTCTTTAGTTCCCATTTCAAATGTTTTTGGAGTTTTAAGTCTTGGCATATTCTTAATCCTTCCTGTTGAGTTAAACTAACTAATTGGCCATAAGTATACTCATCATAAGGTATTATTTGTTTCCCACTAGTTTCTCTAATTTTATTTCTAACTTTTTCTCCTAAGAGAGTTGGTAATCCTGTAAGGAAATTTTCTTTCCAAAATGGCTGATTAGAATCTTCTCTAAGCATTATTCTAGTTAGAAAAGTATTTTTATAATATTGAAAATCACTAAATTTTCTACATCTAAGATTTGCTAGTAATTCAGCATTTTTATCTTTTAAATGTGAGGGATCTCTATGAAATGTAAAGAAATAGTAAGAATTAACCTAGCAACGACATCTTGTTGAGGTTTCCTTCATCATCTAAAATTGGTATATCATCTTCATCAGTTTTAATAGCATCTATAATTTCTTCTTGTTGTTGATTTGTGAGATAATAATCCCACCATCCTTTTAACTGGCCTGAGAACCCTGCTATAAAAATTTCAACGATGGTTTTATCATGGGTTCCGTTTTGTGTTTTATAAGCATTTGCTGCCATGGTCATTTGTTGAAGCATACTAAGAATTTCATACTCTGTTTTCCCATCAATGTTTCAATCATAAACATAAGAGGCATTAAAACGGGATTGAGATAATGGTTTTACAATATTTAAATCTGGAGAAGGAACTATTTGTAAATTTTGTGGTTGGTTCCAAACAAGTTTATTAATCTTTTGAGTAGGTTTTTGAAATTGTTCTAATGCATCACTTAAATCAGAATCTTGTCTAATAGTATTTATTTTAAGATCTGAAGTTGGAGTATCGAGAACAAATGGCTCAACCGGTTGGCTAGAGCTACTAGTCATTAGGACCTATTTTACTAAATTGATCTTGTATATAGCTTTAATAAATTCATATTTATTATCCTGCATATTTTAAGACTATTTTTAGAAATCTGAAAAGGTTTAAAAATTGGATTTTTAAGTTTATTATCTGAGGAATCTATAGTTATAGAAGGTTGTTTTTGAATATGTTTTTCTATCATGTCAAGTTGTTTTCCTATGGTATTTAAATTGGTATTAGTATAATTATTCGTACAACTATATTTTTATATTTGTTTTATCACAAACTCCTGGAGTTTTAATAGGAATAACATCAATTTGCGATTTAGAACATTAAGTTTTATACCTTGAAAAGGAGGATGATTTGATTGAATTTTTCTAGAATCACTCATGGTTTTCCATTCTTGTGTTTTATTTCTAATGGTAAATGGATTAACAATGATTTATTAAAAGGAAATTAATGGAATTTTAAAGCATATAATTCAAACCAATCAAAGAATAAAATATGAATTTTATGTTTATTTATGATTTCATAAAATTTTTCTTGGATTTGTTTTCTAATTTTTAAAAAGTTTTTGAAAAACCACATTCTTTTTCTAAATTGTTTTCGAATAAAAATCATCATGAAAGAATTTTTTATCAACTTGGAATTCTTTTTCTATGACATTTAATTCATTAATTATATTTTCTCATTATTGACGAGAAAATTGGACTAGAAGGCTCTTGTTCTATTTCTTGCATTCTATTGCTAGCATAAACTGTCGTGGAATTTCTGTAGAGTAGTCTACATTTTTAAAAGAAGAATTTGGAATATCAGAAGTACAATATCTTGGTTTATTAGAAGTATCTATGACTGTAGGTATTTGTGAGACTCTTCCCAAATCAATGATATCTGTAATGGAGGAATTTTCAGATAAGCTAAAACTGCTTCTTCTTCTACTAAAAGAAAGCCTAACTTTACCATTTTGATATTGAGTAATAGATCTAAGGTTGGTATTTGGTTTTAAAGACTCTACATGTTCTGGTTTTACAACGCCTTCAAGAATCCATTCTTCTGGAAGTGTAATATCTTTCCATTGTATAGATCTAGGAATTATAGTATTAGATCTAGTTATATCTGTTTGAAGTAGGAGGGTTTCTCCTTTTTGGCTGTGAAATCTAACTTTTGTAGCAAAGGCTGACGTCATAGCTTTGTAATGAATTCTAAAAATTATTGCTACTGGAATTGAACCTTCAAGCATTCTATAATTATGAGTTTTTATTTGTAATACTAAAGTTTTTAAAATATTTTTATCATTTAAAGAAATTGTTAAATTTGGATAACAGTCAAAAGAAATCGGACCTGTGCAAAGACTTGATTCAACAGAACTTAACAAGGAATCTTCAAAGTTTGTAAATCTAGCATCTCTAAGAATTGTAAGAATTGAAGTATTTAATACTTCTTTAGTAAGAGGTTTAATTCCTACTTGGACTAATCCTATATGAATTTATTTATAATTTTTGTCTTTATGTTTTTGAAGAGAATTTGGAGTGAGAAAATTGATTGATTCAAAAGGTTTTGAAAGTTGAATATCTATTTCTTCAGTTTTAATAGTAAAATTAGTTTTAAAATAAAAAAAATCTGGAATTTTTATAAATTTGTTCCTTAGTAACTTTGGGAATTTTCCAATTATCAACCGATCTATTAAAATCTTCTAGGATCGTAGGGAGGAAAATATATATATATATATATTATGTAGTATATTTTTAAATGGAAAATATATAAACAAACAACTAAAACAATATCTAATATAGATCAAAATCTAAATAATCATATAAATGTAGAAAAATACTTAATTAAAACTCTAAAAATTAATAGAAATTAGAAAATTTAAAAATAAATAACTAAATTGTTCTGACCGGTTCAATTGGTTTTGGCTGATTTTGATCGGTTCAACAATATTTTGGCCATTTGACTGGTTCAACCCCGAAAACAGTTTTTGGGGGCCTAATTTGATCAGACCGACCACTAATTCCTGGTTCAACCAGTCGAACTGGCTGATCGGGTCCAATTTTTAAGTCACATGTCCCAGCTATAACCCTACAATGCCAAAATCACGGGAAAAAGAAAACTTGGGTTCTAAGACAACGAAAGCAAGAATTGATTGAAAATCGAGAAATATTTTTCTCTTGACATTTAATCTTGAATTTATCTTTCAGTTGAGCTTGTATTGCGCACAGTATGTGGTGAGAAATGCGAATCTTTCTAATCCGTTCGAGTTCGGGTGGGTTCTAAATACGTGTCAGGTCCCATTTTGCAATTATATCGATGTTACTTTTGCAATTGTTTTTAGTCTTATTCCCACTTATTTTGTCATGGTACTTTATAGCAGTACAACAAGTCCTTGTTTAATGTGGTCTTTATTGTAATCTCCATCAAGGTACATTCGTCCTTACAATGTGTTTTGTACTTTCTAATAAATTATATGCTCCTTTCCCGATTGGATATTCTTTCATTTCATTTATTTTCACTTTTAAAACGAATGATGCTTAAAAATTATTTTTGAAAAATATTGAATTTTATTTGATAGTATTATTGGATATAAGATAAAAATGTGATGATGATAGTTGATCTGATGATTTTATTAGTAAAATAGTAATTGGACGTGATTAATAATTTGAAAAAAATAAGCGAGTGTGAATAGTGTTTTATGATGTAATTGTGTATGATAATAATTGATAGTGATGTTTTTTTAGTAATTAATAAATTGATGCGATTGATTATTCGAAAAATGAATATGAGTGAACAATACTTTGTTTTGAAATTTTTTACAACCAATCATATTTTGGGTCAATTGTGGAAAAATTTTGTGAAATTTTTTGACATCCAATCATAGTCATATATCCTGAATCTAATCCTTCAAAGAATTTTAAATTAAAGGGCTCAATTTTATTATGCCATATCCAATGTGAGGCCGCGCAGGTTGGGCCACTAAACTAATATGGCACCTTGAACTATTCGCTCTGTTATTTTTTACAGAATTGGGTTAAGCCTTTGTGTGGCCCACTTGGTGTGTTTCTAGAATTATAAATTAATGGGCTTTTGCTCATTTAATTGATTGAAAGAAGATCCAACAATCCAACTACATTCTACAAGAATGAAACTGTTAATTTTTAACATTTGATCATGGAATTTACTTAGAAACCTTCATTCAATTTCGAGTATTCCTTGGTGTTGTGTGGGAGATTTCAATGATTTGCTTAATATTGAAGATAAAAAAGGTAGGGTGGAGCATCCTAGCTGGCTATTACGTGGATTTTGAGAAGTGGTTTTGGATTGTCATTTACATGATTTGCCTTTGAAAGGTTACCCTTTCACGTGGAGTCGGGGTAAAGGTACGGAGAATGGGGTAGAAAAATGTCTTGATCGTGCCTTGGTGCCAACTTCTTGGCTGCGTATTTTTCCGGAGGCAGAATTGAAGAACCTTATTGCCCCAATGTCAGATCACTCGCCTATTATACTGCATACAAGAATCCATAATAAGAGATGTGTCAGGCGACTATTTCGGTTCGAAAATCGATGGCTAGAAGAAGATGGATTAAATGACGTGGTTCAGGGAGCTTGGAGTGACTCTATTGGGCAGTCAGTTACAAGTAGACTTAGCTCTTGTGCAAGCCTTTTAACAAATTGGGGGAGGAAGCAGGCTAAGAGGTTTAGAGAGGATATTAAGGATTATTATAAAAGATTGGAGCTGCTTAGAGGAAAGGATGATCATGTCAATAGATGTTTGTATGAAGAAACAAGAATGAAGTTGGCCTCATTACTACAACAAGAAGAAAAATATTGCAAGCAGAGATCAACGGTTCACTGGTTAAAGGAAGGAGATGCCAATACAAACTTTTTTAACAAGTCGGCATGAGGAGATGACTGAGTATTTGTAGCTTGGTTTCAGAGTATTTTGAAAGGCTTTTCCGGGAAAGGGATGGATTGTTGGATCCGGTTATTGATGTTGTGGGAAGAAGTGTCACAGAAGAGCATAATAAGATTCTTACAAGTCCATTCAGTCTAGACGAATTCACAAGAGCTATTAAACAAATGCATCCACATAAATCACCGGGCCTGACGAATTCAATCCAGCATTTTATCAAAGGTTTTGGCCATTATTGGGGTATGATATTTTTAATGCGTGTATGAACTGGATTAATAATGGGGCTTTTCCGGAAGGTCTTAATGACACAATTGTGGTACTAATTCCGAAAGGGGAAAATCCATCTACTGAAGGATTGGAGACCTATATCGCTTAGCAATGTGGTTTATAAAATCCTCGCTAAAGTGCTTGCCAATAGACTTAAAGGAGTTCTGCCATTTGTTATTGCTAATAATCAGTCAGCTTTTGTACCGGGGAGGGCAATTCTAGATAATGTTCAGATTGCATTTGAGACCATACATAGCATGAAGAGAAGTTCATATCGTAATGTCGGTGATGTGGCACTGAAGATTGATATTAGTAAGACATACGATAGTATGAATTGGGGATTTCTTAAAGCTATGATGATTAAAATGGGTTTTACTAGCCGTTGGGTGGATTGGATTATGCTGTGTGTGTCGACTGTGAGATACTCTATTCGTGTTAATGATGAGCTAGTTGGGCCGATTATACCAGGAAGGGGGCTTAGACAAGGAGATCCATTGTCGCCTTACCTTTTCATTATCTGTGCGGAAGGTTTGTCAAGCCTTATTAGAGATGCGGAATCTAAAGGGCTAATTCATGGGGTTTGGGTCTGTAAAAGGGCTCTGGCTATTTCTCATTTGTTCTTTGCAGATGACAGCTTGCTATTTTTTAGAGCCTCGGTGGAGGAATGTCAAAAAATGAAAAGATATGTTGGAAGTGTATAAAAAGGCATCTGGTCAAGATGTAAATTTTGGGAAATCTGGTATATTTTTCAGCAAGAATGTTTTGGATCAAGCCAGGAATGAGATGAGCAGGGTGCTGTGCGTGTGGAATAACCTCAATACTGGTAAGTATCTTGGTCTTCCGTCTTTGATTGGTAGAAATAAAAAATCTGTCTTTAATCATTTAAAGGACAGAATTTGGAAAAATATCCAAAACTGGGGAAAGGAAAGATGATATCAAAAGCTGGAAAGGAGGTTTTAATTAAGGCCGTAGCACAAGCTATACCGTTGTACTTTATGAGTATTTTCTTGCTACCTGATTCTACTATTAATGAGCTTGAGAAAATGATTAATTCTTATTGGTGGGGTTCGAAAAATAGCACAAATAAAGGGATAAAATGGATGAATTGGAAGAGAATTTGTGAAAGAAAAGAGAATGGTGGGTTGGGATTCAGAAATCTCATGTGTTTTAATATAGCATTACTTGGGAAGCAAGGGTGGAAGTTTTTAACTGAGCCAAACACTTTGGTTAGCAGAATTTTCAAAGCCAAATATTTCCTTAGAGGGGATTTTTTAAATGCAAAGCTTGGCAGTAATCCTAGATTTACATGGAGGAGTGTTTGGCATTCTCAGGTGATTCTTCGAAGAGGAGTGAGATGGAAGATTGGCAATGGGGCAGATGTTAAAGTATGGAATGAACCTTGATTGAGAGATGATGCAAATTTTTATGTAGAAACTCCAATTCAGTTTGGTTTCCAACAATTGAAGGTGCATGATCTGGAATAGTAGTAATCATTGGGATGTGGAGTTGCTTGAAAAGTTGTTTTGTGATAGAGATGTTAACCAAATCTCTAATATTCCAGTAAGTTCTGGTGCTCAAAAGGATGTCATGTCAGAGTTTGGCATTTTGATAATAAAGGAAAATATTCTGTGAAAAGTGGTTATAGAGTTGCTGTTAAACATCTCACAGAAAATGTTGTTCATGTCCCTGGTTGCTGGAATAAGCTGTGGAATGCTGAGGTTCCATAAAAAATAAAGCATTTTGCTTGGAGAGCTGGAAGAGAGTGCCTTCCTACTAGGTATAATCTGAGAAGAAAGAAAATTATAATTGATACCAATTGCATTTTCTGTCATAATGCTACTGAAAATACCTGGCATGTTCTAGTGTCTTGCAAGTATGCAGAAGAGGGTTGGGACATTGCAGGCTTGAGGCTGTTGGTAGCAGATTGGGCTAATAACTCAGAATCATTCGCTGAATTCTTAATGCAATGTTTGAACCATACAGATCAGCTGCAGCAGAGTAAGTATCTCTCGATTGCTTGGAGTATTTGGAAACAAAGAAATAATGGACTGTGGAATGAGTCATTTACGTCACCAAATCAGACGGTGCACGACGCCCTTAGTGTCTTAAGTGAATGGTGTGCTGTTAATTTACAGAAGAATAGATGTACAGAGGGTATTGTTGATGAAGCTTGGGTTGCTAAGTGGACTAAACCTGAATTCCCATATTTAAAATGCAATGTTGATACATCAACTTCCAAGCAGCAAAACATGACAGGTATAGGCATGGTGTTGAGAAATGATGTTGGTGAATTTATTGGGGCCAGAACATTGAACTTTGCAGGTTTATATCAAGTACGGGAAGCAGAAGCAATTGGTGTTCGGGAAGCGCTATCATGGGTTTATAATCTGGGTTTTCGAAAGGCTATAATCGAGACGGATGCGAAGTATGTTGTTGACAACTTGGAAGCGCCAAATGGTGGTAACTCGGAGTACGACGCTATTATTCAAGAATGTCGTATGTTTTTGCATAGGGAGCCAGACTTGTCGGTTAGCTTTGTTAGACGACAAGGAAATATGGTTGCACATGTTCTAGCAAAAAATTCTTTTTCTTATGTTAGTCCGAATGTGTGGATTGTTCCACCCCTATGTATTATGAACCTCTTATCTGTTGATATTGATAATCAATAAAATGATATGTTTCTGTCAAAAAAAAAAACATTTGATCAATATCATCTTGCAATGTTATCTTTAGACTCGAAGAATATTTTAAACTTTTTACGCGATTTGTTCCGTCCCTCTTGAGTTCATTCGGCCAACTTCTACGATAATGTGCATTCATCATTCTCACAAAACAAAGATTGGCCCAAAAGCCCAACCAACTATACCTCCATCGCTAATTGAATCAAATGTAGCTCACTCAAAACGGCAACCACTAGACCCAAAAAAAGATTGGCCCAATAGCCCAAGCAAACTCTGCTTACTGTTTCCAAGCTTTGAGCCCATTTATTATAGGCCCATTACTAAATACTCTTGATAATTATTCATCATTTTCAAATTTGAAAAGAAAACTCATCGGAGCAGCAAACTAGAAAAACCCCCCACAGAGAAAATGCTGCAGTACCCGGCGTTCATGACCCAGTACCCATGGTCGACCCGGGTCATTCCGACGTCGTATCTGCTCCCAGCACAGTGGCCCCAGCCCCAAAACGATGAGCTCCTCCTCGCCATGGAAGAGTCCGAGTATGAAGAGAAGGTTTTTCTCACTCACTCTTATTACGATCTCAAATGTCCCCTGTTTATGAATATTTTGTCATTATCTTTTTTTTTTTCGATTTTTTTGCATCGATGAGCGTCTGTTGTGTTCGCCTCGTGACGCTCGAAGTTCAGTTGGTTTTGCAGTGGTTTACCCTAAATTGATTCACAATTGCTTTGCAATAAGTAGATTAGTCTTGATGATTTTGCCTATTACTCCCAGGCTTCGTTAGCACCCAGCTTTAGGAAGTCAAACGTTTCGGATGATTATGTCGAATTAGATAGGATAATCACAGCTTTAATTCATGTCCTTACCTACTGGATGATTTGAGTCTTAACTCTGAGCAAAAAAACGAAAAAAAATAGATTTTCGTTTGGGTAGAGGAAGGGGAGAAGAGGTGGGTTCACTCCTTAGAAGGTTTTTCAGGAAAATATGTAGATGACTCTAATGTACAATTATAACATCATCATGTATTGATAGAGCGGTTATGACCTAACTTGGCGTAATAATCGAGTGGGTGGCATGGAATGAACCGTTGTTTTTTTCTGAATATTAAACTGGCAAAACATAATTGTTGATCTAATCAATTTTCTGAGGATTGGGAAGGGGGAGAGGGTCTCATTGGTGCCTGGTACCTGAAGACATTTATCGTTGTTCGATTGGGGTTTAAGTTTACACCTTTTTTTTAATAAGTTGGGAGTACTGGTTTGGAGGGGAGGGGATAAATTTCAAAGAAACTGAAAGATACCGGGTTCGAACCCCGGTCAACACCCTTAGAAAAGGTGAGCGATACCACCGAAGTTAAGGTTAACACCAGTAGCAGTGAAAAATCCCTAAAATACAGAACCAATTGTATACGTAAAAAGAAGAAGCAACAATAATCAAGTTGTAAACTTGTAATTAAACGACATAACAAAGTACTCGAGGATGGGGGTTAATGAAGACTCGTGTATACTAATTATTACTTGAACTGTCAGATTGATGAACTTTGGATTTGAAAAATGGATTTTTGTTGGGAGTCTAGGCAACCTGTGCGCTTGGGGAATCGGTCTCAAGGTTATGAAAAAACATTCTTTTAGATGTAATAACAAATGAAATCATATAGCTACAAGAACAAGATCATTCTATTTGGTCATTAAAGTTGCATAATAATTTCAGTGTAAGCATGGCTCACTTGATTTCTAATAGAAGCATTCATGCGTTTCATGTTAAGTATGTCATATTACGGTTCACAAATCTCATGATCAATATCTGATTGTCCTGTGACTTGACAAATGCATCTTTATAGTAGCCTTTTTCTGCCACTGCAACTAAAGGAAGCTCTTGTTTTGAAATTACAGATATGCAATAGCCAACCAACTTAATTTGACTGCTTAGCCTGGAGCTTTAAGCCTTTAACCACATATACTTCATAATCTCATCTCTTATTTACAATTGAAATCTTCCAAACTAAGTATTATTTATTTTCACAAATTATTTATCTTCCTTTAATTTTGTTACTTTTGCAGTGCAATGAAATCAGAAAGGCGAATAGCAACTTAATCATTATCGGGAAAACAACAGTTGATAATGATAAAGAAGATTTTGACAATGATGCGGATGATGATGATGCTGACAACGGAGAAGAGTCTGAAGGTGATGAATTTGAGCAAGAAACTGGTTGAACTGCATATTCTTATCCCTACTTTAACTGTAGAAATACTACACCACTAAAGCTCCTAATGTCTAAATTTTGCGTGTCGTTACTTTATCTGTAATTCATACTTCAGATATGCAATTTTCAATATTTATTTTCGGTGGATGTGAAAAAGATGACTTGTGCTATATAAGATCATTTCAGCTATCTGAAAACATGTTTAATGACACAGTGCAAGAAGAACTTCTTTTCAATTATTGTATTGACACTTGAGATACTTTTATGAAAAGATTTTAGCAACTATACCTTTTAATTTGATTCCTAGACATGTTTAGGATTCGTTTTTTCCCCCCATTTTTTCCTTTTACAACACTCATATTATTGGGCTCGTCGCTGCCCTTATTCTCACTTCTGTCATTCAGGCATTTGACTCTTTAACATGAGGTAATATGCTTCTCAATTTATATTCTTTTTCTTGGAATATGTTATCTTTGGGATCCTTTCGATCGATCCACAATCTTCATATAACCTTTCTAGATTTCATAATTTCGAGTTGGGATGGTTGCTTTACTTATTTGATATATTCTGTGCGCGTTGCAAAAGCTTTTTGTGCTGTTGCCTTTTAGACATGTGAACATGTATAAATAAACTGCTCGAAAATCAAATCAAACTACCCGAGTCGAACGCTTGTGATTGTACAAGTCCTTTTTTTTTATTATCTCTTTGAAAGGTTCAGATTATTGGATTCGTTGCTACCCTTTATTCTTTCCTATTCTTCTATGTGAATCGTGATGTGATCATGCATTTGACTTGTTAACATGAGGCAATAATATGCTTGTGTTGAGTTGATGTTCTATTCCTGGAATATGTTATATGGCATGTTTGGATGCCTACCAAGTGGCAAGGCTCCATAATTTTGTATTCTGGATATACAGCGACTGGGGTATTGTGTTTTTAAAAATAGCAATTTAGGACCTTCTAGGTAATTCACAAAATGAGGAAAAAAATTGCAAGTTGAACTTAGGCTATTTTTACACTTGCAACCTATTTTTTTCTTCTTCTAACAATTAAACTATGCGGGTTTTTCAATTTGCATCTTACGACCTTTCGGAGTTGGATTATTCTTAAAATATTCCGAATGATATTGGCAAACAAATTTTAGGGCTTGTTTAATAAACAAACAGAGCTAGAACAATTGTATATTCATTCATACCTAACTCGCGAACAAGCACGTTTAGTGTTCGTTTGTAAATGTTCCTGAACGAACTCGTGTAATGTTTGTTTAGAATTGGTCATGAACAAGCTCGTTACGAGGTCGACTAAAAGTTCGATTATGATTCCATTAATAATAAATAATGTTATTTAATTTAAAATGCTTGATATAAAATTTGAAATACTTAATTTATCCATTGACGAACAAAGTCAATTTTGTTTGTTTGTTTATTGTTCGCGAACAAAATTATTATTGTTCACGAACATGTAATGATCAATACGAATACGTTCATGGACAAATTCGAACATTAAATAATTTTATCAAACCAAATACGAACAACCTCTTTAAAATCTGAACAAAGTTGTCCCAAAAAAAAAAGTGAACCAAGTTCAAACCGAACTCGAAAATGTACAAAACTAAAAGAATATTTGGCAAACAAACTAAAATTTGGCTCGGCTTGGAACACTTGCAGCCCTAATTATAGCCAACTTTAGGAAAAGTTTTGATTGTTTAAGCAATTTTCTTTCATTTCCACAATTTTTGTTTCGGCTAGTTTGTATAACTTGATCTCATTAAACACAATAATACAGGAATGGGTTAACCTTGTGCTCCAGTGGACCTAAAGTTTTGTGTTGTAAGAGCGATTGACCCGAGTTCGGTCCCCTAAGAGTGCGGGTGACCCCTCTCCTACTATCCACCATTGTTCTAAAAAAAATAAAAAATAGCCAAATAAGAGGAGGTCTTATGTGAGACTTAGATCCATGAGACGGATTCTAAACACATACAAACATATGGATTCTTTTCATGTGTATGAGTTTGGGTCGAAATTCTATTTAAATATAGGATCCGTCTTATGGATTATATCCATGAGACCATCTCACATAATTTCTTGTGAAAAAATAATACAGGAACATATCTACAACCTTTTTCTTCTGATAGTTTCCAAGGACAATGAATGAGTCCAAAGTTTTCGGAAGCACGACAAATCCAAATTTTATGTGATAAGTTTGCAGTTGGAGTGATCCCATCCTTTTCTTAAAGCTTAAGAACAAAGTTAAATGAAGAATTGGTATGTCTAACGTGGGGACCAGCGATGAGTAAGATCTTATCAACTGGCATGGCTGCATCTACATTATTACTGCAACTGCTTTTGGATTTTTTCGCTCACGGTTGGTTTTATTTTCATACACATTTTTCAATAATTTTTCAAAATATCTGTCTCAAAAAAAGAATGAACCCCATCCCAAGGCGCTCCACTCGCTTCGTGGAGGATGTGAAGCTTACGGTTATCCTCAATGGTCAGTCGGCCCTTGGCCAAAGATCGAGTCACCACACAAGAAGTCCTCTCCACCTCGTAAATCGTTACTGGAGGATTCGAACAACCACACTCAAGGTGCCAAAGCAGCGAACATCACGTCACCCTAAGTCCTTTACTGGGTTGAGCTATGACCGGGGCAAAAACAAATATCTGTCTCAAAATTTTTATCGTTCAGATATATACATTTAAGATTATTTCTCATTAACTAACAAACATTAAAAAAATATATATATGTGATAATTTAAAAATATATAAAATATAGAATTTCAGCATGAAACCAATAGAAATTAATTAGTGCATTTCCTTTCTTGTACTAAACTATTCAATATAGTGTTTAAAACCCCTCTTTAACTATGACTTGATGGATCGAATGTGTAACGCCCCACTTTTTATAAAGAAAATTTTTTTAAGTGTAAAGAATGAGTATATTTTCTTTTCAAAATAAATAATAATTTGAGCGGAAGCCATAATGAAATTTAAAATAAATTACTAACAATAAGTCCTAAAGAACACAAGTTTAGAATATTCGCTATATTTAGACATCATCCTGATAATATTGACATAAATTAAAAGAGAGTACATCACATTTGCTTGAATTTGGAAACAAGCCCATAGTTCTAAATTTAAATAACTATAATGTAAAGTCTTCGGATATCCCCAATATCGGTTGTGCACCCTTCTTAATCTGAAAAGTATTTTAATATAGGGGTGAGTAACACATACTCAGTAGAGATTCTGGTTGTCCAAATTAAATATGAATAACACTATAACAATATGAATTTGCACATATACGTTGTCATTGGTCGAAGACGTCACAATATACTTTACTATTGGCCGAAACCATCACATATACTTTGTCATCACATATACTTTGTCATTGGCCGAAACTACTTTGCCATTTGGCCAAAGCCTACTTTGTCATTAGCCGAAGTCATACTTTGCTATTGACCGATGTCATATTTTGCCATTTGGTTGAAGCCATGCTTTCTCATTGAATACAAATAATCACTGGCGGATTTGGGGGTGGGCCAACCTGGGCCATGGTCCACCCCTTTTTTTGGAAAAAAAAACTAGGGGAAATTACACAAAATACCCTCAATTTTGAGGAAAATCCAAAAATACCAACACATCCCATTTATACCTTTTTATTACTCTTTTTACGTTGTTTTTTTAAATTTTCCCTAAAATACGCTCCAGGGTCTTTTCGTGTCCAATCCATCTCGTTCTCTCTCTCTCTCTCTCTCTCTCTCTCTCTCTCTCTCTCTCTCTCTCTCTCTCTCTCTCTCTCTCTCTCTCTCTTCATCTCGCCTGTCTGAGTTCCCGCGCTGCATGTCCGCCATTTTTGGTGAGCTCGGGTTGTGATTTTCTGGTAACTACTTGTTAACTTCTCCGTAATCATCGCCAAAAACCGTCTCTGTAAACTGCTCTGTTTTTTTTGTGTGTGTTTTTTGGTATCGAATTTATATAATGGCTTCGAAGAAACCCCTTCTTCTTCGTCTGAAAGTGGAGAAAAAGGCTCAGGGTAGTTCAAGAGTTTTGAGGATCGGCTTGAAATCTGAAGCCCTAGTTCCTGTATCTTCTAAAAAAAGGAAAATGAAACATGGCGATGATGTTGGAAAACAAGTTGTCAATGGTAAATCTCCCAAAAAGAAGGCTGTTGGGTTTAGAGGACTGGACGTTGCTGAGGTATGTTGTTTTCATCTTTATTTTACTAGTTATATTTTTGTTATTTTACTGTTGTACAATTTTTGTTTCTTTTTTGTTTCTGTGTTATTTCTTGTATGTTTCTATGCTATTAATCTGTGGTTTTTTTACTTTTCAAATTTTATGTACAAGATGTGTTGTTTATTTCTTGTTTATTTGTTGTTTCTTTCTTGTTTCTAGGGTTATGAGTATTTGATTGATCCGGGGACTGGTACACTGCTAGGATAAACACTGGGTTTTCATTTGAAGTTATTAAAAATTTGAAGGAGAAGTTATCTCAGCCGCAATTGGATGCGTTTAGGCATACCTGTTTTGGTTATTTTCTAGACATGCATGAAGTTGATTTCCAAAATCAACTAGTGCATTCGTTGTTGAAGAGGTAGGTTGTCCATCCGCGGAAGGATGAGATTCCAGTGTCGGTTTGTGGTAAAATCCTGAGGTTTGGTATTGGGGAGTTTGCCCTGGTGATGGGGCTAAAGTGTGCTGGGAAAAGGCCCGTTATTCGTGGGGATAGTATTACTTCTGAGTTCTATCAGAAGTATTTTTCTGGCTCAATGAAATTTTCTATGTAGTCTATTGAGGAGTGTTTTAGATTACAAGTGTGGGGGGAAAATGATGATGATGCCTTGAATATGGCTTTGTTGTATTTTTTGCATTTTTTTCTGTTTTCTTCTACTGGAACTTCTGTTAACATGGAATTTTTTGATTTAGTTGATAGTGAAGATTTTAACTCATATCCCTGGGGAAGGGATTTGTTTGAACTTACAATCAGAGAACTGAGGGAACAAGTGCTCCAGAGGAAGCAGCCTCAGGATGAGGACTTGAAGCCGGCTGCTAAACGCACCAAATTTTATAGAATTAAAGGCTTTCCTCTCGCTTTCCATATATGGTTCTACGAATGTTGTTCAGAAGTGGACAATAAAATTTGCAACCGTATCGGGCGCAGTATCCCTCGCATTCTGAATTGGGGTTGTCCGTTGTCTGATAGAGATAAGAATTTGAGATCAGATGATCTCGATATGATGATTTTCAACTGTTCTGCAGAACATGTAATACATTTTAGTTTTTTATTTTTTTGTTTCTCTTTTGTTTCATAACTGTTTCATATATGTTTATGTGTTGTTTCTACCCTTTTTTTGTTTGTTTGTTTTCACTTTGTTTTAGTTGAAGTTGATGAATATTTGGCCATCAGATGAAGAGAGGTTGCAGCTGGATATTGCAACCTTTTTTGATGAGTCCAAGTACTCATTTGATTTTGTTGATGGGGATTATGTGATTGGTAATCGGAAGAGGAAGGAGTCGGATGTCGAGTTGGGATCGAAGTACACGTTGGATGATGTTGTTTGGAGGCAGGATAAGTTGGCCAAGGAGTTGAAGGTTTTCAAGAACTCCGTTAATAAAATCTTGGAAGAGCGATTTAAAACCTGCTCGCCGAGTTATCTGCCATTAAGGGAAACTTCGGTAACCTTACTTGTGTTTGTCCACCCCGTGTTTCATTATTTTTCTTTGTCTTTGTTGCTTATTTGTTTCGATTTATAATGCTTTTCACTTTTGCTTTTTAGGTTGGTGATGGGCTGGATCAACCTGACAAGGTTGTTGGGGCGGAAGATGATAAAATGTTGTCAGCGTCGGCTTAAGAGTCCGAGAAGAAGTCAATGGGAGTGGATGAGCAACATGTTAAAACTCATGTTGTACCATTTTATAAGGATGATGTTGACCACCCTCGAAAGGACCGAGGTAACCGGTAGTCCCCCTGTCGGCGGATAGGTTGAAAAAAAATCGAGAGGCTTTTGAAGGTGGCAACATTGGTGGTGTTGTCGGGGTTGAGGTCAATTATTCTTTGAAGGGAATGTAAATGAGGGTGAGGAATTGGTGTTGGCGGGGGGAAGTTGATTTGTCGATGGATAAAGGGGTTGGTAAAGACAACAGAGGGCTTCTTTGTGAGTGGTTTGATGGAGTTTGCGAAATTACCGAGAATATTCCGTTTGATACAAGTAAGGTTTCGAAGAGGTTGGTGTTGAATATCAGGGCCTGAATGTTCATGCTGAACATGGATTTACTGGCTCTCAAGAATTTGATGATCTCACCAATTGTGAATGCAGCAACTCAAGCTGTTGCTGGAATGGTTGGTTCCTAATTTTTGCCTCTAGTTTGTTTTTGACATTGAATTTGTCATTTATTTTTTATTTATTACGCTTTTGTATCTTGTTTTATTGCAGTCGGTGTCGAGGGTGGATGCATCACCCGTGTTCTGAATCCCTCGCTTTGCTAAGAGGGTTTCAAAACCCTATGTTGTTGTGAGAAGTCTTTTCACCACTTTCTTTGAATCGTCTGGCGATTTGAGTGGGAAAGTAGTTGTGGGTTTTCAGTTGGGGGACATTGATTTGGAATCGGCCCCTCAGGAGAAAGATGCGACCCTGGATGCTGGCAAGAAGCCTCCGGTAGTTTTGGTTAAAGGAAGGTGCCCATTGGATGATAGCCCTGGTGAAGGCTATGACGATTTGAAAGATTTTAATGGTGGAATGAGTGAGTGGCTTGTAGAAGGTTTTGTTTCTCAAGGGTAATATTTTTCTATTATGTTTAGCAATGATTACGAAATATTATTGTAATTTTTTAAATTATTTTTGTTTTAGGCTGAAACGTTATTCGGAAGAGGATGACAAGATTGATCCCTCATTAAAGCTTGGCGTTTGCGAGGTCAAGCAAAAATCATGGTTTCATAGCCTTATCTATGTGGGCCGAGTACTGTCTTCTTCAATAGTTATTATTTTTAAGTTCTTTGTTTTTGTATTTTTGTTTCTGTGTTCTTACTCTTTGTTTTGATCCCTTTTCAGCATATGGACATGTTGTTCTATTACAAAAGGAAGAAGTATATGTACGGGCATTGTGCTATGAGATTTACTACCACGAACCTGATCTTTGATAGATGCATGCAGAGTATCCACAGCCGGTTCACTCTTGTCAACAAGAGGAAGAAGAAAAATTTTGACACTTTCATGATTAACTTGAATACTTCTGTGGTTGAATATATTATGGGTTTTGATATAGCCTGTGGAAAACCGTGGTCCGAGGTTGATCATGTCTTCTTTCTGATTCACTACGTCGACATGGAACACTGGATCCTGGGGAGGCTGAGAATTCAAGAGAGGATTATTTATCTGTACAATTCCTTGTGGACTCCGGACTTTGTTAAAATAGATAGGAAAGCTATTGAAGCCTACAGCGTGCTGTTGCCCCATTTTCTTTCAATGTTGTCTCGTTTTCTTTCAATGGTAGCATTCTACGAAGAGCGCCAGGACATTGCTCTTGGTTTTGGCTCCTACTATGCTGACATTAACTCCCCAATAAAGGTTGTGGTTGTTAGGGATATTCCTGTCCAAACGAAAAAGTAATATTCTTGTCTATGTCCTATTTTATTTTTGTTTTATTTTTTGTTTGTTTTTATATTATGTTTTTAACCTGATCCCCCCCACCCCCTTTTTGTTAGTAATTGCGGAGTATTCGTAGCTTGCTATGCAGAGTATTTCATCTCTGGGAAGCAAATGTCGGTGGAAGACTTCGACATTGAAAGAGAACGGATGAGGTATAATCATCTGCCATACAATCACGCAAGGCTTAAGCAGCAGAACGGAGATGAAGACGACAATGATATTGAAATCATCCCCCCACTCCCTAATGAAGAGAGGACATTGTTGTTGAAGAAATTTTTTGAATGATATTTGTGTTATGGCCACATCGAACAATATGCTTTTATTTGTATTTTAATGCTTTGATAGTACAATTATTTTGTTACCTGACTATATTTCTAGTTAGTTTCTTTAGTATTTTTGAAGTATCTATGTGACAGAATCTGAATGAGTATGGTGTTTTATGGAACAGTTTGTATGATTTTGTTTTTGGCATTCATGGGTGTTTGCATTGTTTTAGTTTTCTAGTTTTTGTATGCTTGTTTTTTTGTGTTTTACAGGATGTGCATCAAAGCAAAGATATCGGAAACAAATAAGAAACATATAAGAAACCAAAAAGCAACATGAATGAGTTTTTCTTGAAACAATTGTGTTGTGTTCCATTGTATTAATGCATACAGCTTGACATGTATGTAAGCAAATGGAATATGGTCTTATTAAATGCATCTTGTTTTTGGTTGATTCCTCGTGATGTCATGCTTATTGTGTCCATCTTTGCCCACACCTTCCGCATTTATTTTTGAAGATTTTCTCCCAAGTCCGCCTTGTGGTCTTCTTTTCTTTGGCCTTCCGTTTGGCCTTGCCTTCTCCGTGGAAGGGTCCACATTGTTTCAATTTTAGGTGTCGATATCCGATTATCTTCATGCGGGATTGGATACACTGTTTTCGAATAAGTGGCTTCCATTGTTTTTTTCATGTAGTATGTCGAAAGCGAAGATCGTACGGATCTTTATTCAATTCTTTTAATACTGCTATAGCATGTGGACAAGGAATTTCATCCATTTGGAACCTGTTGCATGTGCAAGTCCTTTTCTAAAGGTCCACAATAAATATTTTCTCTGATTCTGTGACTTTAAAGAGAAAATCATTTGATCTTTTCACATGGAAACGAAAATGAAACATATGTGAAACAATTCTGAAATAAGTGCCCTGTTTCAGATTTGTCGTAAATTACCCTTAAATTTAGACAAATGGTGTAGTTTTTCCCCATGTACTCTTAAGCTATTTTTGTCATTCTTGTAAATGTTGATCTTGCTTCGTTTCGATGCCTGCATGTCCAATCTTGAACTAACGATCTAATGTACTCGAGCAATGTTGTTACAGGTAGGTGTCTCCCTGCTATAGTTGCTGCATTCAACGACTCTGCAATGTTGGATGTCATGAGAAAGTACCTTTTGTTGCGATAGTGCAGTCGCGTCCATTTCTCGTATCCGATGGCGGACAAGTAAGGTATGATTTTGCTGTTCACTCTGTCCAGTGCAGACATTTGTTTTTCAAATTCGTCCTTCGTGTAGGCTTTTGTTGCTGCTATGAATGATTCCCTTATTTCGTTGCTTTTCTTTTTGAAGTTTGCCTTCAAATTATTTAGGAGATGATACATGCACAGTCCATGGGATACTTCAGGATACACCTAATCATTAAAATAATATTTTTTTTCTTTTTCAGAATGTTTGTGACTGAAAATATTTTTGAAATCTCTATGTGAAACATTAAAGAAACATATTTGAAACATCTATGAAACATAACTTCAGGAAATATTTTATAATTTGTTCCTCATTTATTGATGTTTCTATGCTGATATGCTTGTCTGAGACTATGCACATGCTTTCCCTGAGACCAAAAGTTTGTCTGAACTTTGTGAAAAACCATACCCAAGATCTATCATTTTCAGAATCCACTATTGCAAAAGCCAATGGGAAAATGTTCCCATTCCCATCTTGCGTGCATGCAGACAACAAAGTCCCCCGTAACTTGCTTTCAGAAATGTACCATCAACAACAACCACTGGCCTACAGTGTTTCCATCCATTTATTGATGCATCTATAGCCATGAACAAGAATAGGAATGTGTTATCGTCCTTTCTTACTAATTCAGTAATCGATCCCGGATTTGTTTTCTCAACATGTAAAGATAAGCTAGTAGTTTCTGATAAGATACATCCGACCTTCCCCATATTATTTCGAGTGCTTTCTCTTTTGATCTCCAAGCTTTTCTATAGTCGAGACTTATTCCATGATCATCATTCATGTCTCTTATTATATTTGTTGTTGTGTACACTGTTTTGATGTTGTTTAGATACTTTGATTTGATAATGTAACGACCCGAAATTTTATGCCTTAATAAGAATTTTATTAATCATGTTATTTGTTTATTTTATAGAATAAGAATGGTTAATTAAAAATTTATTAATGATTTTACTACATAGTTAATTTGTTATATTACGGATAATAAAAGAGCCTTTTAAATGGACTGTGAATTAACTTTATTTGGGACTTACATGAATAATTGGATCTTTAATTAGTTTGGAGCTTTAAATCAGGTCCATATTGTTAGTAAGTTAATTATAAGCCCATGTACGATAAACCTAGTCCAATTCGGAGTAGGTTAAAACACAGATATAAGACACGTAAAAATCCCACTTTAGAGAACACAGAAATACACGTTAACTAGAGAGAAGAAGACGACAGTTAGGGAGAGAAAGATCGACCAGAAAGAGAAGAGATATAGAAAAGTGATTTCCCCAACGCGATTGATTCGAAAGAGGCCTGTAAAGATTTCACTACCCCTAAGTTGAACAGGCAAGTAATCTCTTTAGGTTTCACGTAGATTTAGGTTTGGATTATTGTTATGTATGTGATTTTCATTATATTGATTTCAATGTTTGTCCCCTTACAATGTTTGACTATGTTATGTATGTGTTTTATTATGCTGATCTCATGTCTTATCATGTTTGATCATATGTCTTGTTGCCTTAAATGTTATAAAATTTAATGTATTAGGTTTGTTGCCAACTATGTATGATTTGAGTGTATGCTTTTCCTAATTAGTTGAACATAGGGTTTATCCCTATATTAATTGAATGTAGGGTTTGGCCTTAACTAACTGAATGTAGTGTTTCTCATAACTGATTGGATATAGGGTTGTTTCCTAATTGGTTTCCTCTTACTAATTGAATATAGATTTTCCATTAATTAAATGAATGTAGGGTATTCCCCTAATTAAGTGAACGTATGACTTTTCCCCAAGTATAATTGAATCTAGACTTTAGAGTTCACTAATTAATTGAACGCAGGGTTTTCACTAATTAGTTGAACATTAGGTTTATCCCCAATTAATTGAATGTTTGATTTCCTAAATTAGTTGAACATAAGGTTTATCCATGTAGGGTTTTCCCTTGACTAACTGAATGTAGGTTTTTTCCTTGACTAATTGAATTTAGGGTTTATCCTTAACTAACTAAATGTAGGGATTTCCCCTAAATAGTTTTGAATCATCGAATGTAGGGCTTTCCCTTAATTATTTGAATGTAGGGTTTTTCCCTAAATAGGTTTAAGTAATTGAATATATGGTTTTCCTTAATTAAATGAATGTAGGGTATTCCCCTAACTAAGTGGACGTATGACTTTTCTCCCAAATTGTTGAATAATTGAATGTAAGATTTTCCCTTAACTAACTGAATATATATATAGATTTTCCCTAGATACGTTTGAATAATTGAATGTAGGATTTTTCTCTAACTAACTGAATGAATGGTTTTCCTTAATTAGTTGAATGAATGGTTTTCCATAAATAGTGAATGAGGTTTTGCTCTCAAGTTGTTTCAGCTAACGTGATTTAATTATTATGATATACGCTTACATTAATTCCCATATTTAATGATATGGTGCATCACGTAGGTTCATGCATCATTGTTAATGTATGTTCATAGCATTTCATGAGCATCCAAACATTAAGTAAAGTCAAGTCATAAAGTATAATATTTTTCAAAAGAAATGGGTGCACATTGTTCTATGATGCTGGAGTGAGTGGGAAATGGGCGCGGGGGACCGGCGTTCTGACCATGTGCCGCTTGCGGCTAATGTAAATGTTTAAGGAAAAGGGCCTTCGGGCAAAACAAATGGAAATGGGCCTTCGGGCAAAATCACGGGTTCCAAATAACAAGGCCCACTGCGACCCTGATTAGAACAATGTGTTACCAAGTGAGCTCACGTCCTAAGAATGTTTCATTCAACGAAAGGCAAAGTTTTATGCAAAAAAAAGTTTTAAGCAATGAAAGAAAGGTTTTTAAGTAATGAAAACGTAAAGTCTTTTTAAGTTATAAAAGTTAAGATATTGCATTAGGCATGCATTCATGCATGAGGTTACTTGTTGAGCTCATTTAGCTCATTCCACGAATATTAAATTTTTCAGATGAGAATGCAGAAGAGGAAGGAGATGGTCGGGCTCAGTGACTCGGGGAACCCATGTCAATGGAATTCTTTTATTTTCAAAGTTTGACTTTTTAGTTCATTAAACGTCGAATGTCATTTTATTTCAGTTATTAGCATTTAATTCCGCTGCAAAGTTTTGAACGAAGTAAAAGTTTTTAGTATTTCATATTTTTCGGTATTATTTTTAAGTATTTCAATTTTAATTGCTTATTTTCGCATAAAAACTCAAGAAGCTAGAAAGGGCGCTACATTTAGTGGTATCAGAGCCCAATGTTTTTTTAAATCGGTTCTGTAGACTTTGAAATGATTTAATTTACGAAAGTTTAAACTCAACTAGTCATGGATTCTGAGTCGCGCTTCGAGCATCTCCCTCCGCTAATCGGTAAACTTTTTATGTGTACTGTCATTATGAATATAGGTTGGACTCTATGAAATGTTTGCTTGTGTTTTTACTGATTTTAGTTTTGTACGTCATTAATTACTCTTGTCTTTATTTTCATGAAATGATTTGTTGCTCAAATGAATGTATATATGCGATCACTATCGCTATGCCTAGAAAAAAAAATGAATTGAGACTTGTTTTCACGCATTGGTATATTCGTTATTTTTATATTTAACAAGTTTCGAGGACGAAACTTTTTTAAAGGTGGGGAGAATGTAACGACCCGAATTTTTATGCCTTAATAAGAATTTTATTAATCATGTTATTTGTTTATTTTATAGAATAAGAATGGTTAATTAGAAATTTATTAATGATTTTACTACATAGTTAATTTGTTATATTACGGATAATAAAAGAGTCTTTTAAATGGACTGTGAATTAACTTTATTTGGGCCTTACATGAATAATTGGATCTTTAATTAGTTTGGAGCTTTAAATCAGATCCATATTGTTAGTAAGTTAATTATAAGCCCATGTACGGTAAACCTAGTCCAATTCGGAGTAGGTTAAAACACAAATATAAGACACGTAAAAATCCCACTTTAGAGAATACAGAAATACACGTTAACTAGAGAGAAGAAGAAGACGACAGTTAGGGAGAGAGAGATCGACCAGAAAGAGAAGAGAGATAGAAAAGTGATTTCCCCAACGCGATTGATTCAAAAGAGGCCTGTAAAGATTTCACTACCCTTAAGTTGAACAGCCAAGTAATCTCTTTAGTTTTCACGTAGATTTAGGTTTGGATTATTGTTATGTATGTGATTTTCATTATATTGATTTCAATGTTTGTCCCCTTACCATGTTTGACTATGTTATGTATGTGTTTTATTATGCTGATCTCATGTCTTATCATGTTTGATCATATGTCTTGTTGCCTTAAATGTTATAAAATTTAATGTATTAGGTTTGTTGCCAACTATGTATGATTTGAGTGTATGCTTTTCCTAATTAGTTGAACATAGGGTTTATCCCTATATTAATCGAATGTAGGGTTTGGCCTTAACTAACTAAATATAGTGTTTCTCATAACTGATTGGATATAGGGTTGTTTCCTAATTGGTTTCCTCTTACTAATTGAATATAGATTTTCCATTAATTAAATGAATGTAGGGTATTCCCCTAATTAAGTGAACGTATGACTTTTCCCCAAGTATAATTGAATCTAGACTTTAGAGTTCACTAATTAATTGAACGTAGGGTTTTCACTAATTAGTTGAACATAAGGTTTATCCCCAATTAATTGAATGTTTGATTTCCTAAATTAGTTGAACATAAGGTTTATCCATGTAGGGTTTTCCCTTGACTAACTGAATGTAGGTTTTTTCCTTGACTAATTGAATGTAGGGTTTATCCTTAACTAACTGAATGTAGGGCTTTCCCCTAAATAGTTTTGAATCATCGAATGTAGGGTTTTCCCTTAATTATTTGAATGTAGGGTTTTTCCCTAAATAGGTTTAAGTAATTGAATATATGATTTTCCCTTAATTAAATGAATGTAGGGTATTCCCCTAACTAAGTGGACGTATGACTTTTCTCCCAAATTGTTGAATAATTGAATATAAGATTTTCCCTTAACTAACTGAATATATATATATAGATTTTCCCTAGATACGTTTGAATAATTGAATGTAGGATTTTTCTCTAACTAACTGAATGAATGGTTTTCCTTAATTAGTTGAATGAATGGTTTTCCCTAAATAGTGAATGAGGTTTTGCTCTCAAGTTGTTTTAGCTAACGTGATTTAATTATTATGATATACGCTTACATTAATTCCCGTATTTAATGATATGGTGCATCACGTAGGTTCATGCATCATCGTTAATGTATGTTCATAGCATTTCACGAGCATCCAAACATTAAGTAAAGTCAAGTCATAAAGTATAATATTTTTCAAAGAAATGGGTGCACATTGTTCTATGATGCTGGAGTGAGTGGGAAATGGGCGCGGGGGACCGGCGTTCTGACCATGTGCCACTTGCGGCTAATATAAATGTTTAAGGAAAAGGGCCTTCGGGCAAAACGAATGGAAATGGGCCTTCGGGCAAAATCACGGGTTCCAAATAACAAGGCCCACTGCGACCCTGATTAGAACAATGTGTTACCAAGTGAGCTCACGTCCTAAGAATGTTTCATGCAACGAAAGGCAAAGTTTTATGCAAAAGAAAGTTTTAAGCAATGAAAGGAAGGTTTTTAAGTAATGAAAACGTAAAGTCTTTTTAAGTTATAAAAGTTAAGATATTGCATTAGGCATGCAATCATGCATGAGGTTACTTGTTGAGCTCATTTATCTCATTCCACGAATGTTAAATTGTTAGTGTTATTGAAATTGGCAAATTTGGTCCGTTTAGCACAGTGCATGTTCTAGTGTTGTAACACTGGTAATGCAACACTAGCTCACGAGAATCTAGGCGGATTTTATTCCGTTATTCGTGGTTGTTTTTTGGCAAGATCTTTATTTTGTGAATGTTGCTGATATTATTGATAATGTTTATCCTAATTGATTCAGCATCTTTTTAGATTGCCAATTATTCCTTTTAAATCACTTTCCTTGTGTAATTGATTCTTACCCACAAGGAAATGATTTTGTTTTCTGATTTCCTTCCTTTTGCAAGAAATCGTCCATCTTGAAATATGGGATAGGATTTCTTCTTGATGGCTATAAAGAAGAGATGTTAGACCTTGGAGAAGCCATCGAGCATAAACATAGACAAAGCTTTATTTTGCACTTCTTCAAGAAATCATTTGTTCGATTTTTTTTTCTTTCTTAGAAGAAGGTGAAGATCTACGGCGTGGATCGACTCAACCGTTCAAGGGATTTGAAGTTGGAGGGAGTCCAACAAGGTTGAGATTGTCGAAGATTCAATCTAGAGATTAGTTTTATACGAGTGTTGGTGAATTGATAAAGAGGGAGTCTTTATGCTATTCGTAAATCCAGTCGTATTTGTAATAAGCTTTCCTTTTCTAATATTGGATTGTTTCTTCTCTGGGCGTGGCCTCATGCATTAAGATTGAGGAATCTAAGCACGTTAAAAATCCTGGTGTTATTTATATTTCCGCTGTGTGAGTGTCATATGTTTCGATGTTACAACATTAACATATAACACTTTGTTTGAATCCGAACATCCAGGGTTTTGTATTAATTTATTGATTAATAGGGCAACATATTCTATCAATTGGCATCAAGAGCCTAACACTAATTCTTATTAGTGAGATCATGTTTTGTATTTGTTGCTAACATGCCTTGTGTTTATGAAGAAAGTTCGGTTTCGCCTCAATTCCTTGATTGACCAAAAGAACGGAAGAAGCAAATCCTCGATCAAAAGCAAAAGTATTCAATGCGAGAGAATGTGGTGGCTTTGGACACATCCAGTTGAATGTGCAAATACTCGAAAGAAGAATGGGAAATCATTCACCTTCATTGACAAAGAGGTTGGTCGTAATGAAACGCACCCCATGCTATTTCGGTGTTACAACACCAAGCGGGTATGACACAAACTTTCATTTTGTTGAAAGATGTCTAAACTCTGTACTTTTGCGAGAGAGATCAATTCGAGATCTTGAGAGTTACGAGGATGAGTCCGATCTAGATGAGGAGTCAAGGAATGAGGAACTAAGAAGAATTTATCAAAAGATGCTTGACAAATGTGAATTCGTCAACAAGACAAATGTGACTCTGGAGAAGAAAGTTGTATCTCTTACTGCTGAAAAAGAGATACTCAAGGGGGAAGTGGTTAGACTCGAAAGACTTGCTACCGATAGGAGAGAAGAACTCAATGAGATGAAAAATTCTGTCAAAAAACTAAGCATCAAGAGGGAGATTAGATGAAATTACATCTCAAGGAAAATATCATCAAGATCGTGCAGGTATTGGTTTAGGTTCTAATCCTAACAAAAATTTTGCTAAAAAGGATAAAAATTCTAAAAATGTTTTTGTTAAAGAAGGAACTTTATCTAATAATGTTGGAAAAATAAATGGATTTGTTCCTATTTGTCACTATTGCAATCGTCCTGGCCATATAAGACCTAATTGTTATCGTCTTCAGAAACACTTTAGGCAAGGCAGAGTGCAGTTTCATGTGTTCAAACATCACCAAAGAAACACTCCTTGTTTTAAAGTTGATTTATCCAACAAACCCAAGAAAATATGGGTTAGGAAAAATGAGTTTTCTTGTAATGTTGCTCACACATCTTTAAAGGCTAATGTGACTGAATCATGGTATTTTGACAGTGGGTGTTCTCGTCATATGACTGGAGAATTGGAAAAACTCATTGATTTTGAAAAACATGAAAACGGTTTGGTCACTTTTGGTGATGGTGCTAAAGGAAAGGTTTTGGGAAAAGGAACGTTAAATGTCGTAGGACTTCCCCATTTAAAAAATGTCCTGTATGTTGAAGGCTTGAAAGTTAATCTTATTAGCATTAGCAAGTTGTGTGATGATGATTTGTGTGTCAAATTTGATATGAATGTTTGTAATGTCTTTGATAATTCTGACAATTGTATTATGAAGGGAAATAGGTCCTCCGCTAACTGCTATTTGTTGCAGGAAGAGCTCCAGTGTTACAACACCAAGTGTCAAAACACTAACTTGACTGTGTTTAGTGATGATAATTTGACAGGTGATATCGATGATCGAAAGAGCACTCCTGGAGGATGTGTCTACCTTTGTAACAATTTAGTTTCATGGTACGGTAAGGAACAAAGTTGTGTATCCCTATCCACTATTGAGTCTGAATATACAGCTTTAGGGAGCTTTTGTTCTCAAATGTTGTGGATGATACAAGTGTTGACTGACTATGGGGTTGAAGAAAAAACTCTTACTGCTTACTGTGATAATTCAAGTGCCATGAACATTTTTAAAAATCCTGTGCAACACTCTAGAACTAAACACATCGATATTCGACACCATTTTATTAGAGACTTGGTTGAGAATAAGATTGTTACCATTGATTTTGTTACCACTGAGAATCAAATTGCGATATTTTCACCAAAGCCCTAGACTTTCAAAGGTTTAATTACCTCAAAAAACAGCAGTCTGGGTGTCTCTGTTTTTTTCGACTGTGTGGGTTTTAGTGTTGCAACACCATGTGCATCATTTCTCTTTCTTGATGTGTTGCAACCTCTTTTTGATATTAATTCTTGTGCATTAGACATTTTGCATTTTTAAGATCATTTCATTGGCTTTTCTGCTTTTATTGTTTGAACCCTATTGAGTACTCATTTGATGAATTTTCTCGCTAAAAACAATTGTGGATCAAATTGCAAACAGAATGATTTTTCCCATGTGAAAGATGTTTTTATTTTTTGGGCCTTTGACGGAAAAAGCTGTCCTTACATTGTGTGTGAAAGCTATTCAGTTGTGAACTGTTTTATGTTCTTTTATATGCTTGAATCTTGTTATGATCTTCTGAGAAAGAGCTACCCATGTTTTTGGAGCGAAAGCTACCGACTGGCTAATTGTTCTTCTGCTGATTCCTTTTACTCAAAAGATTTATTAAATGGGAAAAGGATTTTGATCCATTGACTTTGTATGGTGGTGTTCTTGAAAAAGGTGGTACAACACTGGGTTACCACACCAAAACGCCTGAGGCCTTTTTATTCTTGTCAGAAATAAACTCATCATTCTAGACATCCCTCAGGATCATTTTTTTTCTGGTTTTGTGGAAAATATCTTCTCTCTTGATTCGATGTGGTGTATTATTTTTGGAAATGATTTATTCCTTAAATTTGTCTCTGATAATAAATGGTATTGTTCATCTGTGCTTATTTGGATTAATTGCACACCTTGAATTATGTGACTTTTCCAAAAATATTTGAATTTGTAGTTGGAAGCTTTTCTTATTAGTTGGAAACTTCTCCTCCATACCAAACTTCTTTATTAGATCTCTGGTGTATTTTGTTTGACTTATGAAGGTTCCATCCTTCAGCTGTTTCACTTGGAGTCCAAGGAAGAATGTCAGCTCTCCCATCATGCTCATTTCAAATTTACTTTGCATGAGGTTTGAAAACTTTTCACACAGCTTTTGTTTGTGGATCCAAAATGATGTCATCCACATATTTGAACAAACAAGATATACTCTTTTTGTCTTGAATCTGAAAAGTGTTCTATCTACTTTTCCTTTTGTGAATCCATTTTCGGTTAGGAATTGTGACAAAGTATCATACCATGCTCTCCGGGTGCCTGTTTCAATCCATATAGAGCTTTCTTGAGTTTGTATACCTTATCTCCAAGAGTCTTCCCGCTCAAATCCTGGAGGTTGTTCAACATACACTTCTTCTTCCAATAAACCATTTAGGAATGCACTTTTTACATCCATCGATATACAATGAAATTCTTGTGAGTGCATAGGCAAGAAACATCCTTATAGCTTCCAATCTTGCTACGGGGGCAAATGTTTCATCAAAATCTATCCCTTCTTCTTGGCAATATCCTTTGGCTACTAATCTTGCTTTGTTTCTTACCACGAGAGCCTTCCTCGTTCATCTTATTTCAACACCCATTTGGTGCCAATAACATTTTGATGTATGGGTCTTTGCACTAATTCCCATACTTTATTTCTTTCAAACTGATTGACTCTTCTTGCATAGCTTGAATCCAATGTGTGTCGTCCAATGCTTGTGACACGTCTTTGGGCTCTATTTGCGAGATGAAGCATGTGAACATGGCTTCTTGTTGAGTTCGATCTTGTTTTGACACCTTCTCTTATATCTCCAATGACAAGTTCTCGTGGATGGTCTCTCACCATCTTACACCAGGTTGGAGTAAGTTAGCCGGATTGATCGACTTGCGGTTGTGTTCTTTGTGGGTCGCTCTCTCGTAATCACTTAGCCGCAAATTTTCCAAATTGTTTTTGAGATTCAACTATCTCATCTTCTTCTTACGAATTGATAATTCCAAATTTGAACTTTCAAAGATAGGACTCTTCGTATGGTTGGATGATTCAAATCGGTGACTCTTCAATGTCTTCTCCATTTATATTTGGCTCATCGAATACCACATGAATGGATTCTTCGCAACCATAGTTCTTCTTTTATTGAGTACTCAGTAGGCTTTGCTTTCACCGAGTATCCTAAGAAGATACCTTCATCGACTTTAGCATCAAAAGCCTTTAGATTGTCTTTGTCATTGTTGTGGATGAAGCATTTACATCCAAATATTCTCAAATATGCAACATTTGGTTTTCTTCCACCCAAATCTCATAGGAGTCTTTGTCACCGTCTGTTTATCATACATCTGTTTTGGGTGTAGCAAGTCGTGTTGATTGCTTGACCAAAATCTTTTTGGTAACCCCGCCTTGAAACATGGTCCTTGCTCGCTTCTTTGAGGGTTCTGTCCTTCTTTCTCGCAACTCCATTTTGTTGTGGAGTTCTTGCCGCTTATAGTTCATGACCAATACCATTTTCAAAGCAATCTCGAGTTATTATTCCATTGACAAACTCGGTTCCTCTGTCGATCTTATTTTGATAATGGTTTGACTCTTCTCGTTTTGAATCCTCTTCATCACCGTGGTAGTTTTTGTAGAGTTTTTTTCTTCTTACACATGAATATTGTCCATGTATATCTTGAGTAGTCATCTACTACTACCAAGGTGTATTTCTTTCCACTTATCTTTGACCGGTTCCACTTTGGGCCAAATAGATCCATATGAATCGGATCTGCAATATTCTTGTTGAAGATTGACATGTCTTTTCTTTGAATGATGACTTGATTTGTTTTCCTTTTTGACATGCGTCGCATATACTCTCCTTTTTGTATCTCGAGTCCGGAAGTCCTTCCACAAGATTACTTCGTGCAAGCTTGTTGATCGTTTTGAAATTTAGATGACTCAGGCTTTTTGTGCCACAAACCAACTTGATTCAAATTTGTGCTCTTTGCTAGTAGACGGTGTGTTGGGTGTTGCGGTTGACCAATCCACGACATACATATTCTTCTCTCTACATCCTTGCAAAGACAACTTCATTTGATTCAATATCTTTGATTTGGCATACACCCATGTTGAATCCAACATTGTAACCCTTGTCACGAGTTGGTGATGCTCGATAAATTGAAGTTGAGTCCTTCAACATATGCAACATCCGTGATTTCTAATCCATTCCTCTTGATGGATCCAATGCCTCTTATTTCACTAGGAGCTTCATTTCCTCCAAATATGACGTTTGCTCCTTTAACTTCCTTGAATTTTGACAGATTTTTCTTATTTCTGTCATATGTCCGGAATGACCACTATCCATGTACCAGGTTCCTTGCACTCACTGCTTCTTGAACCCAATCAAGGAAATTAAGTTTTAGGTACCCATACTTGTCTGCAGGTCCCGAGGGGTTAGAATTATAAGATGATCCAACCAACCTATAGCCAAATGATTTGACTCTAAGGGGTTGCCATCTATCGATGCCATAATCATAATTAATCCTGGCAAATTGCTTGGGGATTCTAGGTTCATACAAATTGTCTCTTTTGTCCGTATGCTGCACATGTGTTTTAGCAATTGCCTTCCTTGGGTAATTGTGGTGTCTAGGTGCATATGTGTCTTTGATGAAAGCTCTTATACTTTTGGAATGGCCTTTCTTGAGTTCTGGCCTTCGCCATTTGGGCTTATATTCCATAAGTCTATCTTTGATAGTTCACATTATTCCAATCACTTGGCTTGGATATTTTCTACCATTCCCATCATATGTATTTCTCTTATAGATTTTAAGGGTCTTTGGTAGCTCTCCTTCTTCTTCTTTACAGTATTTTTGTTTGGAGTTTCTTTGAGGAACTCGGCCGAATCTCTTCTCACCGTCCTTTCAAATAAGACTCAACTCAATGTTTTTTCCTTTTCCTTATAACCAAGGCCAGTTTGCTTGTTATTGTGCTTTGGAGTGAATGTGTGTGCAACATTTATAGTTTTGGATTTTTCGGACTCTTCATGGCTTGAAGATCCTTTTTCCAAAATTTCTTTTGAGGTTTGACATAGCACGGAGAATTAAATCCTAAGCCTCTTGTCTCCACATTCTCTTTGACTCATAATAAGATCATCCAGTGATTTAGATGCCTTAGTGAATGAGGCAATAACATTCTTGAGGTCATTCTCCCTCTTTTCTATAGCAGCAATTTACTCGCTATTAATTTAGCATTTTCACCTTTTAGACTTTCATTCTCATCACTATTTGACTTAGAGTACTCGGCTCCTTAGTCGGCTTTGAGTTTTGACTCTTGAGTAGTTTGTTTTCCTCATTTAATAGTGTGTGTGAGGATTTAATGTGTTCAAAATCTTTCATCATTTTGCCTAATGAATCATAAAGATCGAGTGGGTGATGACGTGTGTGTGTCACGATCACTATCACTAGAGTCCGAGTTTGATGAGTTAGAGTGTACCTCATCTTCTAGGTCGAGGTTGATCTTGTTCCTTGGCCATTAAGCGGATCGGGGCTTCTTCTTCGTGAGTCACTTGAGTAGTCGGCTTCACTCGCTCTTTGAATCACTTGTCTCTCTTGACTTGGCTTTGTTTTAAAGCCATCTCTGCAGCCATCATTGCCTTTTTCTTTTCTTGTCTTCTTTCTCTCAAGACCTTCCTTTCTTCTTCATTCATGTATTTGTTGACTACGGATATGGACAATCAATGGCATAGTGACCTGGTTGTCTACGGTTCAACATAGATATTCACCTTTTGATCGACTCTTTCCATTCTTGGGTTGTCGGCCCTTTGATACTCAACTTTTTGATGATCTGTTCTCTTGGTTGGCCTATCTTCCCTTGATTTGGAGGGAGCCGAGTGTCTTCTGGAAGATTCACCCTTTCCTCTCTTGTAGTTCTTATTAAAGAACTTGTTGAATCTTTTAACCATCGTGGCTATTTCTTCCGGGTCAATGACTTCTTTGACCTCGGCTCTCTTCCCATCTTTAACAATTAGAGCAAATTTGTTTTGGGTACAACTGTCTCTTCCTGGTCTTTTCTTCTCTCGGCTCAAACTCGTAGGCTTTGAGGTCCGAGAATAATTCATGGTTGGATGTCTTTGATAGGTCCATGGAATGTCTCGATGCCATGACCTTCATTTCCCATTCACCGAGACTTTTTAGGATCTTCATACACATTTCCTTCTCGTGTATATTCCTTTCCAAGTGCGAGATGCTCATTTGTGATTTACGTGAACCGAGCATCCAGTTGATCCAGGTTTTCTCCTGAGATCATTTTGAAGTTCTCAAATTTCTGTCAGACCACGGATAATTTGTTTTCTTTGATTTGCTTCCGAGCCTTCACAAATCAATGTCACTTGTCCCCATTTCTTTAGCCGTTTTGCATGATTTGACTTTATTGAACATGGTTTTGTCCAAGGTTTTATAGAGGATGTCCTTGGCTACATTGTTCCAGGTTGTATCTTTTTCTCGTCATCATTTGTCCACTCGGTTCTTGGTTTTTCAACCATGACAGTCCGAGGAGCAACATCCTCTTCTCCTTCAAATTGCAGCCTCTTCTTCTGACATTGTGTTCACCTTTAAGATTTGCGGTGGCCCATCTTCTATCACTATCCACATCTCATCATGTAATACTTTGATAGATGAGCCTGCATACGAATTTTCCAATCATCAAATTCTTCAATAGTGAACATAGGGATGCGTGTCGATTTGCTTCCATGATAATAACTTTTAATGATAAAAAGAGTTTTGAAAGTTTAAGTACTAAAGCGGACTTTGAAAAGTTTGGAGATCTAGTTCAAGAACCGGTCGGAGGGTTCAATGAACCAACCGCTCGATACCACTTGTAGGTCCCAAGGGGTGTAAGTGTAAGGTTTAGAAGGGGGTTGAATAAACCTTACCAAATTTTCGATTTAGTCCTTTTAAATATACGAGTTGATACTACACACCGTGTCCTTGATGGACAATCAATTTAGTCACTCAGTGAGTTAATCTCTCAACACACTCAATCGAGTTTTGTTGATGGAATAACTCACCGTTTGGTTCTAAATTAACTCGATTGTGGTTTTGTTTTTCATTGGAAGACTTAACACCCTTAAGTTTGATAAAGCAAGAATTTAGTGCTTGGTTTGTACTTATAAATTATCAAGTGGATAGCAAATATGTCTCACGAGAATTAAACAATTAAGATGCGAAAATTAAAGTCTTTGAAATGTAAATGACACAATGAAATTTTTATAGAGGTTCGAAGATGGGGTAATTCTTCTACTCCTCTCTTCTCCAACTCCCGGAGGAATCCACTAGGTAATGATCGATATACAAAGTGGTAACAGTCCCGGATACAAGTCTTGATCACACAAATGACTTGATCCTTTGGGACTCGATCTAGAGACGCCTTGATCACTCGGTTGGCTTCTCGTGCGACTCGGCTTCTTCACAGGCGGGCGTTTGCCTTGCTACTACATCTCACTTGCTCAAGCTCTTTGGATTTGATCACCAAGCCCTCCAAAAGCTTAAGACTTGGTTCGACCTTGAACCTTCCTACAATCCTCCGTGGAATGTAGACCCCTTGATTTTCAGTATTTTCCTCTTCAACTGATTGAAGTTATCTCTCCTTCACAGGTAAGTGTTGGATTGATGTTCTTCGTAGTGTAGGCTTGAGGATTGAGAATGTTTCAGATTTTCTAATAATAGCTTGTCACTTGTGTCACTTGTATATCTTTTTGTACATCACTCACATTCTCAAACAAACTCCTGAGCCTTTTATAGTGATCTTTCAAAAATTTGCCCGTTGAAGAGATAGGCTTATTTTTTAAAGTCACTTGCAGTCGTTGGCTTGTCTTGTTGCGATCCTTGGAATTGCCATTTCCTCGTATGAATTGTTCTTTCACCTTTTCGAGTTAGTTCGAGACGGTGTAGTGCTTCCCATTGTTCATTCCTTTTGAACGCTTCGGGATGAGCACTCCGAGAAAGGTGGTATGGAGATATTACTTGTTTAAGTAAATCTCTTGATTTAAATGCAATGGATCTTTTACGATTATCTCGACTTGACCGCATTTCCTTGCTTTCCCCAGGTGACTTAGAGTCGACTTCCAATCATCGGATGACTCTTCCATCACTTCAACTTGAGACTTGGCTTTTCTTGAGTTGACTTGATTGATACTCCACTCGATTGCATCTCACCGCTTCTTCATGAGAGTTCTCGTCTACTCTTCTTTGCCATACTCAATTTGTCTCGCAATGAGTCTTCCTTCTAGTCTTGATTTGTCTTCTTGCATGTTAGGGCGTAGGCGACTTAACTCGGCTTGCCATCTATTTATTACAACGCATTTTACAACAAGAATTGGGGTGCCAACTTTCTATTCTAAGTTTTACATGGCATTCATCAAAATTTAAACAATAAAATTCCTAACAATTATCGAGAAGACAAAGGGTGTGATAGCTAAGATTCGAGATAGAATCAAGGCGACAAAGACAAGACCGAGGAAGAGTTATGCCAATAGAAGAAGAAAAGACTTGCAATTTGAGGTGTTAGACAAGGTATTTCTCAAGGTTGCACCTTTGAAATGAGTGGTTCGTTTTGGGAAGAAGGGAAAATTGAGACCACGATACATTGGACCATTTGAAATTTTGGATAAGATTGGAGATGTCGCATATCGTTTAGCACTACCTCCAGAACTTGCAGCAGTACATAATGTGTTTCATATATCCATGCTTATAAAGTACATTTCCGACCCAAGCCACATCATTAACCATGAGGAATTGGATGTTAGTAACAATCTTGCCTACGAAGAAAGCCCTGTTGCTATTTTGGGAAAGAAGGTACATAAGTTGAGAAATCGGGAAGTGCCCCTAGTGTTAGTGCAGTGGAGCCGACATGGCAGGGAAGAGGCTACTTGGGAGAGAGAGGAAGAGATCCTAGCTAAATATCCAAATATTCCTAATTAAGTAAGTCGAATTTCGAGGACGATTTTTTTTTTGTAGGGGAGGTTGTGACGACCCAACCCTTTTTAAATTACTCGAACTTTTAAGTAATTATAATGTTGCATTAAATATCTAATTTATATTTTTAATGAGAAATTTATTCGCTTTATGAAATTTATATACATTTGAGCATCCGAGAACTGATTGCGCCCCTAACTACGGTAATGGAAAGGTATTGATATCGCGATGACATAACAAGAATATTATTAAGGAGTTTCGGACTTAGATATCAGGATTTAGATTTTTGTACCGAATAAGTGATTTTCGGAGATTTTCACAAAAGTGTTTATTTATACTTTGAGATTTCGAGTTTAGTTTCTACCTTATATTTTATTACTAACGACCATTAAATTTATGAAAATCGAGTTTTACTAACTCTCGGGTTTTTAAGAAAATTAGTAGCCTTTATGAGTATTTTAAAAATAATAACTCTTTATAATATTTTCTTTTTACATTTTCTTTTACCGCAAGCTATTACATTTTTTTTATAAAATCCCCAACACATGGTCATCTTCTTCACACCACCAAAACTCATCTAAAAACCTCCATTGTTGAAGAAAGCTTCAAGGGTAACTTTTTCTCATCTTTTCTTTAATTCTTGTCTTTTCTTTAAATTCTTTTAGGCAAAATAATCCTATGAAATTATGGAACATATAAATCAACTTTGATCATGAAAATGTGAATTTTTGAACCTCAATTTTTCTAGCCTTAATTTTCGCCAATTATGTAAAAAAAATTTAATAAATTTTTGATTCAAATTTTGTTTATAGATTATGTTATATCTAACTAGTAGAAGCTTGATTATGTGTTTTAATCTTGAATTGAAAATGAAAAATTTCTCCCTAACCTCCTTGAAGTGGACGGCCACTAGGTGATTTTTTTTAGAAATTTGATCTGTTAAATTTTAAGCTTGATTATGATGATAGGATGATTAAATGTGATGTTTATAACTTTTGTTTTTAATTTGGAGTTATATATGATTTTTAGTGAATTAATCTTGTTATTTATGGCTTAAGAAGATTTCAAGAAAATTTCATAAGTAATTGTTGGAGATGAACTTAGGCTAGTTGATGAACAAACCAATTTGGAATTCTTGGTTTCATTACTTTCAATGTTATAAAAAAATTAGGAGTTTAGAGCCTTAAGGAATTAATTGGTGAAATTTGAAGAAGTGTGTGTTTTTGGTGTTCTTGGTGAAATTTGAAGAAGTGTGTGTTCTTGGTGTTCTTGGTGAAATTTGAAGAAGTGTGTATTTTTTAGTGTTCTTGGTGAAATTTGAAGAAGTGTGTGTTTTTGGTGTTCTTGGTGAAAACTTGAAGAAGTGTGTGTTCTTGGTGTTCTTGGTGAAAACTTGAAGATTTAAAGCTTTTAGTAATTTTAGGATATTTTGATGAGAGCTTCAAATTTCTAATAAGTGATTTTAGAATAAGTTAATGAGAGCCTTTGAATTTGTATAAGTGATTTTAGAATAAGTTAATGAGAACCTTTAAATTTGTATAAGTGATTTTAGAATAAGTTAATGAGAGCTTTTAATTTCTAAAAGTGATTTTAGGATGATAAGTTGATAAAATTTGGTGTTTAAAAGTATTAGAACCAGGAAATTAGAATAGAGCTTGAAAACGGAGAAATACGTTCCACCAGGTCCGACTCACCGTCCACCGGAGTGTTTGTTGATCTGGCCCGACTAAGGTTATCCGGAATTGAGGATAAGAATGATGAATAGTGACCATGTGACAAGTAATGATGAGATGTGACTTTTTGATGTGATGGGTGTAAGTGATGTGCACATGGCACGCAAATCAATGCAATCTTATCGGATTTTCATAACTTAGATATTTTCGGGATTTTTCCGGGATGACACGTTATTTTTAAGAAAATCGGGAATTTTAGTCGAAATAAGTTTTTATTAATTAAGGGTTCGATTAATCGGAAATTTTATGTAAAACGAGTCGTTAGACGATTATATGAATTAGGTGATTAATTAAGGATTAATTGACTTTAAGTTGACTTTTTGACTTTAAATTGATTTTGACTTTATGTTGACCATTGACTTTGACTTTGAATTTTGACTTTGGTCAACCTGATTATGGAATTTTTGACTTTAAGAACGTAGTAGATTGTACTTAGCTCATTAGACTAAGTTATTTGATGAACTCTACTTTGTACTATGTCATTTAACTTGTTAATTATTAATTAATAATTACACGTTAAAAACAGATAAAAAAACGAAAAAGTTACATATGAACTAATTACATGGGATAATTATTAATTTATTATTATATAAAATAAAATCGATGTTCTTTATTTTTTTAATCCGAAAAAAAAATTCAAATTTATCAAATCGAGGTAAAAATTTATGATTGTGTATTTAGGGTAAAAATTAGGAGTATTGTCGAATTCTAAGTACTATACGTGTATCGTGCAAGAATAGCCTTCTCAAATCGAGACCAATTTATAACTATGTATTTTTTTCTTGCAAAAATATGCAATATGGATGTCAAATTGAAGATCGTAAAAAAATAATTAATTTGATATATTGCACGTTAAAAACAGTTAAAAAATGAAAAAGTTATATATGAACTAATTACATGGAGTAATTATTAATTTATTATTATACAAAATAATGAAAATAACCAACCCCCACCCACCCCCCACCCCCCCTTGCAGCCAATTTGAAATGGGTGGCGCACGTCTTTTGTGCGCCACCCATAAAATCCCCACCCCACCCCCATCCCACCCACCCGTAAATAGTGTTGCCGCAAATACAATGTGCCCGAGCCTATTAGAAAAATGAAAAAAAACTCCTGGCACATTTACATTATGCGCCAATAAATAAAATCACAACCCTCTCAGATTTTACCATATTTTCACAAATTCATTTGAATTTTACTATATTAAAACAAATTACCATAGAGTTGACATCCCTAAAATTGGCCCTTAAAAGTGGCCTTTCGGCTTTCACACATCCCCAAGGCAACGTTTGGGTTGTTCGTACCCGGATTTCTTTTTTTATTATTATTGGTTAACGACCCCCCACGCATTCTACTCGTCATATAAACAAGAAATGTCCCAATCACGGTCTTATGATGTCTTCTTCCACTTGTGGCCCCTCCTTGAAATTTCTAGTTGGCTAAGTTGCTTAATTCCTAACACCCACATTTAAAACCATACATATTACATTAATTATGTGATTCTCCAGCCTAATCTGACTAGGTCTCAACCATTAGAAGGAAAAGATTTGGAAGATTGTTCTAATAATTAACCATTTATTATTTTCATAATAACAATAATTATTAGCACGCTTGCATCAATTCTTATTCTTTACTTTATACTCTTTTCTCGCAATTAGCGTTATTGAGTTAAAACTATTAATTAAATAATTATTCTTCTACTTAAGTCTTAACAAACTAATCGGGTTGTCTAGCCAATAAAAACAATTTAATTTTCTTTTTTAATTTGGCATGTAATTAGTATTATTTTTGGGCCGAGATTTAGGATCAATTTTCTTTATTTTAAATTAGGCCAGTCCGTCCAAATAAAGAATATATATTATACCCCCGACATACAGTTAGAGCTAATCACCACGTGGTGGGTTAAGGAAACTCTTGACCTGTCAGTTGCAATTAGAAAACAAAATTAATTTCGTAATTAATTTTTTTATTGTCGATGAGTAATTAGTTTTCTTCTTTTTTTTTTGAGTATCGATGAGTAATTAGTATTTTTTTAGAATGAGTAATTAGTAATTAATCCTTTAAAAATTATAATTGCTTTTGTCCTGGCCCTGTTGCCCAGACACGAGTGCCACGCACGTACCTGCAAAACAGAAAAATACCAAACTGAATCAGAAACCCCATCGCACGCCACGTGGAAACCACGCCACGACGGCGTTTAACGGGAGACCAAAGAATGACTCACCATTGGGCGTCACGTGGAAGGAGACGCTAAAAAACAATGCCTCCGCCGCCGCACAGAGCCACAATTAACGGCGGCCCAAATGGTAAACCAGTAAAAAGCGTAACGGCCGGTATCCTTAATCATCTCCAAATACGGCGATATCGCTTCTCCTCTCTCTCTCTTTCTTTTTCTTTTTATTATTTAATTTTTGGGATATGAGAAATCAGGATATTTACTGGGAAACGCAGTTATGCCTTTGCTTGGACAACAAAATCTAAATCTCGAATCTGATCGAATTGAATCACAACTGGTGAAAGCAATTTACCATCCAACCAAGACAATTGTTTGAGTCAATTTTTTGTAGATTCTTAAAAATTTCTTTGGTATTTTCAGGTGTAAATTCACTGTATAATAAAATTGGAATTTGGGAAAAAAACAAAAAGGAAGCAACTAAAAAAATCGAAATAACTCCTCTCTTGTTTTTCCCCCTATTTTGGCTACTAATGAGAATAATTCCGGTGCGGCACATGGTAAAAATGCATCGGACTCTGTGCTGGACAGTAACGATTTCTCCCGGCTACGACAGGATATCGGACGGCCGGAGATGAACACCGCTGCACCACTGCGCACGGCGGAGCTGCGTAATAGATTCCGGTGGAGGGAGCTTTCACACGCGGTTTTGAAGCGTAGGGGAAATCAAAGCACGACATAGGAGACGACGGAGGGCTGACTTTCTTCAACGATTTGATAGGGAAAAGCACGGCTCTGATCTTCGTTTCCGGCGAAACTCTTTCGTACTCTTCGATCACAATCCGAAGTTCTTCATCGGATTTGATTGACACTAGAACATCCAAATCTTCAGTCGGTAACTTGCACTTCAAATTCATAGAAGATCCACACGATTCCCCAAATTTCACCATCAGCTCTGTACAAATTTTTTGATAAAACACGTCAATTTTCCAGAAATAAAAAGCAAAATAAAAATAAAATAAAACCAAAAATAAAATCAGAAAATATAAAAATAAGTCGCGTTAAAGGACCTGCGAATGTAATGGAACGATCGACGGCGAGGACACGGGTGAAACCGCCGACGTAACGGAGCAAGCCGTCGGAGGGACGGGGGATGATTTTGCCGCCGTAGCTGTAGAGGAACTTGATGTTCTTCGTACCGTTGCTGCTCGAGTTCAATTTCTCAGTCATGATTGAGAGAATCTTTTAGGGTGAGAGAGAGAGAGAGAGAGAGAGAGAAAAGCGAGAGTAAAATCTTGGAAGAGAGAGAAGATGCGTAGAAGACTTTGTGGCACCTTCAAGAAACAGAGTAAGAGAATAAGAGGGGTATTTATAGAATTTGAGTGCCCTCAACTTTGAAGTTCTCCGAAAATTAAAATTCAACGCGGAGAAGGAATTGTGACAATTCTTATTTGATTATTCGGATATTCGTTTTTTGGCTATTTCCAAATTCAAAGTTAGGGTGTGTTTGGTGGCGATGAAAATGATATGAGAGGAAAATTTGTTCAAATTGGATTTAATTGTTTTGTTGTATAAAATTTAAAGATCAATGTATTTTCAATTTAAGTATCACAATACAAATTTTACTGGAAAAGTATAATTTTTTTCGTATACTCATAATCCATTTTCAAATCAAGTTTTTAGTAAACTAAGAAAAACGAAGTTTTATTCAATATATAATGGAATATGCATATTTCTCTTTGCTGACGTTAACCTTTAGATCAAAATATGATTAAGATAATCCTCTTTTAGTCACACTCCATATTATTTACAAATTACACATGTAGCCATAAAGTTGAAGCTTTATAAATATTTCCATATACGAGGATTACTCAATTCGATTCAAAATTATTATGTTTTGTATTTAATGTTTAATTACTAAAAGAACGTCGATTTCATATACGTGTTTGAAAGAAAAAATGGAAAAAAAAGAGGATTAATTAATTCGGTACAAGATTCTCGTAATACATATTCAACGTTTAAATACTATGATATTCTCAATTTTAAGCACGTGTCATTAAAAAAATAAGAAGAAAAAATTGACACTAGCGAAATAATATGTATTCAACATTTAAAAACTATCAGAATCTCAATTTTAGGTACGTGTCGAAAATAAGGAGAGAATATTAACACTTGTGTGTCATTTGTTCTACCAATTTCCTACATTAAAATTTAGTATTATTAAGATTCACATGTTAAAAGATGTAAACATTTAATAACTAAATAATTTTAATTTTTCATGGACTAACTTTTTGGGTCTTAGTTTCTTATAAATATTGTTGTATTGCCAAACGTTGGATTCTTAAAAAAAAATGAAAAAGTGGAATGTGTTTTATTGCGCGTGTTAGTTATGTTTCACATCTTGTAAAGAACTTTATTCTCTAAACAATGCCAAGAATCAAAGTTCATAGATCTAGTAGGAATAGAATTGTATTCCAATATCTCTCCACAAACCAAACAGTCCTTATATGAAAAAAAAAAAAAAAAAAAAAAGAAAAGGCAAAAAAGGTAAAAAAAAAAACTCTGGGAAGGTATGGTCCAGTGGGGCTGAGATTAGTGGCAGTAACGAGGTGGAGTCGTCATAAAACGTCCGGAGAAATTGCACCCCTATTTAACGGACACGTGGTGTTAGCTTTGGAGGGTGTCGTTTTGTGGGGCCCGTTTAACATAAATGGGCCCACAGGGCCACAGTCCACCCGTTTAGATTTTGACACAAACATGTAACAACCGCCACTCTGTTATTTCTGTAACGGCTATGGCCTCTTTTATTTTCCAAAAGGCTAAAATGAATACTTCGTCTACTATCTTAGGGGTACTGGTATAATAGCCCACTAATTTAAGGGTATGGCAAATTAAGTACACTAATTTATAATTTGTGGCAATTTCAGTCCAAATTTCGTCGGCAATTTTGAATTCTCGCCGGAATGTTGCACGTGACCTCACGTGACCCCTTCAATTTGGGGATTTTCGATTTTTCCGGCCAATTTTGACAGCTTGGCAAGTAGGCCCGTCCTAGGTGGAAATAAATGCATTAAATTAATCTATAATATCCTTGTGGAAATAATTTTGGAGGAAAACTAATTATTACAATCAGATTTAATTTATTAATTTTGTTTTGTTTTTTATTTTATCTTCTTCCCCAAATTGCACCACCACCATCGTCTGGCCCTCCTATCAAACCACCATCGTCAGCCTTCTCCAAATTGCACCACCACCGCCTGCCCTTCTTATTGAACCACCATCGTCTGTCATTCTTCCCAAAATCTACACCTCCACTGCCCAACTCTTCTTTTTTCACCACCACCATGGATAGCTCATGTAGGCAGAAAGTGGTTCGAAAAACCAACATCAAACCAGGTGTTTTCGTATAGGTTTTTCAGATCTATAGTGTGCGGCGGCGGCAGAGGTGGTCATTTTTGTTACTTGGGTGCAGCGGACGAGGGTGCTGCTGGAGATGGTGAAGACGTTGAACCTCAACAGCAGCGGTAGGATGGGTGCTGAAGGCCAACCCCAATTTTTACTATTTAATTATATTTTTAAGTTAGATAAAAATTAGTTAGTTAAAAAAAATATAATTTGCAATTGAACTGTTGCATTGTACTAGTTAAAGTAATAATAAATTAAATTAATTAAAATATTATAATTCAGTTGTATTAATTAAGATAAACCGAATCCTCTATAAATTAATGGTAGTTAAATAAATTAAAATTCATAATCAAATTAATTAATTACATTTATTGATTAAGTGTAAAAAATAATATGATAATAGATTATGAATTATGAAAATGTAGTTTCTAATTTATTCAATAATTTTGAAAAAAATGAATATTGAAGTATATCACATATATTTATTAAAAAATTTAATAATTGATAATTGAATTACATTAATTGAAATTATTCATAAAGTGTATAAATCTAAATACCATTAATTAAGGATTAATATTTTTTATTATTATTTATATTGTTTGTAAAATAATTAACAAAAAAATGAAACTCAAGACATCTCCACACTTGGCAGTCTATGTGGCATTTGTTTTCCACTACAGCAATCCAATTACATTCTCTCTCTATCCACGTAAGCATTGCTCACCGGAAATTAGAAAATCCCCAAATTGAAGGGGTCACGTGAGGTCACGTGCAATATTCCGGCAAGAATTCAAAATCACCGATGAAATTTGGACTGAAATTGCCACAAATTATAAATTAGTGTACTTAGTTTGCCACACCCCTGAATTAGTAGGCTACTATACCAGTACCCTTAAGATAGTAGACCAAGTATACATTTTAGCCTTTTCCAAAATTCCAATCTAATTTCTATTTGACTTAGGCGGTTTGGTTTCATATTCAAACAATATCATATTATTTTTGAGTCAATTTTTTAAATACGTTGATTTTTAGTACTTTTGTGTATGCTTAAAATTTATACCAAGTTAGTAGCATTTGATGTCTTTCATATAATTAGAAAATTTACGTTCAAATTTACTTGTATTTCTTGCAACTGCTAAGTTTATTTTCAAATTTACTAATATTTCATTTTTCTAAAAATAATATAACCAATTCAACAGTTTTATATTTATTGTGTTAGAAGTTTTAGTGAAATATTTACAGCCTTAAATATGTTGAAAGCATACACAAAAGTAAAATTTAAAAAAAATAGCAATTCCTTTTCAAAGTTTTCAAAATAAAATAAATACAATTGTACATTTGTCTTTCATCCAATATATCGAATATAGAATGGAAACAGAGAAAGTGAAATATGAAATCCCATCATGTGCGGTAGAGGGTTGCCAATTTGAGTTTTGTCTAGATTTGAGTTGGGGACCTCTAAATTTTAAGGACCCAAATCCATTGCAGATTTGATTTGTTGCATAAATTTGTGAGATCAAAATTATAATTTAAACAATGAAAATACTACTATTACATTTTTTTTAAAAATATATATTTTCTAGATAGGATATTGCAATAATATGTGAAAATTATTTTAGATTAAAAATCAAATGCATCCAATTTGGGTCAGGTTTGAGTTCTGAAAATGAAAACCCAAATTCATTTTGGGTGATATATTCAAAGTTGTTGGCAATTAATTGAAGACTGATATAATAAATTATTAATGAACAACGTCTAATAACCAATTATATGAAATAAATAAATACCACATTTTGGACGCTCTCAAATCTCGATCTATTTATGTCATAAATTGATATATTTATGACCTTACTAATGCCATTTGAGCTGTCAAAAAACAAAAAACTAATGCCATTTGAACAATCTTATTTACATTTTGTGATGAGATGTGTTGATGCTTATATTCGATCAACAACACAAAACATAATAAAAAGGATTAGAATTATGAAAAGTGGCTATAATTTGCTTTTTGTATTGATTTGCCGAGCTAGTAAGCTCGGGTTAGTTACTGGATTTACGGAATTTGAATTTACAAAGTTATATATGAGTTTTTTCTTGTCATTTTCCTCATAAATGAATTCTATTTATATTAATACATTTAATAGCCTAGCAATCATTATATCTATAATATGAGCGGGATACTTGACTTCTTCTTGCTGTGCATGAGCTGAATGACTGTTATGTGGTGGAAAATGCATGTAAACTTGTAAGTCCAAGTGGCTACAATAATCTAGAAGAGGGGTGAATAGATTATCCCAGTTTTTTGAGTTTTGCCCTCTTTTTCGAAAGACTCAAGCAAAGATGAAATGCTAAGTGCGGAAAGTAAATAGCACGCGTCGATTTATAGTAGTTCAACCCACTTAGGGCCTAATCTACTACCACCCCAGTATATCCGGGATGGATTTCAAAAAGAAAAAAAAGGTTTTATTAATTTACCAAAAATTAAATACCTTGAGGATTACCATAACCCTCTTTCACCACCTTGAGGATTACCATAACCCTCTTACAACACCTTGAAGATTACCACAACCTTCAAACACCTATCACCTAGATCACCAAAGTGTATTCTTACCACAAGAATACTCACAAGGATGTCTTGTGTTGAATGATGACCAAAAATCAAGATTACAACTCAATAATGATTGAAACAATATAAGTACAAGTGTAATCAAGAATTGAAAGCCTAGACCTCAAATTTGTGCAAGTGAAAGTGCTAAGGCTAATACAACAAGATATATGAAAGTGTTTGCTTTGTTTGCTCTTTGCTTGTATGGAGTGTTGTATCTTGTTGCTTGAATGAAGCCTCTATTTATAGGAGAGGACTTGGCTTTCATTTCCAGGACATTGGCTCCTCCTTGGGGAGTGATTTGCTTTGCAAAAGAAACCATTTAAAATGATCAATATAGTGTTAGAAATCAATCCCACAAAATAGGAAAAAGATGTCAAAAACGCAAGCGGATAGTTTCTTTGTCAATAGAGGGGTTTGACCTGTCGCGCAAAGATAAGATTGAAATTGAATTCTGCGAATTTTTACACAGGGGGACCGGTCGGATGGGGGTGCGACCGGTCGCCCTTAGCTGTGACCGGTTGGAGGTGACAAAATTACGAAACAGAGAAGATCAACCAAGAGGTTGCTCCCAGTGCACCGGTCGCCCACGGGTCGACCGTCGCCCTCACCGTCGCCCTCTCTCCTTTTTTTTATTACGTCCCATTTTCTGTTTTCAAAACTCAACTCAGGTACGGGTTGCCCTATAGGGCGACCGGTCGAGCCTGAAACAAATGTGTTGTCCAATTTTTTATCGAAAATAAACTCCAAAAAATACTCCGAAAAATAGTAAAAACATTTTAAGACGATCGGAAGTATTTAGACAACATTTAGGGACATTGTTTTGGTTTAAAAACTTATTTGATCAAAATCGAACAAAATCATGATAAAAACATTTATCTAACAAACTCCCCCTTTTTGATGATTACAAACCAAAACAATTTTCTCGAGGACGATTTGAAAAACAAATAAATTTTCCGGTTTTACAAGTAAACTATCCGTTAAAGGCATTTCATACAAAGCTCCCCCTATCTATGAGCATATCAACAAAAGATTATTATAAGTTAGAAGCACAAGCTATAACAAGCTTATATAAGATGCATACAGACATCATGAGCTAAGAAGCTCCCCTGTCACAATACTTATAATCTTTTGCAATTGAGTCCATAATACAAGCCATGGACTAGGTATTCTTGGCTTTAGAAAGCCATGGCTTATAGCTTTTATTGCTTTTAATAGCTTTTTTGGCTAACGAATAGCTTTTCTCCCCTTGGAATCATCAAAAGAATGTTAGGATGATAAAAACATCATATATGTATATCAAAGTGCGCAAAAAGAGCCGGTTTATCAACCGTTGAGCCATTTAGGCTTAAAGAACCTAAGAAAATGGGAGAAATGTAACATGAAGAGTTCATACGCTCGTTTTGTTTGCCAAAACATGATCTCAATAAGTATAGAAGACTTTTGAAAGCAAGAGAATCCTGTAGAAGTTGAAATTTTCATTGCGACATTTTATCGAACACTTTGTGGGTGTAAAAATTAAAAGAAGTTGTATATACCCCTTGTAAATGATTCAAGCCAAAAAAATTTCATCACCAAATTACATCAAACATCATACAAAACAACATAATAGCTAAGCTCAACAAGATCATATGCAAAATATATCAAGAAATATACAAGAAAGCCATAAACTCAAGGGTTCAACCCAATTGAGTAAAGTAAGGAAAAATTCTTACCATTTGATCGGAGAAGATGAGCTATGATGATGATAAACATGCTATATAAGGTCCAAGATGTGATTAGAATGCATGAAAGTCAATTTTGAGTGAAAATTGTGTGAATTTGGCAAATGGGACGAAAAATGGCAAAAATAAGGTAAAATGGCGAATGCTGAAGACACAACCGTTTTAATCCAAAATAAAGCTCAGGGCGACCGGTCGACGTTGAGGGTGACCGGTTGCCCTCAACCTGTTTAGCCCACTGTCTTGACATTTTTGAGGAAATCCGAATTTTCAACCAAAAATCCGATTTTTCGCCCCTAAGTTTTAAAAACATGCAAAATGCAAACATAAGCCTCATTCAATATGCATTATGCCTAACCGAGCTCGTATGGACGCAAAAAGTCTCAGAAGATAGCGGATTTGTAAAAATATCCGCTAATTGATCTTGAGATGGTACAAATGATATCTCAATTTTACGTTTTGAAACACAATCCCTTAGAAAATGATGTCGAATCTCAATATGTTTAGTACGGTTATGATGAACCGGGTTTTGAGCAATATTTATAGCGGATATATTATCACAAAAGATAGGTACGTTTTCAAAAGAGCATTTGTAATCCGCTAATGTTTGTTTCATCCAAAGAAGTTGAGTACAACAAAATGCGGCGAAAATATATTCGGCTTCGGCCGTTGAAAGAGAAACACAGTTTTGCTTCTTTGAAAATCAAGAAACTAGGCAATCGCCTAAAAATTGACATGATCCTGAAGTACTTTTCCGATCATCAATATTTCCCGCATAATCCGAATCACTATAACCTTTAAGAGAAAAATTTTCATTCTTTGGATAAAATAAACCATATTGAATAGTGCCTTTCAAATATCGAAAAATCCTTTTAATGGCACTCATATGAGATTCTTTGGGATTGCTTTGAAAACGAGCACATAGGCATACATCATGAAGAATGTCCGGTATACTAGCTGTTAAATAAAGTAAACTACCAATCATATCTCGATACTTTGATTCATCCACGGACTTGCCTTTTTCATCTTTGTCAATCTTGACGTTTGTTGCCATTGGGGTAGAGACGGTTCTTCCTTCTTCAATGTCAAATTTCTTCAAAAGCTCCTTTGTATATTTTGATTGAGAAATGTAAATACCTTCTTGACATTGCTTAATTTGAAGTCCAAGGAAGAAGCTGAGCTCCCCCATCATGCTCATTTCAAATTCTCCTTGCATCAACTTAGAGAATTTCTTGCACAAAGAATCATTAGTAGCACCAAAGATAATATCATCAACATAAATTTGCACAAGTAAACAATCTTGCCCTTTTTCAAAAACAAAGAGAGTTGTATCAACTTTACCTCTTATAAAACCATTTTGTAAAAGAAAAGAGCTAAGTCTATCATACCATGCACGGGGTGCTTGTTTTAAACCATACAAGGCCTTTTTAAGTTTATAACATCATTAGGCCTAGAAAAATTTTCAAACCCCGGAGGTTGTTTTACATAGACTTCTTCTTGAATAATACCATTTAAGAAAGCGGATTTAACATCCATTTGGTAAAGTTTGAAATTTTTAAAACAAGAATAGGCAAGTAAAATACGAATAGCTTCTAAACGTGATACGGGTGCAAAAGTTTCATCATAGTCAATACCTTCTTCTTGACAATACCCTTGAGCTACTAGCCTTGCCTTATTTCGAACAATGTTGCCTTGATCATCAAGTTTGTTCCGGAATACCCATTTTGTACCAATAATAGTTTGAGATGGAGGACAAGGTACTAATTCCCATACATCATTTCTTTCAAATTGATTTAACTCCTCTTGCATTTCTAAGAACCAATCCTCATCCTCAATGGCCTCTTTAGCATTTTTAGGCTCTTTTTGAGAAATAAGAGCTTTTTCGGTAAATTTTCTCCGGGTCATCACTTTGTCAAGGGGATCACCAATAATAAGATCTTTTGGGTGATCTCCCTTAAATTTCAATGCAACGGGAAGATCCGAGATATCACCTATATCTTCTTGAGGACCATTTGAAGTGGACGGTTGATCATTTGATGTAGACGGTTGATCATCAACTTGAACAATTTGTTCAATAATATCCTCTTCATCATTTTCATCATTAGGTATTCTTTCAACACCCGAGGCTTCATTAAATTTGACATGGATGGATTCTTCAACAACTCCACTAGTCTTATTGTAAACCCGATATGCTTTGCTTTTTGTTGAATATCCCATAAATATCCCTTCATCGGCCTTAGGATCAAGTTTGTCCAATTGATCCTTGGTATTCAAAATAAAGCATTTACAACCAAATATCTTGAAATAACTAATATTTTGAGTTCTACCTTTCCAAAGCTCATATGGAGTTTTATTCATTTTAGGACGAATATAAACTCGATTAATGACATAGCAAGCGGTATTTACGGCTTCGCCCAAAAATATTTTGGAAGTGAAAATTCATTGAGCATGGACCGACTCATCTCTTGTAATGTCCGATTTTTCCTTTCGGCTACTCCATTTTGTTGAGGTGTCCTTGGAGCCGAAAAATTATGAGCATGTCCTTTGGTTTCACAAAATACTCTAAATTCACCGTCAAATTCTCCACCTCGATCGCTTTGAATAGACTTGATAGTGTCTTCCTTTTCATTCTCAATAAGTCTACACAACTTAACAAACTCATTAACGACGTCGCTTTTATTGGTAAGAAAAAGAGCCCAAGTATATCTAGAAAAATCATCGACAATAACGAAAGTGTAATGTTTTCCACTTAGACTAGCCGTACCAATATCCCCATACAAATCAAGGTGAAGCATTTGTAGGGGTTTGGTTGTGGAAATTTCATTTTTGGGCTTAAAACTACTTTTAACTAATTTGTTCTTTTGACAAGTGTCACATAAGCCAAGATTTTCAAAATTCAATTTGGGTAGTCCTTTCACATGTTGGTTTTTGTAAATATTTTTCAAATTCTTGTATCCAACATGTCCGAGTCGCCTATGCCATAAACTAGTTAAATCATTATTGGCGACTAAACAAGAAACATTGACTAACCAAATCACTTGTACAAATTTTGTAAAGATTGCCTTTTCTATTTGCTTCACAAATAATTTCACCATTTTTGAGTATAAGGCATTTTTATTTATTAAAGGAAACATCATAATTTGAATCACAAAGTTGGCTAACACTTATCAAATTAAACTTAAGCCCTTCAACTAAAAGAACATTACTAAGAGAGAAAGAAGAGTTACCAATTTCTCCATTTCCAAGAATTTTTCCTTTGTCATTGCCGAACATGACCATACCCTCTTCTTGGAGCTTGATGTTGGTAAAAAGTTCTCTCCTCCCGGTCATATGGCGTGAACATCCGCTGTCCACGAGCCATTTTGAATCTTCCATTGTAGTTATAGCCCCTATTACCTACAAAAGAATTTCTTTTAGGTACCCTATTATTTTGGCGTCCATGGGGTTAGTCTTGAGACTTTTGGGTCTCCAAACATGTCTAGAGCTATTTCTCAATTTGCAATTATTAGCATAATGTCCAACTTTGCCACAATATAAACAAGTAGGAGTATTATAACTATTAGCACATACAAAAGTCGGACCTTGGTTATTTTTCTTAAAAACACTTTGAAATGGTTTATAACCAAGTCCCAATTTGGAATGTTCACCTCTTTGTGCATCTAAAATTTTTGCGACTTTATCCGTGCTTATGTTGAAACGATGCACATCATTTTTCAAGCATTCAATATCTTTTGTGAGCGATTCCTTTTCGGTTTCAAGAGAATGAACTCTAGTAAGAGTAAGAGCATGAGCTTTGTCTAGAGATTCATAAGAGGTAAATAATTTTTCTTTTTCAACCTTAAGCTCCTTATGCTCCTTTTTCAAATTTTTGTATTTAACAATTAAATTTTGAAACTCAATTTGCAATTCATCAAAATCACATTGCAAGTCGTCAACTATGGAGGAAGTAGAAGAATTAGAGTGTACCTCATTGTTTTCATCGTCTATGGCCATGAGACCGTGTTCGGTTTCTCCTTTCTCATCGGTTGTTTCGAGTAGTTCATCCCATGTTTTGACCTCCGCGTTTAGAGCCTTCTTTTTCGTGAAAGGCTTCTTTTTCTTTTGCTCCTCTTCATCGAGCTTTGGGCAATCGACAATGAAGTGCCCGGGTTTTCCGCATTTAAAGCAAGCATTATCTCTTGATTTTCTCGCTTTATTTTTATTCACAAATTTTGCAAATTTTCGAACAAGTGCGGCCGTCTCCTCATCATCATCATTATCATAGTATGCATTATTAGAAGAAGAAGGAAGACCTTTAGGAATAATTTGCATACCCGATTGATTTATGGATGGTTTGGAATTTTTCCTCTCCTTGAGATAGACTTCATAGATGAGGAGGTTTCCAATGAGCTCGTCAAACTTGAGTGTCTCAAGGTTTTGTGCCTCCGTGATTGCCGTTACTTTTTCGGACCATGAGCCGGGAAGAACATTCAATACCTTAGTCACTTTGTCTTCTTCGGAGATGACTTTACCAAGGGCCACAAGAGGATTGACAATATTATCAAGCCTTTCCACCATCTTGGAAATGTTTTCACCATCATGCATGTTAAAGTTTTCAAAGTCTTTAACAAGCATGGTCTTTCTTGCTTGCTTGACCTTCTTAGTCCCTTCATAAATTGTCTCCAATTTTTCCCAAACCTCATGTGCCGACCTTATGCCTCTTATGCGATTATACTCGATAGCCGTAAGAGAACAATGCAAAATATTTAAGGCCTTACCGTTTAGAGAAAAGCCTTTTTGTCGTTTTCATCGAACTCCTTGAAAGGTTTAGGAGTCAAGGTGCCATCCTCCGATTTCTTGGTTGGTTGATCAACTCCTTCAATGACTACATTCCAAATATCGAACCAAAGACACCCTTGTAGAAAGCACTCCATATAGTATTTCCAAAATGTGTAGTTGTTGGCATTGAATAGTGGTGGCTTGTTGGTGGAGGCGCCGGTGGTGAGATGAGCATCATGTGTAGCCATGGATCTTTCCTCTTTACTCGGAATGAGCTAGCCAAAGAGTTTGGCTCTGATACCACTTGTAAGTCCAAGTGGCTACAATAATCTAGAGGGGGTGAATAGATTATCCCGGTTTTTTGAGTTTTGTCCTCTTTTTCAAAAGACTCAAGCAAAGATGAAATGCTAAGTGCGGAAAGTAAATAGCACGCGTCGATTTATAGTAGTTCAACCCACCTAGGGCCTAATCTACTACCACCCCAGTATATCCGGGATGGATTTTAAAAAGAAAAAAATGTTTTATTAATTTACCAAAAATTAATACAACACCTTGAGGATTACCACAACCCTCTTTCACCACCTTGAGGATTACCACAACCCTCTTACAACACCTTGAAGATTACCACAACCTTCAAACACCTATCACCTAGATCACCCAAGTGCATTCTTACCACTAGAATACTCACAAGGATGTCTTGTGTTGAATGATGACCAAAAATCAAGATTACAACTCAATAATGATTGAAACAATATGAGTACAAGTGTAATCAAGAATTGAAAGCCTAGACCTCAAATTTGTGCAAGTGAAAGTGCTAAGGCTAATACAACAAGATATATGAAAGTGTTTGCTTTGTTTGCTCTTTGCTTGTATGGAGTGTTGTATCATGTTGCTTGAATGAAGCCTCTATTTATAGGAGATGACTTGGCTTTCATTTCCAGACATTGGCTCCTCCTTGGGGAGTGATTTGCTGCAAAAGAAACCATTTAAAATGATCAATATAGCTGTTAGAAATCAATCCCACAAAATAGGGAAAAGCTGTCTGAAAACGCAACGGATAGTTTGCTGTCAAAAGAGGGGTTCGACCGATCGCGCAGAGATAAGATTGAAATTGAATTCTGCGAATTTTTACACAGGGGGACCGGTCGGAGGGGGGTGCGACCGGTCGCCCTTAGCTGTGACCGTTTGGAGGTGACAAAATTACGAAACAGAGAAGACTGAACCAAGAGGGGTCGCTCCCGTGTACGGTCGCCCGGGGGTCGACCGGTCGCCCTCTCCTTTTTTTCTTACGTCCCATTTTCTGTTTTCATAACTCAACTCAGGTACGGGTTGTCCTATAGGGCGACCGGTCTAACCTGAAACAAATGTGTTGTCCAATTTTTTATCGAAAATAAACTCCAAAAAATACTCCGAAAAATAGTAAAAACATTTTAAGACGATCAGAAGTATTTAGACAATATTTAGGGACATTGTTTTGGTTTAAAAACTTATTTGAACAAAATCGAACAAAATCATCAAAATCATGATAAAAACATTTATCTAACAAAACTTCACCCCTTAATGCTCTTACAAGTGGCTCTTTGGTCTGCCACTGGAGGTTCAGCTCGGGCTGAGTTGACTTCGTGGTAGAATGCTTAATTCCTTTAGAAAGTTCCTAGTTGGGTTAAACTCGGCTTTGTCCCCCGGCTCGGCTGAGTGTGGTCTGGTCGGGCTACGTCGTCACGTCTTGAATTGCCACGTGGTTGCATTTTGTCCAGCTTAGCTCAGGTGTCATCAATGGCCCCCAAGTTCAAAGCCGAGGAGAAGATCAGCCGAGACGGGTTGGAACTTGAAGAGAGAGGGGGAAAGAGAAGTCGAACTGTTTTGGAAACAATTGACAAATGTCAATCATCATTTGAAGCCTGAAAACGGCGCATTAATTGAGACAATGATGGCTGACACGTGGCAGTCTCTGATTTCACCGTCGTGGCACAGGAATCGGAGGGATGTGACGGTTTATTTGTAACGTTTTTTGAAAACTCGCGCCCTTTCAAATAGGCGCGTCTTTTCGGGAAATCTTTGCCTATAAATATGCCCCTTCATCCTCCATTTTTGCTTTTACTTTGCATTCCAAGCATACTAGAGAGAACAGAGACCGAGCAGAATTCAGGTCGGCTTCGAGAGAAAGAGCATCCTGAGTTCCCTAGGTAATTTTCAAAACATTTTTCTTTCCTTTTTTTCCTTCAAGTATGTCTGGTTCGGAGGAAGATAGCCAAAACCGCGAGCATAGCTTCGAGCATGAATTGAGGATCCTCCTTTGGAAATGAAGGTTTCACAAAGGGAGGAAGATGATATAGTCGACATCTCAAGTTCGGATGAGAGCTCCGAATACGAGTCCCCCTGCAAAGAGAGAGTGATGAAGAAATCTTGTTGTCGGCCCCAATTGCAGCCGGTTCGCCAAAAAATATTTGGATTATACAACTGCAAGTGTACAGTGCAATTTATAGAATAATGGTAAGCAAGGTCGTATTCCTCAGGGATTGATATGTGAAACACTTAGGCTATAATATCATCACATTCCAATTTTATTGAGGCGGCCGAATATCCAATTTTAGTAAAAATCGAAAATAAAGAAATAAAAGAAATAAATTTGCGAACCCCACAAGTATTTTCAACAACTACATGAGCAACCTTAGGCACATAATCTCAACATGTTTCTTCAATATTAAATCCAATTAAAGTTTCAAAACCAATTCATGCAATTCTATGGGTTCAATTCCTAAGATAGTTTATTCCTCCTCCCGTGGTGGCGTATAAACAGTAGATTAATAACAATTATAGGTCTCCCGACTTGATACAACTATTATTAACTCCCAAAATATTTATGAATTGAATGACTCCCCACAAACAGTTGTAGGTCTCCCGACTCGATACACCCATTTATGTCTGAATTGATTTCCGTCTTTGTTAGAACTCCTCTTTCGAATTTCACACTAACAAATATGACATACAAATTATTGGCCAAATAAAAAGCAATTCAGAATAAGCACTCGAATTTTCTCCAAAAAAAAAAAGAATAAACACTCGAATTCATAAAATAGAAAGCATGAATAAATTAAGAAAACAATTAATCAAGATTTAACATGAATCCACAGTTTTGATTATGCCCCTAAGATCCGAAAGATTAGCCAAACATTGATAACAAATTCATAGACAAATTCGAAATCAACATTATGATATTGTTTAAGTACAGACAAGAGATCTAGACATAGAAAAAAAACCTCTTCTTGTCAGGATGGATTCCCCTCCTAAGCCTTGGAAGCTCTTGTGCTCCCATAGATGCGGAAGACCTTGTGGTGTTCTTCGCGACCTAGCCTTCCTCTCTCATAAGATCTTTGATTCTTGCATTCTGTGTAATTTGATGTGTTTTCTTTGTATCAATGAATGAATTTTCATGCAAGCCTTGGGTCCATTTTATAGATGTTTGGAGAGATCACTTGTAGAGTTGGAACGGGAAAAGAACTCCAAAAAAACACGTTTGGCAGAGTCCCACACGGCCTAGCCGTGTGGTGTCTTGTGCAGGCAGCCCTTTCCCACACGCCCGTGTGGGCTTACACGGTCTGGCCGTGCGGCCTTGATTTCGTCCTATGTTTCATTCCCTACTTCATATGGTTGTGTCACTCCACACCGGTATTTTTACATGTCCTTCGTCGTTTTGATCTTTTCTTCGCATTCGTCAGTCCTATCCAGGCATTCCAACTGATATTTCTCCGTTTTAAGCTCCGTTTCCTGTAAAAAGTTACAAGAATACGCAGTATCATGCCCTTCTAAGGAAACCAAGTAAAAATATATTAAATATGCGTGCAAATGCATCAAATATATATCATTTTAAGCCCCAATATGCACGTATATTTTACACACATCAAAATGCATGAGGAGATCAGCCGAGACGGGTTGGAACTTGAAGAGAGAGAGGGGGAAAGAGAAGTCGAATGGTTTTTGAAATGATTGACAGCTGTCAATCATCATTTAAAGCCTGAAACGGCGCATTAATTGAGACTATGATGGCTGACACGTGGCAGTCTCTGATTGCACCGTCGTGGCATAGGAATCGGAGGGACGTGACAGTTTATTTGTAACATTTTTTGAAAACTCACGCCCTTTCAAATAGGCGCGTCTTTTCGGGAAATCTTTGCCTATAAATATGCCCCTTCATCCTCCATTTTCACTTTTACTTCGCATTCCAAGCATACCAGAGAGAATAGAGACCGAGCAGAATTTAAGTCGGCTTCGAGAGAAAGAGCATCCCGAGTTCCCTAGGTAATTTTCAAAACCTTTTTCTTTCCTTTTTTTCTTCAAGTATGTCTGGTTCGGAGGAAGATAGCCAAAACCGCGAGCATAGCTTCGAGCATGAAATTGAGGATCGTCCTTTGGAGATGAAGGTTTGATAAAGAGGAAGATGATATAGTCGACATCTCAAGTTCGATTGGACGAGGGCTCGAATACGAGCCCCCCTGCAAAGAGAGAGGAATGAAGAAATCTTGTCGTCAGCTCCAATTGCAGCCATTAGGCGCGGAGTAAGATATGGGCCGAAGAATTGCCCATAAGGGATAGGAAGCCCGAATTCAGTGTGGGCGTGAACATTAGGGTTTCGGGAGTAGGGAGAAGCATGGGGCCGAGTAGAAACGAGGTCGCGGGGCCAAGCGGTGTTGGGGGAACTCGGGCACCTCCTCGTGGTTGGGTGGCCAAAATCGCAAAGACTCTGGGATATGATGACCCTGGTAGAGTGAATCCAGCTCGCGCTGCATCAGCATCCCTGACATCAAGTTTTGATCGGTTTCTGTCCAATCTGTCCGGGAATTCCTAGGGGGCCTCCGAACTGCGCCCTGAACTCCTTCCACCGCCCGAGCTGAGCTGGACAAAATGCACCCACGTGGCATGCACCCACGTGGCAATTCAAGACCTAATAACATAGCCCGACCAGACCACACTCAGCCGAGCCGGTGGACAGAACCGAGCTCAACCCAATTGGGAAATTTCTAAAGGAGTTAAGCATTCACCACGAAGTCAACTCAGCCCGAGCTGAACCTCCAGTGGCAGACCAATGAGCCACTTGGCAGAGCATTAAGTGCACAAGTCAACAAGCACTTTCCACCACATTGCAGTCATGCAGTTCATGCATAACAAGAAGAAGCAAGTGTCCCACTCATAGCTATTAAATTTATGAGAAAAATGACAAGAAAAAACCCATATATAACTTTGTAAATTCAAATTTTGTAAAACCAGAAACCAAATTTATGAGAAAAATGACAAGAAAAAACCCATATATAACTTTGTAAATTCAAATTTTGTAAAACCAGAAACCGACCCGAGCTTACTAGCTCGGGAAATCAATATAAAGGCTGATTATAGCCACTTTTCATATTTCTAGTCCTTTTTATTATGTTTTGTGTTGTTGATCGAATATAATCATCAACAAGATTAGTGTCACAATGTCTTAAATTATCAACAATTTAGTGGAAATTTGAGAAAATATTCAATAATAGGTACTATGGTGGAAAAATCGTTGTATAAGATTATGTATGTGATTTTCATTTATAATATTTGAATTGATTAGATATAGTATATATGAAGAGAACTCTTCTGTTCAAAAGAACTGATTCTAAGTTACTATTGTTCAACAGAGAAAACGATAATTTTATTACATTAATTAGTCATTGCAATCAATAATATAGTAATCAAAGACAAACAAAATAATATAAAACAAGATATCCAAGTGTCAAAAAGATTATATGATTTTTTATTATAACAATCTTTAAGTGATGCTAGGAGCAGTTATATTTTTGGTTTAGATTTTAGAATATGAGATTATGATTAGATGAATTGGTTAGGAGAAAATTATTGACAAAATAATTAGTTGGCATTATTTGGTGTAGTTGGTAGTGGACTCAGTTTTCTGTCAAGTCTTATGGAATGTATATATATGTAAAGTCATTCACCACATTCATGTTTTAAACTGGTTTAGAATTCTCAAATTTTCATAAATATTTTGTTAAACTACAGATTAATTGCCCCATGTATTATGTCATATACAACTGCAATAGAATCGATCCGAGCCGAATTTTTAAGGGTTTGAACTTGACTCATTTATTATTGAGTCGAATTCAAGCTTAATTTATCGAATATATTGATGGTTCATGAGCTATATCAAACTTAATCGAGTCTAAATGAGTTTAGTAAATATCAATTATATATTAAATTTAATACAAAAATAATATTATATATCATAATAAATCTACTAAAATCTGTAAGTTTATTATATTTATCATAAGTAAGTGTATAAAATTTAAATTAAAGTCAAACTATTTGTTTAAATTATATTAGTTAGTTCGCGAACTTACTGCTCATGAGCTGACGGGTTGAATATCTGTAGGCTTGAGTTTGATTCATTTATCGTAGTCTCATTATATGAACTCAAACGAGCTTTTATCGAATCGATTTTTGAATAGCTGATACGTGTAAAATATACATGCATTTAAGGGCTTATTTTGATATATAATCGATGCATTTGCATGTATATTTAGTGTGTTTTACTTGGTTTCCTTTGTTGGGTGTGATACTGCTTACTCTTGTGAATTTTGCAGAAAATGGAGCTAAATTGGATAAAAGGTGATAGCATGTTTCAAACGATATGTTGAAAGACAGGGTACTAACAAAAATGTGAAGGAAAGAAGCATGTATGATCGAACAAAAGGGAATTTCCTTCAAAAACGTTCAAACGCGCTAATAGTTTTCATCACTAGCAGGGTTTAATATTTTGGCTATAACTTCTCTACAAAATTGATATTAAGGTGATTCAGGTGGCTATAGAAAGCTAAGAGAAAGAGCTACAACTTTCATAATACCCCAGGAGCAAATTCCGTTCGCACAACCCGACTGTATGGATTGACATGGTCGTGCGACGTGTTTGCGGCTGAATTGGTCTGCTAATCCTACCAGAACTCTACAAGTGTTCTCTCCAAGAACCTATATAAAGGACCCAAGGGCTTCACGAAATTATAAATCATACAACATACAACACACCAAAATACATAGGTTTATACAGATCAAAGGTCTTCTGAGAGAGAATGGCTAGGTTACAAAGAACACCACAAGGCCTTTCACATCTACGAAAGCACAAGAGCATCGAAGGCTTAGAAGGAAGATCCATCTGGACAAGAAGAGGTTTTCTTTCTTAGTTTAGATCCATTGTCTATACTTAAACGATGTCTCAATGTTGATTTCAAGTTTGTCTATGAATTTTTTATCAATGTTTGACTAATATTTCGGATCCTAGGGCATAATCAAAACAGTGGATTCATGTCAAATCTTGATTAATTGTTTTCTTAATTGATTCATGTATTCTATTTTATGAATTCTAGTGCTTATTATTAATTGACCATTATCTAATCAATAATTTGCATGTCATACTTGTTAGTCCATAATCCGGGAGGTGAGTTCTAGCAAGACAAAAATCGAATTCAGACATATATAGGGTAATGTATCGGGAGACTATTTCTGTTTGTAGGGAGTATTCCAATTCAAAGATCTATTGGAAGTTAATAATAGTTGTGATAAATCGGAAGACCTCAATTATTAATAATTTACTGTTTATGCGCCACCCGGGAGAGGGAATAAACTAGTTCAGGAATTGAACCCATAGAAATGCATGAATTGGTTTTCAAAGATTAATTGAATTTAATATTGAAGAAGCATGATGAGATTATGTGCCTAGGGTTGCTTCTGTATTTGTTGAAAATACTTGTGGGGTTCGAAAATTTATTTCTTTTTATTTTAATTTTTGATTTTTATAAAACTCTTGATATTCGGTTGCTTCAATAAAATTGGAATGCGATGTTATTATAGCCTAAGTGTTTCGTAGTCAATCCCTGAGGAATACGATCTTGCTTGTCATTATCCTATAAAGTACACTATACTCTTGCATTATAGAAATCCAAATAAATTTTGGCAAATAATAGCTCATAAGCGGCTTTGTTTATTTGCAACTCTAATGCCATATATAACATTTACCTGTGTAGTCACTTAAGAAATTACAACTTATCCTTTAGTGGCTGACACAACACGACATGAAACTATGTGACTAACACGTTATTATTGGGTTCGGGTTGAGGTTAGGCGGGTAGGTTCAACATTGGTTCAAACTCGAATAACACGAATAATAAATAGGTCGGTTTAGGATTAACTTGAAGCGGCCCAATTAACCCGACCATGTTGTTTACTATGTTTCTCTTTGCAATATTTTTGATTGATTGTATATTTGTGTAATGATTGAATTTTAAACATTATTAAATGTATATAAATATAATTTTCGGATTAAATTAACTTATAATATAACCCATATAATGATGACTGTTTAGATTTTTAAATATACATTCATGACATTTTGGATCAACACGAAAAACAATAAAAGAAAGATAAAAATCCATGTCAGATGGTCTAACGGGGCATTTTAATAATATTAGATAGTGGCATAGAATCACTAGGCCCCTAAATAGTATTAGTATTTCCAATGAAAAATATTAGCAGTCCCTCAGAAAAGTATTACTAGATTCTTTAACAATATTTTTAGTAGTCATCATGAAAAATGTTAATTCCTCCCCTCGAAAGTATTAGTAATTTACCCCTAAAACGTATTAGTAATCCCCTTAAAAGTATTATGTTTTTTGATTAAAAGGTATTTTAGTAATCCCCTTAAAAATATTAGTTTTTCTCATAAAAAGTATCGATAGTTTCACATAAATGTATAATGTATTAGATCCCCCTACAAAAAAAAAAAAAAGTATTAGTAGTTGTCCTAAAATTATTTAGTAGTTCCTCTAAAAATACTAGTTCTTTCCCCGAAAAGTATTAGTTGCATTCTTAAAAAGTATTAATAGTCTCCTAAAAAGCATTAGTAGTCTTCAAAACTTATTTACTAGTCCCCATTAACATCAACATGATCCCGAAACAATGGAGTAAAAATAAAAGCCCATGAATCGGTTCCATTAAGTACTAAAATAGCTTTAGTTGGATAAGTTGTATTTCTCGATTGCATAAAAAGATATCTACAGTCCTATAGCAAGTCCATCGAGGAGTGATAATAGACGGATGAAAGTTCATCGCTAGATCAAGAAGATAGATTGGCGTAAAGAAAAAAAAAAAAGGGATGGGAGAAATAGGGTTTTATGGTAAAATTATGAGAGAGAAAAAATTTATCCACAAACGGGTTGGGGTTGAGGACCCATCTAATGGATAAGATCCGTTAGAAGCGGTCCGAAAAAGACTTTTCTTTTAAGAAATTGTTGTTTTAGAGTTAATAAATCTGATTTGAATAATTAAATTGGTCGAATTATGGTTGAAATATCTGACACAAATAACACAATTTTATATTACAACACAACACACAAACTAAAACACGTCATAAATTGCCATCCTTATGCCGGTAGGCATCCATTTCCTTCTCCCTTGGGTATTCTCTAGTGTGGCAATTAATCGGTGAAATCTGGCAGCATTATCTAATCCACACCTATTGGAAATTTGGAATTTAATCAATATATGACCAAATCAACCCTTTTCCTCTTATCCATTATTCCAAAGCAGCCTGCAGTTTTTTTTGTCTTTGTTCATCCCACACTCAAATTCATCATTGCGTTTAGCTCCAATTTGTCACAAAATTTTCCTGCAAAATTTCGAGATAACTACATTAAATGTATTATTTTCCATCTGTACAACACGCTCTTTCAAAAAAAAAAAAAAAGAAAGAAAAAAAAATACTCAATTGAAATTGATTTCGAGTTAAGCACATGCACAATTCTAAGTTCTAATTATAAGTTAGGTTTGATTTTCTTGTACAAGTGTTGTCGTATGTGAAAAATCTGAAATTTTAATTTATGTATGAGGATATGATAGAAAAGATGAATCAACATCTATTAATAAAAACCTCTCAAGAGTTATGATGTGCCGCCAACAAATTTACTTATGAATATATAACAATGACTCATAAAATAACTTAAATATGAGCTCGTCTTTGTAATTGCTTATATCATGTAATTATCAAATCAGCTCATCAGTTGATTTGTTATTATTAATTTAAAGTTCTTTACTTCAAATCATTCTATCTATATGCAACCGTAAATGGCATTTGAAGGACTTGAATTTGGGGGAGAATTAGAGAAATGATTTCAAATGACTTGTTATAACATAGATTTAAAATTCACTATTATAATTCAAAATAAAACTTAAAAAGAGTTCAAGAATTTAAAATCTATTATTTTTGGAGATTGATGAGTTTATTATTATAGATTTGAAAACTTTCAAATCCATAACATCCAAACAAAGCCTTTTTAAGATAAAATAGGACAATTCAGGATAAAACAAGTAGAAAGATGGCAATCAACACATGCGAAGTGAATATAGCGTATATAATAATGACATTATTTTATACAAGTGACATTCATATGGAGTGAAAAACGACCTAACTAATAAGGCATACGTTTTCTCCTCACTCCTTTATAATAGATGCAAAGAAGTAGTAACTCTAATGCTGCGAACAAAAAGAAGCAGCATAAATTAAATCATTTAAAATTACTTGTGTATTCAATCGAATTCAATATTCTAAGTCAACATATCCTTAATCTAGGCATTAAATCCCCGGTTCCATAACATATTCGGCCCAAATAATATACAACCGGAACTCAGATACTGAACAAAGGTCGTTTCCAAGGCGGTTCCCGGAACCTTTGGAACCGTCGGTTCCATTTCTTTAGGCTGGAACTTCTTCTTTTTTTTTTAATTTTTTTCAAAAATTAAATTAATATTTTTTGTTTAAATATAACACAATATAATTCAATACCAAAATTAGAATATTATCTTAGATTATTTGAAGACTTTAAATTAAATAAAACAAAAAAAAAGGTTTGAACTTAATATGAATAATTAATATTTATATTGAAAAGGTATCCTCTTCATATAGTGGAATCAAAGCCCACATATTTCTTTATACATTTTTTACCATTATTTCTTATAGTAGGTGTAGGTTGTATTTCTTGTTGACTCGTTTCTCTCTTAAATTTTAAACTATATGCATTATAAATTCATTATATTTGTTGGAACCGTGGAACCGACAATTTAGAACCTTGAACCGAACCTTAGAATCCGAACCGTGGAACCGAACGGTTCCAACCATTCTTCCAACGTTAAAACCAAACAATCTTGTTAAAGACCGTTCCTTCACATTCCGGAAGGAAATGTAAAATGTTCGAAGAATTTTTAATATTGACCAACGATTACTTAGCGGTTCCGTTCAAGATTCTTCCAAAGGAGGAACCGAACCGAACCGATAAAGACCGGTTCCTTCACGGTTTAGAACCGGAACTACGATCAAGACTTCAGAACCGTGACCACGGTTCGGTTCAGGTTCCTCTTCCTGGTTCGGTTCCATTTGGTCGATACCTTAATCATTAAGAATTAAACACGTTACCATATCACAAGCCTAACCTTGTAACTCATATAATACTCTTTCCAAGGTCGTTCACGATGGTTTTTAGCTTTGAGTCTTTCGTTTTTTTAGTCTCTTTCATTATTTTTTAAATAAATGGAGATATATAAAAATTAAAAAAAAAGTCCCAATCACAAATCGATGAGGTACCAAAGGAAAACAATACTAAATTTGGAAAAACGAAACAATAAATTCAATTTCATGAAGAAAAAAAAGAAGATATTTTACTATCAATGTTATCAATATATATTTATATTGAAAAAATAAATAAGATATTCAATCCATCCACAATTACACTCCCAACTCCCAACGCTCTCGCGCACATTACCATCCCCTTCTCCCTATCAAAACACCATGAGGTCCCGAGATAACTCCATTTTATATGGCTAAACAACTCGTATTGACATGCTCTTAGGAATAGTCTTTGCAATCGAATCGAACCGACCTCTGAGCTTTTGAGTGTTTAAATTTGGCTCGTTTATTATCGAATCGAACTCGAGCCCGAATTTATCGAACATGTTGATGGCTCACGAACTTTTTCGAGCCTAAATGAGCTTAGTAAATATTACTTAAAAATTAAATTATTCTTCAATTTATTACAAAAAAATAAAATTATTTATATTTAAAATTCATAATATATTAATTAAAACTTATAATTTTATTCAAAAAAATAAGTTTATTGAAATATTTTTATATTATCTTAAGTAAAAATATGAAAAATTAAAATTAAAATCAAATTATTAGGTTAATTTATACGAGCTTACTATCGAGCCTATTCACAAGCTTACTAACGAGCCTGTTCACGAGCTAACGAACCGAATATCTCTAAGTTTGAGTTTGGTTCGTTTATTTTAACGAGCCTCATTAAACGAACTCGAACGAGCTTTTTATCGAATCGAACTCCGAATAGCTCACGAAATGCGGCTTGATTCATTTGCAACCCTACTCGGAATATATTCTAATTATAGAGAATTATTGGTTCTAATTTATATTTTTCATGGAAAAGAGGCACTAATCAAGGAATTATGAGCTGCCCTAAAGCAACATATGTACGTGGAATGTGTAACCGGGTTTAGGGACATTGTTCCCATTTATTTAAGACTAAAGATTCTTTTAAGATGTGACATTATTAGAGCAAAACATGATTAAGGGTCGAAACAACCGAAACTACCAAATCCCATTATTAACATTTAAAAAAAAAAGATTCTTGTCTGCTACTCCCATTATATTTTAGAGGCATAAGAATAAAAACTGATGATGAATGATTCTAATGTGTTACAAATTTCAAGCATTCCCAAGTAATTATTCCACGACATTTCTTCTTTCTGTTTAAAAATAAATGATGAAGCATGAATTACTTATGAAAAACCCCAAAAAATAAAAAATATTAATAGCATGATATGAAGAGGCTCAATAGGTATAGTGCATGTTTGGAAGACTTATGAAAAATTTCATAAGAAAATTGATTTTTAAATAAGTAACTTCTCAAAAATCTACATTCTAACTTCTCAGAATTAACTTTTTGGATGAGAGACTTATCCAAAAGTCTATTTTTAACTAACCACCAAACATCCATTATGATAAAAATGGACTTTTAAATCCAAAAATACTCTCAAACAAGCACATAGTCATTTCAATGTATTGGATCGGCTCATATGCGGTGGCGGACGAGAGGGGGGACAAGGGGGCTGCTGCCCCCAAAATTTTCCAAAATTATTTTTTCCCCACAAAAGTTTTTTAAATTATTTTTTATAGCTAAAATAGGGGAATTTTTTACAATTGCCCCCAAAACTTTGATAAAAAACTTCAAATAGTTGTGTTTTACAATTGCCCCCAAATTTTTTTTTTCTCATAGTTTAAATATATGAACTCGGTCTGTTTTTCGCCCCCAAAACCGAATCTGCGTCCGCCATCGCTCATATGGCCTCAACAGTAGATAATAAACCATTTATAAAACACTGCAAATACTTGTGCTTTTATATTTCTTTCTCCGTCTAAGAGGGTATTTCACAAAAGTTATAAACTCTTCAAAAAAAAAATCTTATAGTTGTTTGAGGGCTTATAAATTCTTAATATTTGTTTTGATAATCTTTTTATAAAACTTATAATATCCTAAAAAACAGTTTGGGACTCATAAGTATATACTCTTTCCTTAATTAACCAATATGAGATAACTTACAAATGACATATTTAAACGAAATCAAAGTTGGATCGATGTTCTTCTGTTTCATGTTTTGTTCTCTAAGTATTTTACGGAATCAAAGAAATTACTGATAATAGTACGTTTGACTCTAGAAGTTTGGTAAGAACAATGTTTTCATCACTTCAAAAGTATTTCCGTTTAACTTTTTATGATTTTGTTCAATTTATTTTTGTTAACAATGACAAAATCCATGGGACAAATGACAATGATGGAAATTTAATCTGGTGAGCATAAACCATGATAAAAATCCATTGGCACTTATTTCTTAGTTAATGATTATTATTAGAATTTGGACACGGTATTTGCACACAAATATGGTGTCCATGCACGGTATTTGCACACCATGATAAAATGGGCTTTTGGATTAGTGATTTATCCAAAAATTCCATTTTAAATTAACCACTAACTATCAATTATTATTGAAATTAGACCCAAAAGTTTATCTCAGAAGTGCTCCCAAACAAGCATAAAATTGTAGGTTTTTCAAGAGACACTTATTGAAAAGTCCATTTTCCAAATGAACTTTTGCATAGTGCTCCCAAACATGCACTAAGTGACTAATTAATCAACTGTAACTCCACTCGTTCCCTGAAATAATATAAATATAAACAGATTATTGTACTTTTGGAGAGATCTTCACACAAAAAATAAATAAATAAATAACGATCGCCAAAATAACTGAAAAATAGATGTCCGAGATTAGACAAATCAAATATCATTCTTCACCCAAAAACACGAAATTTAGTATTTTCTTCTTCTTCAATTTACCAAATTTGGTGTAATGAATACAATTGTATACTCCAATCTTGGTGTAATCTTCATTTTGTCCTCAAATTTGTTATACTTCAATCTTCAATTATATTTGTATTCTATTTAATTAATTGAGGATTTAGTTTTATTTATTTAATTTAATTGAAATTTGGAATATTATATTGCCATAGTTTGTGATAATCAATAATTAACTAACCTGTATTAGACATTATAATAATTAACTAATAAATACATTGAATAACATTACTTGCATTTTAGAAAGAAAAAAAAAGTTACAGCAGCATAATCATTGGAATGACAAAAAAAAAATCGACTTTATTTGCTTGGTGAAATATTTTGTGTTATAGACTTATACGTGATGTGTAATACAATACTACTTTCATTATTGCGATGTTTGTAATGTTTATTATAGTATAATCATTAAAATGCATATTAATTATATCTAATGTTTTTTTTTTTGGTTGAAAGCAATTGTATCTAATGTTTTATTCAATAGTGTGTACTCTCAGAAAAAAAAAGATCCAATGTCCTCCTCCAATAATGAGCCAATGGGCTTACAAAAATTGGGGCTCAAGTGAGCAATTAGGCCTCATATTGGGCTTCCAGCCCATCTTCAAAAGCTTTTTTCGCCCAATATAATACTGATGGAGAAATTTATTAAAGAAATTCAACTTTGTTAAATACATCAAAAAAATATTTTGTATTTTACATATGAATATATTAATTTTATATTTAAAGTTACACCAAAAAATTGGTCCAAAAAATAATATATAAATATAATATATGCACTCATAGACATAAGTGCGCATTTAAAACAACTGGTCGGATGACTATTGTGATATTATTTCCATATATGCATCAGGGTACCTAATTTTAAATTACGTAAAGTTTTTTATATCTATCACTATAATTATCATAGGTGACTATTATATTACTACTACTAATAATAACAATTTTTACTAAAAACCCTATTTTTACGATAATATTTCATAATTATTATAAATGTTCATTAAAACAAAATAGTATTCATTATATGTCATGTTCAGAATGTACGAATAACTCTTATATATAACATAAATATATAAATATTTTCTTTATTACCAATTGGCTTTTTATTATAAACGTCCTCTCACGGTGTCCACAAATATTTCCCCAGCACGTTGGTTCAAACCTCCGTTCGATCAGCTACGAATGGATGTGGATACCGCCATTAATCTGGAATCAAATCGGTATATATACTAATCCAACAATGTCAACTCAACATTTTTATCTTGTCTTTAGATTCCCTATTGGCAGTGCAAGCGAACCACAACAAAGGAGGATTTGAGTTATGTGGGTATTAAAGTTTCATAAATAAAAGATTTGGCGTCTTGTTTGTCTAATTTAAAGTTTGTCGATGTATAAGTATATGATCAACAAATTTAGGGGTTAGTATGGTTTTTATTCCAATGAAAAAAGTCATTTTTCATTTCATTGAGATAAATTCTCTACATTTTATAGAAAATTGTGCAAAAGTATGAAAATATGTTTGGTTATGAAAATTTTTATGTAGAATTTATAGAGTGAAAATTTGAAAATATGTTTGGTTTAAAATGTTGTTTTTAATTTTGTTATCGGAAATTGTTATAAGGTGTTGATTTTTATATATAATATAAAAGTTATTGGACCCACATGAGTAATGGTAGAAAACCAATAATATATAATTGGATGAAATTGATAATATTTAATTTGGAAATGATAATTTATGTGGATATGATGATAGTAGAGTGAGTCCCATTTATGTAATATAAGATTAAAATGTAGTGTAGGCAGTGACGAAGCCAGGAATTTTGGGTAGCGGGGCCCAACTAATATTAATGTAAAAGAGTCTGTCCGATTTTTTGTCACTTCTACATAATAAAAATAGTTATAACCATGTGTTTTTTAGTTGTTTTTGAGTTCAAATTTTCACTTTGTCTTTTTTTTTTCATTTCTAGGGACCGGTCCACGACTCGGTTCCGAAAAATGTAGCATATTAATTTTTTAAAATATAATTAAATACCTCATCAGAGAACACAAGAAGAGTATGACCGTGTCAAAATGACTAAAAAACATGTATTCGAAAAATATGACTATTTTTCATTTTTACAAAACATAAGTGGATAATTTGTCCACTACTACATATAAAAATGAAAAACAATACATCGAATTTAAAATAAGTAGAAGTTTTGATTAAGTCTTTGTATTAATTCAATCACATCTTAATATTCAACAATAAATAACAAAATACAATTACATCAATATACCAAAAAGAACAAATAAAACACACAAAAGAATAATGTAAAAAATTCAAGTTAAAGTTTATGACGTAGCTTAAAAAATGTACAAAATTTTAAGAAAAGGGAAAAATGATCAAGACTCGTATTTTTCAAGATTCACAAATCGAAATAGGAAAGAGGAATGCAATATAATTGAAGATTTTTTTTCTCCCATTTTTTCATTTTTTATATTTTTTTAAGATTAAAATGTGAAATGACCAAAATACACCTACTTTTTCAAAATTTGAGGAGAGGGCGGTGCCCCTTGGCCCCTACATGGCTTCGTCCCCCGAGTGTAGGGATGACAATGGGTAGGGTACCTACTCATTTAATGGTATCCGTACCCGAACCCTATAATATTAATACTACTTGTACCCATCCCAAACCCTATTACAAAATTACACCTATTACCCGTACCCGTCCCAAATCTATTTGTTGATACCCGCATACTACCCGTACCCACCCAAACACCATTTATTTTATTTAATAAAGCTTATACTTAATGATGTAAATGAATGTTAAATGAGTACCATACCAAAAATCGGTTATTATATAAGAAAATGCCTAATATATATGTTAAATTCTAATAATAGTAATAGTTATCCGTGTTTAATTCTCGCATGTTAGTAATCATCAATCATCAACTAAATCTAAAGCACCACAAAAATACAAAATATAGCCAAAAATTCCTTAAAACGGCATAATCAACAAAGAATACCATATAATTACATCACCAACACATAAATACATAAGATTTTATTATTTTATTTATATACACGTATATATGAAAATATTTTTTACATGAGTGAAAATATAAACGGGTTCGGGTAGAGGGTACCCTATGGGGTAAATTCGTACCCTACCCGTATATTATAGGGTATTAGATTTTACATCCCATACTCGTCCCAAACCCGTATAAAGCTACCCATACCCGTTCCATTAGGGTTTGAGAGGGTGGGTACCCATGTCTGCCCATTCCATTGTCATCCCTAATGTAGTGGTGTAATGAGTACCACTGATGTAGTTTAGTTGAAAATTGGGTATACATGTGTGAGAATTTAGAATATAGAATTGAGATTGTAAAATGAGGGGTTACATATATAAAACAGTAAAAAATTAGAAAATCTCCAATAAGAGTGGAAACCATACAATCCCTTAGTCGCTCACGAGATTGCTAAATTTCACTTTCTTCTTTTATGTCCTACTCTGTTTGTTTGGGAGATGGGCTCGTTACCTCTTTGGCTGGAAAACTTGTAATGACGGATCTCTTAGGATGCATTTGGATGGGGGATTTGGGAGGGGATTTGGGATAAGGGATTTGAAATCCTTAGCTAAATTTACACCCATGTTTGGGGCTTATTCAAATCAATTGATTTCAAATCCACCTTTAAGTTTTAGTTTATTTTCAAAAGATTTTAATCCCTTCCAAAACCTAGTCATTACTCATTTGAAATCAATTCATTTTTTCTCTTTATGCTCACATGCATTTTCACACACACTGATGCAGGCGGAAGCTTAACGAGAACAAAGAACACACACAAATCAATCTTAAATACGTAAAGAAGGTAAAGAATCTATGGGAAAAGAGATAAATCTCAAAATTAATAATATTCAACCTACCTAAAAGTAATAACAAAACAAATATTTATAGGACTAAAGTCCTAATAAAACTCATAATAATTGAAAACTCTTAAAAGATAATAAAATAACCTAATAAACTAATCTTAATAGATAATAAGAAATCTTCAAATCTTTATCTCCATCATTCTCTCCTCGGGATCGAGACGATTCGTCCTCGAATCGGAAGGGAGATCCTAGAAAAATTATCAAACCATGGAGGAGCGCGAGGAGGACGAAATGGAAAAATAAGGTGAATAGCAATATGTTTTTGAACTGGATCAAAAACAAAATAACCTCGTTTGAGTTCTAGAAATCATCAATCATTATCTTGTAGGCTCCAATACCATTATAGGATGACATGTGACTCTGCGAATTATATGTTCCATTAATGCGAACACCAACAAATGTCTTCTCTGTCTTGCCAATTCTCAAAGAAGACAATAATCTACTCTTAATGAACAATTTTTCTTCCCTATGATAAGAGAGTAAAATTGGTGGAAGGGGTGAGACATCAATAATATCTTCGATCTCTAGTGGAGAAAGAGAATATCCATTTCCCATCAACGAATCCATATCCTCAATTTTTGTATCGAAAATTAGGAGGTCGTCATAACCATCATATTCGTCTTCATTGAAAATTGATGGGTCATCATAACCGCGATCTTCCTCGTCAAAAATTGGTGGGTCATCATAGCCACCATTTTGCTCGTCAAAGTGTAGAGGGTTTTCATAGCCAACATCTGGAACAGTGTCTTCATCTTCCTCATAAAATATTGGTGGTCCATCATATCCACCATCTTCAATGTAAACATCCATGTCCGTGGAATATGTTTCCAATGGGATGGACTGAATGGGCACAATATCGCAGGCAAACTCACAACCATCAAGAAATCGTTTTTCAACAAACCTTTTGATTTCTACTACAACATAAATGACATTAGCTAACACTCAAAAATGTTACCTAATGACCATAAAATGTTACTATAGACAATAGGTAGCACTTTTATGGCGTGCATTGCCCGTCTTTACCTATAGTCAAATGTATCACTTTTATTAGCTTTTAGTAACACTTTTTCTAAGTGTTACATTAAGTTTTCTATTGGTAACACTTTGAAGCAATATTTCTAAAGTGTTACATATGAATCTTATGTAACACTTTTTTGTAACACTTTTATATTTGTAACACTTTAAAAAAACATCTAAAGTGTTACATATGAATCTTATGTAACACTTTTTTTGTAGCAATTCGTAGAAATACTATTTTTTGCCACCAAGTAGATTCGAACCCACGACCTATTATGTATGGAAGTGGCAATTTGTCACTAAGCTAAGTTGATTCTTATTACAACTTTTGCTTTATTTTATATATACACATACACACAAACACACACACAAATATATATATATATATATATTATATGTATATATAATATATTTTATATAATAAAGATTATATTTTATAATATATGTATTAAATTATATTATACACAATATATATATCAAGTTTTATATTATATAGTATATAGTTTGAAAATCATATTATATTATATATTAAAGGACACAACAAATTAAAAATATAAAAAATATATAAAATAAATTTATCGACTAATCAATATTCAATCGGTAAAAATAAAAATATATAAAAATATAAAATTAATTTACCGACAGATAATAAAAAAGTTCTAACAAAAAAAAAATAAATAATAAAGAAAATAACGAAATAATAATTTAACGACAGAAAAATTCCTAAGAAATTACCGACAACATCAATTTTCATTAGTAATTTTTTTTAAAAAAGTAAAAAAAATATAAAACAAGGTTAACGATGAAATGGGTCTTCGTTAGTAAAAATTTAAAAAAATAAATAAATAATAATAATAAAATATATACATGCACATTTTCCGTCGGTATTAAGACGGAATTAATTGCCTTCAAAATAAACTAAAATACTTTGTAAAAAATAAACAAAAATTCAGTTAAAAAAACAGAGTACATGATGTCTACAATTTTTAGGTTTGGTGACATCAATTAATTAAATAAATCTTTGACATGATTTAATGATAGTTATATAATTTTGTGTTACTAAAATATAACTTAAAAAGTGTTACAATAAATAAAATATATTGTTGCCAAGAGTGTTTCTTAAATAAAGTGATATCTATTTGCGTTACAAAAGAAATAACAAAAACAAACGGATACTTAAAAAGTGTTACTTATATAAAAGTGTTACATATAAGCGTTACATATTGATAAAAGTGTTACCTATTTGCGTTACAAAAGAAATAACGAAAAAAAGTGATACTTAAAAAGTGTTACTTATATAAAAATGTTACATATTGATAAGTGCTACAAAAGTATTATATAAATATTGTAATGTAAAAAGTGTTACAAACATGTGTTACATATGTACCTTATGTAAAAAGTGCTACAAAATTTGTGTTACCTAATGTCATTTATGTTGTAGTGTCTTGAAATTGGATGTGCACGATATTGAATTGTTTTGTCAACAAGTCGATCTGGCCGAGATATATGTGCAAATTGTCGTTAATGCGTTGTGGAATCGGCCTGGACAACATGGTTCGGGAGCGTGGCGAGTCTCTCCGAATACCAACGATGCGGTGCAAGCCCTACGATAAACGAAGAACGCACAAAAGCAACACGAATCTTCACAAAGAAACGTAAATTGCAATGAACAAGAGAATAATCTCAAAATCTCCATCACACACACTGCACATGCTACACACATTATATACACTACACACACTTACACACATAATACACATATTTGCACATACTGTACACACACGATACACACACTGCACATATTCACACATAATAAAAGTTATATATTTCATATTTTTATTATTGTATAAAATTATAATTATTTACAAAATAATAAGTTTATATGTTTTATTTTTATTTATTAAATAACAATTGAAAAAATAAATAGATTGACCTTTAAATTTTTCATCAAAATTTGCTGGAATTGAAATTCCTACACAAATCCACATTATCCAAACAAAATGTATTTCAAATCCAAGGAGTTTAAAATCCATTCACTTTTTAGGTCCATAAATTAAAAAAAAAAAAAAAAACATAGAGACAACCAACTTTTTAGGTCCAGAAATTAAATAGAGGAATTAATTTCTTCAAAAGAGACTTAAATGGGAATTTCACACAGCTTGGAGCAAGTGACTGAGTGAGCTCTTTTTGACCTGGCTATTGTACTTCAACTTCAAACCTCATTAAAGAGACAAAGTCCATGTTCAATTCATGTGGCTTATTTTTGTCTAAGTACTAACAATAGTTGAAGCTATCATTTTGAGACAATTCAAAGTGCCAATTGAAGAGTCTGGACTATTGCAGAAGTAGTCAAAAAATACTGAAAGGGGAATTTTTCCTTATTTATTTTTTAAATAACGCTACTGGCTGATTCCAGTTCTTCTATTTTCTAATAATTCGAATCCATACATGTAGTATTAATTGAAAAAGTCACCATATTTATTTCAACTTCCATTTGTCCATAATGTGTGAAAAGCTGGAAAAATGTCATTTTTTTCAATACTTATGGGAAGAACCCAATAACAAAGTCCAAAATGCAGGCTCAATTAGATTCGAGTCAATCAAGTGACCTTTGGTACGTGTGATATTTAGGTACATTTTGAACTTTGACTACGTTATTAGTATAGTAAAAAAATTCGATAATTATTTTCAGGATATCTGTAACTTGGTAAGTTCTGATAAAATTGATTGAAAGTTAATTAAGATGTTTTACCCACCCAAAATCACTTAAAAAGGTAAACAGCTTATTTATTCATAAGTGAAAATGCAAATAATTTCAATAACAAACAATCCGATGGCCATGCCAAAAGAAATGTATTGTTTAAATTTTAAATAGTAAGAAGAATTAAAACATTCCTTTTTAAACAAAAAGTAAACGGGTCCTAAATGTCTATAATTTATTCAAATCCATTTCTATTTTTTTCGTATTTTCTCTAATGAATTCTTTATATAGAACTTTCGTGGAAAAATAAAATATGTGGTTTAGTTATATTTTTATATTGACTATTTATATTTGAGTTCTTATATCGAATTATTGACTATATAAGTTTTAAAGAAATATATTTTATTTTATGATTTTTTTCTTAAAAACATGTAATATTATATTTGAAAATATTTGGTAGTTTTATATTTCTGTTTAATTAATAAATACTTATAAATAAAATAGATACGTTATAAGAGGTTTTAATAGTAAAAATATTAAAAACATGTGCTTGTTTGAGAGCACTTTTCAGATGGACTTTTGGATTTCCATAATACTACATGTTTGGTGGTTAATTTAAAATTAATTTTTTGATAAGTCACTCCTCCAAAATGTTCATTCTAGAGAAGTTACAACTTGAGGCTTTTTCAGAAGTTATTTATTAAAAAATCTATTTTCTAAATGCTCACAAACAAGTAGAGCTGTCAAATGTGTGACACGCGGGGTGAGTTGTTTTGTTAGATGTAAATTGCATTTATCAAAGAAATACAATGCTAAAGAATATAAAATTGTACTATACAAACTTGAGACAAATCAAGCAAAATCAGTACATTCAATAATTATAAATTTTGGAATATTTCGTTGTACACAATATTTCTTCTGTTTGTTTTCTATTTATCGTCGCCACAACATTCTCTTATATTGGGCGATGTTGGCATTTCTTATAGTTCCATGGATTCTATCACCCTACAATAAGAAAACTTGAAATTTAAAACCTATTTATGCTACAATTAATTTAAAAGTTTTAATGTTATAAAAATAAATAAACAACATACCTCTATGTCATGAGATACACACTTCGAACTGTTTCAATTGTTTTAATAATTATATACAGGTAATTTCTTATAGAATCGGACCACGCAGTTTCATGATCCATTTTTGTTGTCCCATGTTGATATCCTTAATAAACATGAACATTGGCACCATTTTTTCTGCATGGAAGAGATATATTGCCATATGGTTTTATTAAGATAAGTTTTCTAAATAAAAAGAACTTTATTAGTAAAAATGACTCGCATTGAGAATTCATATTTATAGGTGAATAAATGAGTCATTAAGGAAACATTTAATATAATATTTTGCTATATATTGTAAACTTAATAACAAATTTTTATTTCTTTTATTTACTTTCTAATCTTGTAGTTAATATTATGTATTTATTTATAAGAGTTTTGCATTTGTAATTGATATATATGTATATATATATATATTATTTATGGAATGCTTGTTATGAAGATAATATTATTACAATATAATATTATTACAAAAATATTAGCCAGAGTTAATCAATAGTTTAGATTTTTTATTATTGTTTGCCGGTAGAAATTTGATTGATATCAGTCAAATACTCAAACTTTCCTAAATAATTATTAAATTTACCATAATCAATATTTTTTTCAATAATTATAATCACAATTAATTTATAACCGGAAAATAATTGATTACAATTCCATAAATATGACATTATTGTTTACCAAATTTAACACTGATTGGAATTCCATAAAGAACGAGACTTTTAATCTTACTAAAGTTAACGTCAAATTTGAAATCATTTTTTACTAATTTTGGGATGATCTTTTAGGTGGAAAAATTTCGGATTACTATTTTTCAAGTGATTATGTTATTATATATACTAGTCTTTTGCTCGTACGATGTACAAGTGTATATCTGTGAAGCATCCATTTTGTATTGTGACATGTAAATTTTTCTAATAGTTCTACGAATTATAGCTCTTGCATTGTGTTAGAGATTTTTCTAACCGCAAGTCTACGGTATCAAGTTTTAATATAGTGAAAGTAAGGTTGTCGTATCCACAGGAAATAATTATCGAATTGTTGCTAAGTACTATAACATAGTAGCCCAACTTTATTTAGAAATTCAATAGTTGATGAAGTTTAATATACTAAAATAACAAAAATAAATTAAGAATAGGAAAAATAAAAATGAGTTTATCCAAAGGATTAGATGAATTCTAGAGGTGTGATGAATCTAGTTATCCCTTATGTTATCACTATGGTTTATCAATCATCAATTATCAATTTATAAGTCAAGATTTCTACAATAATCATTTCCTCTCTCGAGTGCCAAATGATTTTAGATCTCAATTGGGAAATCAATATCTCTATAAAAATCACCAATTGAAATCTCAATAAAAACTATGAATCTTGATAAAAGACTTCAAAGGATTCACAAATCTCTCAATTCTATGAAATCTTAAGTTATGTTATTTCAAGGTCATGTATTCAATTACCTCTCTCAAGTGTCAAATCAAATACACCAAACACTCTAAATTATTGATCAAGTAATTTAGAAGCAATAGATCCAAATAGCACAAATAAATTGATAGATCTAGATTGACAAACCACAATCTCAAAACATAAGTTCAAACATAGATTCATCATCCCTCTCTAGAATTACGAGTTTAGCTCATGATTAAAGAAAATGAATCCATAAGAATACAACAATACATCTTACAAGATATGAAGAAAGCAACGAGAATAAGAACAAGAGTTGAGGGATCTTCTCTATTTCCGGATGATAGAGCCTCCAATCTTCTTCTCCAAGCTCTTCCCAAGATGTACCAAGCCTTCTTCCTTGTCTTGTAGTTGTTTTCTTGTCTTCCCAAGGGTCCCGATCCCTAATTTCAAGCCCTAAGGCATCTATTTATAGTCCCACAAAAGTCCAAGAAAGAGGGTAGGTGAACATAGGAATTTCCGCCCCGGGCGCTGCGGCGCCCAGCATCATAATAAGAAAATAGTCGCCCGGCCTGGCACTGTAGCGCCCCCCTAATCCTTGCGCATCCGCCCCACCCGGGCGCTGCAACGGCCACAAACATCTCGCACTCTGTCCGCCTGTCACGGTCTTTGCAGGCGCCCGCCCGTCCCTAAGGCCAAAATGCGATTTTTTCTTCTCTTCAAAACACGATTTCTTCCTTTCTCGTACCGTTTTTGTTGTTTTCTTCATTCTTCGGCTACCAAATCTGTATTAACTTTACATCGACACTTAATGACATAAATCGGACTCTAGTGACTCTAAAACACCCAAAAATAATACCAAATCCTAAATCTAAAATACTCAATTAGTTGGTAAAATACCAACTTATCAAATACCCCAAACTTAAGCTATTGTTTGTCCTCAAACAATTACAACTTTAAAATGAAAAATACAAGACAACAACGACACAAACAATCGCAAAACTTCACAACCAATAACATTTGTTTCAATACTCATTTCACTATCAATCAAGCATGCATTTTGACATTCGATCAAAAGTGTTGAATATTCATGACAATTCCGTTTACATTATTCAAATTGATTTACGCAATCAAATGTTATCAAGATGATCCACTTCTAGGTATCAAAAGATAATGACTAGGATTCCATAAGCTTGTTATTCACACTAATCTCCACTAATGTAGGCTAATATAACATAAGGATCAATAGGGCTTTGAAGCTTGTAATGTGGCTTAGGGTCGGTATGAACATTTAGGATTAAGTGGCTCAACTCACCCAAACACACAATTATCTCTTCAAATCACCAATTGCCAAACAAAATGGCTACCTTTACTTTTGTTGAATTCTCAATTATTCTCCCTTTACGAGCCTCTATTTTCATTTTTTTCCCGAAACCCCAAACTTAATCTTTTGCATATTTTAACACATGGGGTTTCATATTTTCTTTTCTCGGCAACTTCATGCGAGTGAACACATACCCTACTTATCATATCCTCCTCAACCTTCAATCATTTTGTGTGTATGAGTGATGGGTAATTAGGATTTTCACATGTAAGCTCAAGGTAAAAGACTGGTTGCCAAAGAACAGGTTTAATAGGCTCAAAAGGGGATACTAGTGAAATTATATCGTATAAAGGTAGGCATTTTGGCTCTAGCTTATTCAAAGATGGCCTAAATCATTTCCTTAATGTTATTTCACCTAGGATTTCGCCTCAATTAGTGATCGAACAAGTTCTAGAATCCGGTGGGATCATACAAGCAACACTCAACTTCATTAATCATTTTCAAATAAGTTAACAGAATTATGCATGAATATGAAATCAATGAAGCAAAATATAGATCACCACTTAAAAGTATGCTCTTGTGACAGTTCAACTCGTAATCAACAAATCTACTTAGTCATGCAGTTCTATAGTTCAACAAACTACCCGACTCGACTCAACTCGATTTATTTTTTTCGACACGACTCAAAAGACACAAATACAGATTACACCCCCCAAACTTAAATTGAACATTGTCCTCAATGGAGAGTGAGAAAAAATTTCCTGGTAGCCGGAGCGCCAGACTCCTCATCGGAGTCGTGTGGTGAAAAGTGAGCAATAGAACCTGTGGTGGTGGTGTCGAACTGGAATTGTGGGTGCGTGCCTGGCTATATATCCGGCAAGAACTCGGTTGTGCTCATTCACATATTCCTCCCCCGTGCTCTATGGCATTGCTCATCTACAAAAGCCCTTCTCAATTCTCGTATTTCGCGAACTAATGCGCCTGAAGGGTTGTTATCGTGATGTGAGCGTCTGGAACGAATGTCTTGCCGCCGAACCGGATGGAGCATCTATATTCTCGCGATCGGTCGTGAGCCTCCGGTTCAACAGGGAAGGGCAAATTCGGGATCAAGGATATATCCCGCACCTTCCGGGTTAGGCACACCGTCTGCCCATTCTTCATAGACGCAATAATAGCCGAATCTATAGGCCCTTTCGGCCTTTCCAATGGCTCGAGGTATCCCATGTAACACCTTTTTTCTTACATAGCCCCCAAATTAAAATCGGTAAGATTAATCCCCGGATTTGAGTGTAGAACTTTGTTGCGGAGGGACCTTGCAATAATCACCGGGTCGAATTGTATGTCAAGAATAATAGCATATAGAAGATGGGCTCATTCCTTAGTGACGCGTCGACATGTTTGGTTGGTATCAAATTGTTACATATAAAGTGGTACCAAGCTCGCCCATACCGACTAAGCCGCGTGTCCTTATCGCTTTAATATGAAGCACCTCCCACAACTTTAATATGACGTACCTCGGTTCCAGGCCGACATAAGGTATTACAAATTGTCTCCATATTCGGTGGTTGCGAGACGAATTCAACATACGGTGAGTGATCCACCTCTCGTAATCCATAATATCTCCTTATCGCTTCGCATCAACGGGGTACATCTTTTGTTCCACGTACAAAAATTCCGTGTGATGGCCAGAACTTCGCATTCGCATAAAATTCCCAAACAATATTCGGTGCGAATGGTCCAGGTTGGGCACAAAGTTTTTTCCATCGCTTCGTGTATCATTTGTGCAAGCTCACCATCATTCGGTCCCGATTGCAATCCCCGTTCAGCGTTATACTCTTCGTGCATAATGTGTCATAGTACAACAACTGTTGTGCTTCAACATTTTCTTCTAAGTACTTGCCACACTTTTGCCCTTTTCTTGTATTCTTTGTTCTTGGCATTTTAATTGATCGGAAATCACCTAGAAAATAACACATAGAACACACAATACGAAAGTTAGGGGTTAGGAATTTTCGCAACTACTCAAGAATTATGCATCCTTGTCATCAATTCAGGATCAAATAACCTTTAGTACACAATGATGACAAGAATCAAATGCCTAGGTGTAATATTTTTCTTTGAGACATTTTAACAAACACCTTGTAGGCATATATGCAAAGGAGAGATGAACACCAAATTTGAAATTCAATTCATGCCCAATTTTAAACATCAACCAATTCAAGCAAATATAGTCATATATCATCACAATTTTTCAAGAATTTATCAAGAATTTCAAATTACAATGATATTGAAAATTCCCACATATCAACCCTAGGCTAGAAAACTTGAAGAAAAATGGTGTGCAATTGAAGCACACTTACCTAATTGATGAAGAAAGAGAATCTGATAATCAACTTGCTCAATTGCCCACTTGGGTTGCCCGCGCATGCCGTTTTCCTTGTTCGCTTGCACTTAGGCGTTGCAACACCCGCCCGATAATCGCAATTTTTCTCTATTTTTTAATAAATATATAATTTAAAATCACAATTTAACTAAAAATTTAAAATCACACACAAATTAATTCACACAAAAATCACACCGAAATTCAAATAAAAACACGCCAAAATAAAAGAAAATAAAATCACGCTAATAAGGCGATCACACAAAAATCACTTGGGTTGCCTCCCAAGAAGCGCTAAATTTAAAGTCTTTAGCCGACTTAACTACTCGGCTCAAGAAAATTCATCACCAAGTGGAAGATTTAAAACCTTCCTTGCTTCATTCTCGAAATAATGTTTCAATCGTTGTCCGTTCACTTGGAACGGATTCCCATCGTTCCTCTTAACTCGACGGCACCATAGGGAAACACACGTTCAACCACAAATGGCCCTACCATCGCGATTTAAGTTTACCTGGAAAGAGTTTCAATCTAGAATTGAACAATAACACTGTTGGCGGGTAAGAATTCACGTCGCAAAATCATTTGATCATGCCATTTTTTTGTTTTTTTTATACATTTTGGCATTTTCATATGATTCGTGACGAAATTCTTCCATTTTGTTTAATTGAAGTAATCGGTTTTCACGCCTCTTTTAAGTTAAAATTTAATTTCATAATTGCCCAATAAGCTCGATGCTCAAGTTCAATCGGCAAATGGCACGCTTTACCAAATACCAATCGATATGGTGACATACCAACGGGTGTTTTGTAAGCGAAAAAGTGCGATAAGCCCATAAAGCATCATCAAGCTTTTGTGCCCAATCCTTTCGATTAAAACTCATAGTTTTCTCAAGAATTTATTTCACTTCACGATTGAAATTTCGGCTTGACCATTAGATTGCGGATGGTAACCAAGCGCAATCTTATGACGTACACCAAATTTAGCGAGAAGGTTATTAAATAATTTATTGCAAAAATGTGTACCTTCATCACTTACAATAGCTCGAGGAGTACCAAACCGGGTGAAAATATGCTTGTGCAAGAATTTTAGTACTACATTAGCATCGTTCGTTGGTGTAGCAATCGCCTCTACCCACTTGGAGACGTAGTCAACCGCAAGCAAAATGTACAGATTGCCATAAGACGCAGGAAACGGCCCCATGAAGTCAATACCCCATACATCAAACAACTCCACCTCCATTATGTTTGTCAAAGGAAGATCATTACGCCGTGAAATATTACCAACCCGTTGGCATCTATCACAAGTCTTCACAAAAGCATAACAATCCTTGAATAATGTTGGCCAATAAAAACCAGATTGTAATACTTTTGCAGCTGTCCGGGTTGGCCCAAAATGTCCCCCGTAAGATGAGGAATGACAATGCTGAAGAATCTCTCAAATTTCTTCCTTAGGAACACAACGACGAATGATAGAATTCGCTTCTTTTGAACAAGAACGGATCATCCCGCATAAATAAGACTTAACATCATGTAGAATTTTTTCTTTTGGTGTGAAGTCAAGTTCGGTGGCAAAACTCCTCCCGCGAGGTAATTAACAAAATTTGCGTTCCATGGTAGTGATGCCTCGGCACGCATAATTTGTTCATCAGGAAATGATTCTTTAATTGGGCTTTCAATCACCTCATGAGGTTGCTCAAGGGAGGATAAATGGTCGGCAACCACATTTTCACTCACTTTTTTATCCCGAATCTCAATATCAAATTCTTCCAAGAGCAAAATCCATCGAATTAAACGAGGTTTTGCATCCTTTTTTGAGAAAAGATATCGGATTGCCGCATGATCTATATAAACAATCACTTTTGTACCCACCAAGTAAGCTCGGAATTTATCAAATGCAAAAACTACCGCCAACATCTCTTTTTCTCGTGGTGGTGTAGTTTTGTTGGGCATTGTCCATGGTCCCGCCGCATAGTAAATTGCTTTAAAAATTCTCATCCCGCCTCGACCAAGAACGACACCCACTACATAATCACTTGCATTGCACATAAGCTCAAATGGTTGGGTCCAATCCGCACGATCATAATAGGAGTCAAAAAGTGCCTTTTTTTATCTGCTCAAATGTCTCAGAACAAGACTCATCAAAGCAAAAGATAGCCTCTTTTTCAAGGAGATTACAAAGTGGTTTAACAATTTTTGAAAAATCTTTTATAAATCTCCTGTAAAATCCTCGCATGCCCTAAAAAGCTTCTTATGCCTTTCACATTTGAAGGTGAGTGAAGCTTTTCAATAGCCACCATCTTTGCCCCGTCTACTTTCAAACCTGTACAAGAAATACGATGCCCAAGTACAATCCCGTTTTTGACCATAAAGTGATATTTTTCCCAATTAAGCACAAGATTAGTTTCTCATAACGTTGCAAAACAAGAGATAAGTTATGCAAACAATGGTCAAATGAAGTACCAAAAACAAAAAAATTGTCCATAAAAATCTCCATGATTTCTTCAACCATACCATGAAAAATCGCCATCATACACCTCTAAAAAGTAGCAGGTGCATTACATAATCCAAATGGCATCCTGCGAAATGAAAAAGTACCATATGGACATGTAAAAGTGGTCTTTTCTTGATCTTCGGGGCAATGGCGATTTGATTATACCCTGAATAGCCATCAAGAAAACAAAGAGTATTCGCATTCCACGCCAACCCGTCCAACATTTGATCAATAAAGGGGAGGGAAAGTGATCTTTACGAGTAGCTTTATTCGCTTCTGTAATCAATACATACTCGCCATCCTGTGGGCGGTCGCGTAGGAATTAATTCATTGTTATCGTTTTTCACAATCATCATACCTCCCTTTTTAGGAACAACCTGCATCGGCTCACCCATGAACTATCGAAATGGCATAAATAATACCGCGCCTTTAGCCATTTTAAAACCTCATTTCTCACAACTTCTTTCATTGCGGGATTAAGTCATCTTTGGTGCTCAATAGATGGTTTATAAGACTCTTCCATTAATTTTTGTGCATTACAATGGAAGGACTTATACCTTTCAAATCGAAATATACCAACCCAAAGCCGACTTATGCTCACGAAGCACACACGCAACAACTTATCCAATTTGGGTAAAGATAATGAAGCGAAAACAATTACCGGGTAAGTTTTATCTTTTCCCAAAAATGCATATTGAAGATGTTCCTAAGTTCCTTTAGTTCTAAAGTACATTTCGGAATATTTTCAATATTGACATTTTCTAATTCTTCCTTTTGTTTTTCTTTTACAATTTCTTTAGCCTCAAGGAAAGAATAAACTCAAGTAAATCAATGTCATCACTAACTTCATCATCACATTTCATTATTGAATTAATCAAAAAATGTTCTAAGATCTTTTAAATCCTTTTTTATAACCTCCGTTTGATCACATTGTTCGATCATATCAATAAAATGACATGTATGAGGTTCTTCTTGAAATTTCATTGCTTTGTAAATATTAAATAATACCTCATCATCATTTACCCGTAATGTTAACTCTCTCACATCAATTAGAGCTCGTCCGTTCCGTGCTAGAAAAGGTCTTCCAAGAATTAAGGGCATTTCATGATCTTCCTCCATATCCAACACCACAAAGTCCGCCGGAAATATGAATTTATCCACTTTGATCAAGACATCTTCAATCACTCCTCTTGGGTAGGTGAGTGATCTATCGGCTAATTCCAATGTGATGGTGGACGGCTTTACCTCTCCAAGGCCAAGTTTCCCGAAAAACAGATAATGGCATAAGATTAATGCCGCACTAAATCACAAAGAGCCTTATTAAAATAAGAATCACCAATAGTGCAAGGATAGTGAAACTCCCCTGATCTCTTAATTTTTGTGGTAGTTTTCTTTGCAAGATGGCGCTACATTCTTCTCGTGAGATTGACCATCTCGTATGCCTCCAACCTTCTCTTTCTCGACATCACATCCTTCATGAATTTTGCATAATTTGGCATTTGCTCAAGTGCATCGGCAAAAGGAATGTTGATGTGAATCTTCTTGAATATTTCCAAGAACTTGGAAAATTGAGCGTCCAACTTTTACTTCAAACCTCTCCGGAAAAGGAAGAGAATTTGGTAATACATTATCGAATTGGAAATTGGTTTCACCTCATTTTTCGCACTTTCGATTGCTTGTCAATGCCCTCTTCATTGTGGAGTGTTTCGAGCTTGCTTTTGGTTCATTGGTGGCATGAGTAGGCATCTTTGGTTCATTATATTCAGTTCCACTTCTCAACTTAACGGCCTTGCAATGCTCACGTGGGTTCACCTCGGTGTTACTTGGAAACGTATTAACTTTTTGTTGTGAATTAATAGCCGTGGCCAATTGGCCCACTTGTGTCCCCAAAGATTTGAGATGGCTCTCAATTGTTGTAACTCTCGAGCTCAAGTTGTCCATGTTAGAATCGATTTGGTTCATCCTTGCTCGTGTTTCTACAAGGAATGAACTAAGCAATTCTTCCAAAGACTTTTGCTCTCCCATGTGTTTACTCGTACTTGCTTGATTTTGGAATCCCGGAGGTGGTTGCAACACATTTCTCGTATTGCTATACGAGAAGTTTTCATGATTACGAAGTCCCTGATGATAGTGCGTTGGCAATTGATTCCCTCTATTGTTGAAACCTCGATTGTTCACGTAATTAGCTTGCTCCGATCGGGGATTCACCACTTCGACTTACCTCCATAACAGACCTCCTGTTTGTTGTTTTCCACTAGAATTGATGGTGGCAAGTTGCTTTGACAATGCGGAAATTTGAGAAGCTAATGCGGACATAGTATCAAGTTCATGAACACCGGCAACTTTTCTTGGCGTAGATCTCTCAGAAGGCCATTGATAACTATTGGCAGCCATTTCTTCTAGTAAAAGCATGGCTTCACTTGGAGTTTTAGCCATCAATGTACCTCCCATTGCAGATCTATAATAGTTCTCGAATGCCCATTCATACCATTGTAGAAATACTGAACTTTTTGCCAATCTGCGTACCCATGTTGTGGACACCTCCTCAATGATACTTTGAATCGATCCCAAGCTTCGTAGAGTGGTTCAAAGTCGATTTGATGAAATTGAGCAATCTCACTCTTCAGTTGAAGTGTCTTGCTAGGTGGAAAGAATTTTGCCATGAATTTTTCAGTGAGATCATCCCAACTAGTGATACTTCCGGGTGGGAAGGTTTGAAGCCATTGTCTAGCTTTATCACGAAGTGAAAACAAAATAACCTCAACCAAATAGCTTCATCCGGAACCCCATGCATTTTTATTGTGTCACATATCTCGAGAAAAATGGCCAAATGAGCGTTAGGGTCGTCCACAGCACTACCCCAAACTGGTTTTTCTGTACCATGTTGATCAAGGCCGGTTTCAATTCAAAGTTGTTCGCGTTAATTGGTTGGCGAACAATGCCTGAATAATTTTGGTTCGTGGTTGGTCGAAAATAGTCACGAATGGCCCTCTCCGGTGGTGCAATAACGGGTATGCGGTTTTCATCATCACCGTTTCCTGCCATTTTTGCGAATTCGATTCTTCGTGCGGCTCTAATCTTTCGAAGTGTTCTTTCAATTTCTGGATCAAATAAGATTAAATTAGCACTTTTATTTCTTTGCATCAATGAGGAAACACAAAAATGGCAATAACCCAATTGTAACAAGAACCAATCTAAATTAAAGTAAAACTACTAAGTAATAATATTAGCGCAAATAAGATGAATTATTCCCGGCAAGAACGATGCCAAAAACTTGTTAGAGATTTTTCTAACCGCACGCCTACGACATCAAGTTTTAATATAGTGAAAGTAAGGTTGTCGTATCCACAGGAATATTTATCGAATTGTTGCTAAGTACTATAATATAGTAGCCCAACTTTATTTAGAAATTCAATATTTGATGGAGTTTAATATACTAAAATAACAAAAATAAATTAAGAATAGGAAAAATAAAAATGAGTTTATCCAAATGATTAGATGAATTCTAGAGGTGTGATGAATCTAGTTATCCCATATGTTATCACTATGGTTTATCAATCATCAATTATCAATTTATAAGTCAAGATTTCTACAATAATCATTTCCTCTCTCGAGTGGCAAATGATTTTATATCTCAATTGGGAAATCAATATCTCTATAAAAATCACCAATTGAAATCTCAATAAAAACTATGAATCTTGATAAAAGACTTCAAAGGATTCACAAATCTCTCAATTCTATGAAATCCTAAGTTATGTTATTTCAAGGTCATGTATTCAATTACCTCTCTCAAGTGTCAAATCAAATACACCAAACACTCTAAATTATTGATCAAGTAATTTAGAAGCAATAGATCCAAATAGCACAAATAAATTGATAGATCTAGATTGACAAACAACAATCTCAAAACATAAGTTCAAACATAGATTACATCATCCCTCTAGAATTATAGAGTTTAGCTCATGATTAAAGAAAATGAATCCATAAGAATACAACAATATATCTTACAAGATATGAAGAAAGCAACAAAATAAGGGAACAAGAGTTGAGGGATCTTCTCTATTTCTAGATGATAGAGCCTCCAATCTTCTTCTCCAAGCTCTTACCAAGATGTACCAAGCCTTTTTCCTTGTCTTGCAGCTTGTTTTCCCGTCTTCCCAAGGGTCCCGTGATCCCTAATTTCAAGCCCCAAGGCTTCTATTTATAGTCCCACAAAAGTCCAAGAAAGAGGGTAGGTGAACATAGGAATTTCCGCCTTGGCAGCCGCGCGCCAACATCTTAATAACAAAATGGTCGCCCGGCGCCGCAAGACGGGCATTGGGCGCCGCGATGCCCTCGATCCTTGCGCATCCGTCCCACTCCACTGAGCCGCAGTCAGCGTTAGCGCCAAGCAGCGCCACAAACATCTCGCACTTTGTTCGCCCCGTGCTCGCCCGTCCTAAGGCCAAAATGCGATTTTTTCCTTCTTCAAACACGATTTCTTCCTTCCTCGTACCGTTTTTCGTCGTTTTCTTCATTCTTCGGCTACCAAATCTGAACTTTACATCGACACTTAATGACATAAATCGGACTCTAACGACTCTAAAACACCCAAAAATAATACCAAATCCTAATCTAAAATACTCAATTAGTTGGTAAAATACCAACTTATCACATTGTGATATTTTTAATATAACATCAAACAATAAGCAAAAAATAGTATTTAATATCTTTTATTGATAAAATCAAAAATGAAAAGATATCATACCACACAATGTGTTCAATCTTTGAAAAATATATATTTTCATAAAACCGCATGATGCACCTTCATCGCTTATTTCGTTTTAGCCATACTTAGATTCCTAATAAGTGTGAAAATGTGTGTCATATTTTTTTCAAAGGTTGTAGTGGTAAATTTGGACGTAAAATTATTTTCCAAAGTCGTCTCGTATGTGTAGGAGAACTAAGTCTATTATTTAAGGAAATAGGAGACAATGAAATATAGTTTTGGTAATAAATAATAATACTGATTTTATTATATTGATTATTTTGGAGATATTTTTATTATTTACGGATTTTGTCATTTATTTTATTTATTCACGTTGTTAAGTCGATTTTAAACTTTTAAAAATTTATTGTGGGAGTTTGTACTGTAGTATTTGGAATTTTCAAATATTATGTTCTATTCGGGTTCTCATCAACCCTATATACTAAAAGAGAAAACAAAGTTGACACATGTCATCACCTCATTAATTTTGACATGTGTCAACTCCTCACTCAATTCCACATGTCTACTTTATAATTATCCATGTGGCACTCCTATCTACAAATTAAAGGTGAATTGATAATATATTTTTGAATTTTTGAATTTAAAAGATTACAAATTTAAATGATAATAACAACTTAAAAGATAAGAAATAATCTAAATATCAAGAATTTATCTACGCTATCATTTAAAATTATTATCTTTCAAAAATATATTTGGTTCATATGCACCATTAATTTCCAATTTATGCTAACTCCAACGTATATTTCAAATTACTCTTGTTAAATCCAGGTTTGACTCACTAACCAATTATATTTACAATTAAATAAATAATTCAAGCCAAATTCTAATCAAACTAAATAAGCTCATCATAGATATAAATGAGCCTATCCCAACAATTTTTTTTGAATGAATCGAAAATATATTAAAAATAAAAAAAGTAATCATGATCACAAGCCGACCAGTTAGCCAAGGAAAATAAAGTCGAAATGTATATCATTGGGAAACGCGAACACCAGAAAGAAAAGTATACTGATCACAAGCCGACTAGGTAGCTAAATGATTGGGGCCTCGTTAAAACCTCCCAAGGTAAAACCCACCTATGTGGGATAACCCCTGGCAGGAAAAAAAGTACCCCCCATAAAATAAACCTCCAGAAAAAACATGTTCGCCAAAAATATTTTTTGGATCTCTAACTGCATGTGTACAGTGTAGTTTATAGGATAATGGCAAGCAATGTCGTATTCCTCAGGGATTGACTACGAAACACTTAGGCTATAATAACCTCACATTCCAATTTTATTGAAATGACCGAATATCACAAGTTTTTAGAAAAATCGAAATAAAGAAAATAAAAGAAATAAATTTGCGAACCTCACAAGTATTTTCAACAAATACAGATGAAACCCTAGCACATAATCTCAAGATGCTTCTTCAATATTAAATTCAGTTAATGTTTCAAAACCAATTCATGTGTTTCTATGGGTTCAATTCCTAAACTAGTTTATTTCCCCTCCCGGGTGACGCATAAACAGTAGATTAATAATAATTGAGGTCTCTCGATCCATCACAACTATTATTAACTCCCAACTTATCTTTGAATTGAAATATTCCCCACAAACAGAAGTAGTCTCTCGATACATTACCCTGTTAATGTCTGAATTCGATTTTCGTCTTGCTAGAACTCACCTCTCGGATTAGACTAACAAGTATGACATGCAAATTATTGGTCAAATAATCGACAATTAAGAATAAGCACTCGAATTTATAAAATAGAACACATGACTCAATTAAGAAAATAATTCATCAAGATTTAACATGAATCCACAGTTTTAATTATGCCCTAGGATCCGAAAGATTAGCCAAACATTGATAACAAATTCATAGACAAACTTGAAATCAACATTGTGACATCGTTTAAGCACGCATAAGAGATCCGAACTAAGAAAGAAAACTCCTTCTTGTCGATGGATCTTCCTTCAAGCCTTCAAGCTCTTGTGCTTTCGTGAGATGTGAAAGGCCTTGTGGTGTTCTTCGTAACCTAGCCTTCCTCTCTAAGAAGACCTTTGATCTTGTGATCCCGTGTATTTTGGTGTGTTGTATGGTGTATGAATGAATAAATTTTTGTGCAAATTTGGGTCCTTTATCATTAGGAATTTTATTGTTTAGATTTTGATGAATGCCATGTAAAACTTAGAATAGAAAGTTGGCACCCCAATTCTTCAGAAATGTATTGTAACAATTAGAGCCGCCAAGCCGAGTTAAGTCGCCTACGCCTAACATGCAAGAAGACACCAAGACCGGAAGGAAGACCTTGTCACACCGAATGTGGCAAAGAAGAGTAGACATGAACTCTATCGAAAAGCAAAACAGATGCAACAGTGGAGCATCACCAAGTCAACTCAAGAAAAGCCAAGTCTCAAGTTGAAGTGACAAGAGTCATCCATGATTGGAAGTCGACTCTAAGTCACCCGGGGAAAGCAAGGAAATGCAAATCAAGTCGAGATAATCGAAAAGAACCGTTGCCGAAATCAAGAGATTTACTTAAACAAGTAATATCTCCATACTACCTTTCTTGGAGTGCTCACCCCGGAGCGTGCAATAGGAATGAACCAATGGGAAGCACTACACCGTGTCGAACTCAAAAGGTGAAAGAACAATTCATACGAGGAAATGGCAATTCCAAGGATCGCAAGCCAACGATCGCAAAGTGACTTTCAAAAATAAGCTATCTCTTCAACGGGCAAATTTTTGAAAGTTCACTATAAAAGGCCGAGGAGTTTGTTTGAGATATAGAGATGACACACATATGAGATAAACAAGCATATTAGAAAAACTGAAAGATTCTCAATCCTCAAGCCTACATTACGAAGTACATCAATCCAACACTCACCGTGAAGGAAAGAGAACTTCAATCGCCTTGAAGAGGAAAATATCAAAACAAGGGGTCTACATTCCAGAAGGATTGTAGACAAGTTCAAGGTCAACCAAGTCTTAAGCTTTTGGAGGGCTTCGTGATCAAATCCAAAGAGCTTGAGCAAGTGAGTCAGAGTAACAAGGCAAATGCCTGCAGTGAAGAAGCCGAGTCGTACGAGAAGCCACCGAGTGATCAAGGCGTCTCCGCATCGAGTCCCTAAGGATCAAGTCGGCCGTTGTGATCAAGACTTGTATCCGGATCTGTTACCACTTTGTAAACCGATCATTACTTAGTGGATTCCTCCAGAGTTGGAAAAGAGAGGAGTAGAAGAATTACCCCATCTTCGAACCTCTATAAAAACTTCACCGTGTCATTTACATTTCAAAGATTTAAATTCCCGCACTTTTAACTACTTATATCTCATTGATAAATTTGCTATCCAATTGATAAAATTATAAGTACTAAATCAAGCTCTAAAATCTTGCTTAATCAAACTTAAGGGTGTTAAGCCTTCCAATAAAAATAAAACCACAACAGTTAAATTATAGCCAACAATGAGTTACTCCATCAACAAATTTCAAATGAGTCTCATTTGAGAGATTAACTCTCTTGAGTGACTAATTCGACCGTCCATCAAGGACACACTGTAGAATCAACTCAGAGATTTAAAAGGACTAAATCGAAAATTTGGTAAGGTTTATTCAACCCCCCTTCTAAACCTTACACTTACACCCCTTGGGACCTACAAGTGGTATCGAGCGGTTGGTTCATTGAACCCTCCGCACCGGTTATCAACTAGATCTCCAAACTTTTCAAAGTCCGCTTTAGTACTTAAATTTTCAAAACTCTTTTATTCATTAAAAAGTCATTATCATGGAAGCAAATTTGACACGCATCCCTATGTTCACTATTGAAGAATGTGATGATTGGAAAATTCGTATGCGAAACTCATCTATCAAAGATTACATGATGAGATGTGGATAGTGATAGAAGATGGGCCTCTCGCAAATATTAAAGGTGAACACAATCAGACGAAGAGTTGCAAATGAAGGAGAAGAAGACGTCGCCCTGCACTCACCATGGTTGAAAAACAAGAACTGAGTGGACAAATGATGACAAAAAGATACAACTGACAATGTAGCCAAGGACATCCTTTACAAAACCTTGGACAAAGCCATGTTCAATAAAGTCAAATCTTGCAAAACAATGCATAAAAATCGGGACAAGTTGACATTGATTTGTGAAGGCTCGTGAGCAAATCAAAGAAAACAAATTATCGGTCAGTCGTACAAAGATTTGAAAACTTCAAAATGATCTCGTGGAGAAAACCTGGATCAACTGGATGCTCGGTTTACGTAAATCACAAATGAGTCAGTCTACACTTGGAAAGGAATATACACGAGAAGAAATGTGTATGAAGATCCTAAAAGTCTTCCAAATGAATGGGAAATGAAGGTCATGGCACCGAGACATTCCATGGACCTATCTAAGACATCCAACCATGAACTATTCTCGGACCTCAAAGCCTACGAGTTTGAGCCGAGAAGAAAAGACTGGAAGAGACAAATTGCACCCAAAAAAGTCGCTCTAATTGTTAAAGATGGGAAGAGAGCCGAGGTCAAAGAAGTCATCGACCCGGAAGAAATAGCCCCGATGGTTAAAAGATTCAACAAGTTCTTTAATAAGAACTACAAGAAAGGAAAGGGTGAATCTTCCGAAGACACTCGGCTCCCTCCAAATCAAGGGAAGATAGGCCAACCAAGAGAACAGATCGTCAAAAAGTTGAGTATCAAAGGGTCGACAACTCAAGAATGGAAAGAGTCGATCAAAAGGTCAATATCTATGTTGAACCGTAGACAAACAGTCACTATGCCATTGATCGCTCATATCCTCGTAGTCGCTAAAGTACGGGGATGAAGAAGAAAGAAAGGTCTTCAAAGAAAGAAGACAAGAAAAGAAAAAGGCAATGATGGCCGCAGAGATCACGAGACAACCAAGTCAAGAGAGACAACCGATTCGAGAGCAAAGAAGCTGACTACTCAAGTGACTCAAGAAGAAGCCCGATCTACTTGATGGCCAAAGAACAAGATCAAGAAGATGAGGTACAATCTAACTCAACAAGCTCGGAACACTAGTGATAGTGATCGTGACACACACACTTCATCACCTACGATCTTTATGATTCATTAGGCAAAATGATGAAAGATTTTGAACACATTAAATCCTCACACACACTATTGAATGAGGAAAACAGCTACTCAAAAGTCAAAACTCAAAGTCGACTAAGGAGATGAGTACTCTAAGTCAAATAGCCGTTGAAAATGAAAGTTTAAAGGCTGAAAATGCTAAATTAGTAGCGAAATTGCTGCTATAGAAAAGAGGGAGAATGACCTCAAGAATGTTATTGCCTCATTCACTAAGGCATCTAAATCATTGGATGATCTTATTATGAGTCAAAGAGAATGTGGAGACAAGACAGCTAGATTTAATTCCTCTGTGCCATGTCAAACCTCAAGAGTAATTTTGGAAAAAGGATCTTCAAGTCATGAAGAGTCCGAAAAATCCAAAACTCTAAATGTTGCGCACACATTCACTCCAAAGCACAATACTAAGCAAACGGCCTTGGTTACAAAGGAAAAGGAAAACAACATTGAGTGTCTTTGAAAGGACAAATGAGAAGAGATTCACCGAGTCCTCAAAGAACTCCAAACAAAATACTCAAAGAAGAAGCGAGAACTACCAAACATCCCAAAAACCCATAAAAGAAATACATATGATGGGAATGGTAGAAAATATCCAAGCCAAGCTGATTGGAATATTGTAAAATCCGTCAAAGACAGACTTATGGAATATAAGCCCAGATGGCAAAGGCCTAGAACTCAAGAAAGGCCATTCCAAAAGTATAAGAGCTCTCATCAAAGACACATATGCACCTAGACACTACACGCAAAAAAAACACCACAATTACCCAAGGAAGGCAATTGCTAAAACACATATGCAGCATACATACGACAAAAGAGACAATTTGTATGAACCTGGGAATTCCCAAGCAATTTGCCAGGATTAATTATGATTATGGCACTCGATAGATGGCAACCCCTTAGAGTCAAATCATTTGGCTATAGGTTGGTTGGATCATCTTACAATTCTAACCCCTCAGGACCCGCAAGTATGGGTACCTAAAACTTAATTTCCTTGATTGCGTTTCAAGGAACAAATGAGTGCCAAGGAACCTGGTACATGGATAGTGGTCGCTTCAAGACATATGACAGAAATAAGAGAAATCACAAAATTCAAGGAAGTCAAAGGAGCAAAAGTCATATTTGGAGGAAATGAAGCTCCTGGTGAAATAAGAGGCATTGGATCCATCAAGAGGAATGGATTAGAAATCACAGATGTTGCATATGTTGAAGGACTCAACTTCAACTTATCGAGTATCATCATTTCCTGTGACAAGGGCTACAATGTTGGATTCAACATGGGTATGTGCCAAATCAAAGATATTGAATCAAATGAAGTGGTACCGCAAGGATGTAGACAGAAAAATATGTATGTAGTGGATTGGTCAATCGCAACACCCAAAGACATGTCTACTAGCAAAGAATACAAAATTTGAATCAAGTTGGCTATGGCACAAAAAGCCGAGTCACCCGAATTTCAAAACAATTAACAAGTCGGCAAGAAGTCATCTTGTAGAAGGACTTCCGACTCAAAGATACAAGAAGGACATTATATGTGATGCATGTCAAAAGGGAAAACAAATCAAGTCGTCATTCAAAGAAAAGACATGCCCATCCTCAACAAGAATATTGCATCCGCTTCATATGGATCTATTTGGCCCAAAGGAACCAAACAAAGATAAGTGGAAAGAAATACACCTTGGTGGTAGTAGATGACTACTCAAGATATACATGGACAATATTCATGTGTAAGAAGAAAGAAACTCTACAAAAACTACCACAAATTGATGAAAAGGATTCAAAATGAGAAGAGTCAAACCATTATCAAAATAAGATCGGATAGAGGAACCGAGTTTGTCAATGGAATAATAACTCAAGATTGTATTGAGAATGGTATTGGTCATGAACTATCACAGCAAGGACTCCACAAAGCAGAATGGAGTTGCGAAAAGAAGGAACAGAACTCTCAAAGAAGCAGCAAGGACCATGTTAGTCAAGCAGGTTACCAAAAAGATTTTGGGTCAAGCAATCAACACAACTTACTTGCTACAACCAAAACAGATGTATGATAAAACAGACAAAATGACAAAGACTCCCTATGAGATCCGGATCGAAGAAAACCAAATGTTTCATATTTCGAATATTTGGATGTAAATGCTTCATTCACAACAATGGCAAAGACAACCTAAAGGCTTTTGATGCTAAAGTCGATGAAGGTATCTTCTTAGGATACTCACCGAAAGCAAAGCCTGCTGCATAATACTCAACAAAAGAACTATGGTTACGAAGAATCCATTCATGTAGTATTCGATGAGCAAAATGTAAATGGAGAAGACATTGAAGAGTCACCGATAAGTCAATCATTCAACCATACGAGAAGAGTCCCTATGTCAAGCCGTCGAATTATCAATTCGAAGAAGATGAGATAGTTTGAATCTCAAAAAATTGAAAATTTGCAAAAGTGATTACGAGAGAGTCGACCACAAAGAACACAAAAGCAAGTCGATCAATCCAAATAACTCACTCCAACTCCGATGTAAGATGGCCGAGAGACCATCCACCAACTTGTCATTGGAGATATAAGAGAAGGTGTCAAGACAAGATCCGAACTCAACAAGAAGCAATGTTCACATGCTTCATCTCGCAAATAGAGCCAAAAGATGTGTCACAAGCATTGGATGACACACATTGGATTCAAGCTATGCAAGAAGAGTCAATCGGTTTGAAAGGAACAAAGTGTGGGAATTAGTGCAAAGACCCATACATCAAAATGTTATTGGCACCAAATGGGTATTCGAAATAAAATGAACGAGGAAGGCTCTGTGGTAAGAAACAAAGCAAGATTGGTAGCCAAAGGATATTGCTAAGAAGAAGGGATAGATTTTGATGAAACATTTGCTCCTCGTAGCAAGATTGGAAGCTATAAGGATGTTTCTTGCCTATGCAAATCACAAGAATTTCATTGTATATCAAATGGATGTAAAAAGTGCATTCCTAAATGGTTTATTGGAAGAAGAAGTATATGTTGAACAACCTCCAGGATTTGAGCAGAAGACTCTTGGAGATAAGGTATACAAACTCAAGAAAGCCCTGTATGGATTGAAACAAGCACCCAGAGCATGGTATGATACCTTGTTACAATTCCTAACTCGAAATGGATTCACTAAAGGAAAAGTAGATAGAACACTTTTCGAATTCAAGACAAGAAGAGTATACGCTTGTTCAAATATATGTGGATGACATCATTTTTGATCCACTAACAAAGAGTCATGGTGAAAAATTCTCAAACCTCATGCAAAGTAAATTTGAAATGAGCATGATGGGAGAGTCGACATTCTTCCTTGACTTCAAGTGAAACAAATGAAGGATGGAACCTTCATAAGTCAAACAAAATACACCGAGATTTAATGAAGAAGTTTGGTATGGAGGAGAAGTCTTCTCAGAAAAAATACCAATGAACACATCACCAAAATGGACATGGATGCAGATGGCAAGCCCGTAGATCAAACAAGATACTGAGCACTTATTGGATCATTGCTCTATCTCACAACTAGCAGCCGTACATCACTTTTGTTGTAGGTGTATGTGCAAGATTTCAATCTGCTCCAAAAGAGAGCCATATGACAAAGAAAGCCTAAGAGAATACTAAGATACTTGAAAGGAAGCCAAGAAGTAGGCCTATGGTATCCAAAGGAAGGTGGATTCAAGCTAATTGGCTATTCGATTCTCGACTATCTTTGGATGCAGAGTGGACATGAAGAGCACTTCGTGCACATGTCAAATGCTAGGAAACAGACTAATTTCCTGGTTTAGCAAGAAGCAAAACTCAATAGCCACCTCTACAAATGAGGCGAGAATACATAGTCATGGGCAAAAAGTGCCCAAGTCCTATGGATGAGACAACAAATGAGAGATTATGAAGTTGAAGAAAAGAAATTCCAATCATGTGTGATAACACAAGTGCAATTGCAATCACTCAAAATCCTGTGTTGCACTCAAGAACAAAACATATTGATGTCGATACCACTTCATAAGAGATCATGTTGAAAAGAAGGACATCATCCTGGAATATATCTCAACCGATAAACAACTAGCCGACATCTTCACAAAACCATTATGTGAGTCAAGATTTGAAGAACTCAAGCATGAGTTAGGGCACTGAATGAAATGACACTGCATAAATCAAATAAGAGAAATGGAACAAAAGGGGAGAAAAAGAGTCGAAATGTAAATCACCAAGAAATCACCAGATCGGAAAGACAACTACACCGAGTCACCGATAGCCGAGTCGCTAAGAGAATCATGAGAAGTAGAGTTATATCGCCTAAGAGATAAGTCAATGACTTATGAGCAAAGTGACAAAAACGCAATCGTTTTGACTAAGCGGGAATGTTTTAAGGAACACGTCAAAGATAATGATGATGTGTACGGACATAAAGCCGCACACCAAGCTTATGATTGGATATAAATGTCTGCCGCATTAAATACGAGACATGAAATGCTCAATTGGCGTGTGAAATCCAAGCCGTTGATTTCGATCACAATTCAAAAACCGCCGCACGTCCTTTCATAAACCATATTTAAACCATTTTCGTCCGTTTCTCTCTCACACTACTAAAACCTGTTCATCTCTTTCTCTCAAAAGGCAAAGGCAAAATACTCTCAAACCCTATCAACCTTCAAATCAATTTATGAGTTTTTCCTTGATATAATCCCGAGAAATGGCACCAACTTATGACTTTACCAAGTTAGGAAAGCAAATCCACACCGGTTCGACGGTGGATTTCGACGGAATGGTGAAGCAGGGTCCGATGACACCCTAGTGAAGAAAATCGGCCGAGAAGTTGGAAACGTCCCCGGACTAAAACCGCTTTCTAATGCTAGAATATCCGATGACCTATGTGGAGGAGGTCGCATACCTACGTGAATGCCGAGATTCACGATGAAGGGATCAAGTCATCTGCTCACGGGAAGCGGTGACTATCACCGCCAAGGATTTGGCAATATTGCTCACTACCAAACAGGAAGGAGCATCCGAGATTAAAGAGGCTGATGTAAACTTGGCGGGCGCATGGAAAGAAATAGCCAAGTCCGACTTTGCCGACAAAATAATATACACAACAAACAAGAGACTGGAAGGAGGATTATCACAAATTGTTGGACATAGTTGCCAAATGTATCGACATCAAATTTGGCGCTTTTGACCAATCACAAAGGCAAAACCGATTGTGATGGCTAATCATCGAAGAAAAGAAGATAAACCGGCTAAGTTTATCTACAAAGCAGATCGCCCGAACGTGGGGAACAAGTCCTTCAAAGAAGATGGCACATTTGGAGGATCCCGGGATATGGCCTGTGATTGGCCGCTATTGGAGGTGAAAGGAGTCCCTCTTAGGCATGGGAAGGCTTTCCATGTTAACAAGAGAATGTTCGAGCTAACCTCTCTGGGCGCCGAAGCGAGCTTACGCCAAGAGAGCGACACTGATGAGGGGAATCACCGACCAAGATACAAATGCCGCTTCCTCTCTAGCCAAGAAGAAAGTCGCCCTGCGCACTGCAAGTATAAAAAGATCACGCCCCTGCAAAGAAAGAAAAACTAAACATGCTCTTGCCCCTGCAGAGTCACCGCCCTCGCAGCGAGCCGGTCGAGAAGGACTCACAAATACCTTCTCCGATCGTCAAAAGAGGAGAACCGAGAAGCCACGACGGCCCGCTCCTCGTAAACAAACACCAAAGACGCCCCACCGCCAAGACTCGAGAGGACACCGTCTCCTCGAACTGTAAATCCCTCGGTACAAACTAGGAGACGAAGAAGACTTGTCAAGCAAATCCGAACAGAGAAACCAAGCCGGGCTTCTCACCTAGCACAAATACGAGACTACCGGAGAAGTAGAGTCTCCGATGTAGTTGATGAAATAGCCAAGTCTCTGAAAGGCGATCGCCAGAGGCAACTCGAAGACACAACAGTAGCTCACACAAACAAGACAAGAAGATCCCGCCAGAGCGGATAGTGATGTAATGATCCTATCTCCACCTTACCCAGGACATTCAAAATCGTCTGCGTGAGTGGAGGAAATGGAAGTTGAGTAAGTCAAGGGAACAGTTCCAACGGCCTGAGTTCATAGAAGAAGAAGAAACGCTAAACTTCCTTGATTAACTATCGTGCTCCCACTCGATGAAGACAATCGCACGTAAATTGCAGATCTACAAGGACAAGGAGAGAGAAAAACAAGTCAAGAAGCCAAGCACGTGAGAAGGCAAGATCCGCCCTATCTCCGGAACCACGTAACACACACATCCACTCCTTGATGTCTTCTCCGATGGTGACGAGGAACCGAGAGAATGTCACCGCTACGTAAGAGTTGCAATGCAGCAAGCATTGCACGAATCAAGAATCCTTCACGAGCAAAGATTAATGGAGGGACCAGGAGAGTCCTCCGAACACAACCGAAATCGATCCAATGGGAGTGGTTCAAAGAAATAGCCATCGTTGTTGCCGCTACCACTTCCCAACTCACTCGTAAGAAGGCAATAAGGAGATGGCGATGAAAACCGGGATAGTGGGGACCCCACGAGCCAACCCCTATTGAAGGTGTGCTACCACCCGCCCAACGGCCGAGCAATCAATCGAAACAATGGGAGTTTGGAGACGAGTGACCCCATTTCACGTCACTCACCGGTGCGCCAAATTGAGGGGAAACTCCTCCACCGCAGCAAGGCCGGAGGATGTTGCGATGACTCCACAAAGAATGTAGGAGGCGAAGTAGAGAAAATTCAAACACAAGAAGAACAAAGAAGTTGCCATCAACGGCTCGCATTGGCTTGAGACTGCCTCACCGAGGTGCCAACCGCTCAAGGCTAATGACGCCGCCGATGCAACGAGGCACGAAGGAATGTACCGGGAGTTAACACTGGCGATGAAAGTGCAATCCATGGGGTTGAGACTCCAATGGATGCCATCGTAAGACCCTAAGACAATGACATCGCGAAAGGGAGGACCAGGCCTCGCAGCAGAAGAGAGACCGCCGGAGAAAATGAAGGCCCACGGAGGTTGAGACTTCCCGGGTAAAGCAAACGGTAGAGAACATCCCTCCTCGGTACCATCGACCCATCCGAGAAGGAGATCGCACTTCATGATTCCCAGGACAACCCCGATGTCACTTTTCCGGGATCGAAGGCGAAGAAGAAGCGAGTCATCCCCCATGACAAATCCAAAAGACTCACCAAGGGATGTTCCAAGCACGAGCAAGTCCGATCCCAAGACTACTCACAAACCTTTAATTTTGATGATGAGCCACCAATGGAAATCTCATCATCGTCCGATGACGCTCGAGCAAGGCCGAGGACCGCCATCAAATGGAGAAATCACCGAGACCAACGGTTAAGTTTAAAGATACATTGAGGCTCAAGAAGCCGGTCTACTTCACAAATGTAACCCACCAACAAGAGACCACCGCTCGTGCTCCTCAAGTCGCAGCAGGATCGATTCCCAAAAGAACTTCACGCGCACCGCTCATCATCGAACGATCCTTGGCGGTGATGAATCTTTTGTAGAATCTTTCCCTTTCTCACCGGAGATACCGAACTCCACGAAGAATCGAAACGAACAAGCACGCTATTACAAACCAGCTCCTGTTCTTCCATCGACACCATCGTTCACTGATTATGACTTTGATGTTGTATGGCCATCACCGCAATGAAGAATCACCAAGTTCGAGAAGTGTTCAAGGTACTCTACTCTTTGAGGTTGAAAGGATGGAGAGGCATCAGCCTCTTTGGACATGCGATCGACAACAGAGATGCCACCCTTACAAACCGATTTAAGAGGCATAACAGTTCGGATAAGGGAATGGTGGCAACAAAGAAGAAACAATGCGTGTGGAACAGTGAGATACTTCGCACAATTGTTCAACAAGTCGCTGTGTGGAGAGTCGAAAATGCCGATGCAAAGACGAAGCCGAGAGAACACATTGAGCATATGCATGAAGCTCACACATCCGAGATCAAGTCACCGCATGAGCAAAATGCAAATGATCCGCAGCGTTTGGAAGAACACATGACAAGAAAATTCAGCCTTCTCATGGTCGAGATGAAGTCCGATTTCAAAGAGAATCCAACGCTACTCGACCAATTCCGTGCCGCATACAACGCAGCTAGACTTGAAGCGTAACTCAACCATCGAAGACTTCGACTTCATGCTTGCCAAAGATGTTCCTCGGGTTCCTCTATCCTTTGATGATGCCAAAAAGGGGGGAAGAGGAATACCTTAAAGCAAAAAAATCAAGCCGAAGAAAGGAGCAAATGAGAAGGGAAAATCACCGAGGAAGTCTTGAAATAGAAGAAAGGAAAGCTTGTTGAGGGGGAAGGATCAACAGATGTGACATTGATGATTGCACAAAACCCCCAACAAGGTCCTCGTCACACCGACATTATAAGCAAAGAAACTCCCCTCAGACTCGCCACTCCAACACTCTCTTGTATCTATGGTCAAAAAGAAAAATCAATTGAAGCAGGGGATGAAGGAAGTGGAAGGAAGAATGGATGCCAGGGTGATGAACATCTTGAAAGAACACGGAGGCATTCCAAGAGACAGAGACACCTATGCCATCTCGGATGTCGGGACAGAGCCACGATCGCTTGATGAATTTAAAACGCCGAGTCCGAGGGATACTTTGCAAATATGTCTATGGCTCAAGCTTGGGACCTCGTCTCGGGAAAAGGGTCTCACATTATGTGAAGAAGCGACAGCAAAAAGACAACCTAAATCGCTCTGCACTGGTCACTTAGATGGAAAGAAGAAGACCCCGTTCAAAGATACGCCCAGGTAGAGGAAGAAGCAATAGTGAGGAAGAAGCTTGGACACTCCAGGCCTCCGCCCAAGAATATTGAATACGAGATCCAGGGAAGAAAGGAGGAGGGATCTATCTTGGGTCGGGCTTGACCAAGTGGCAAATTTGAAAGTGGCTAAAAACAACGTTGAGTATGCAAAAAGAATAGAAGAAGAAAACAAGAGACAAACTCACCATGCATGGCGGGAGAGACAGAAAGAATAAGAAAAGATGAAGTGCCAGAAAGCATATGAGAAGAAAAAGAAGGCAAACGACGAGAAAAAAAGAGAAGAAGAGAAGAAGATGTCAACAAGATGAAAGAAGGAGACAAATAAGGAGATGAAGTGTTGTTTGTCCAACCCTTCGTGTATTTTATTATGTAAATACATACAATGTAAGTCTTCAATAAAGGTATAAATTCTTTATTTTTTTGTGAAGACAAATATGTGCTCGATACACCTTGTAAACAAAGTGTAAAAGAACAGAATGATATGATCAATAAATAGATCTATTCTCGCACATACATTCTATGTCAATACACTATCTCAGTATGTATCTTTGCTTTGTTTGCATTTTTGAATGATTTAAGTTTTGGCATCATCAAAAAGGGGGAAATTGTTAGGAATTTTATTGTTTAGATTTTGATGAATGCCATGTAAAACTTAGAATAGAAAGTTGGCACCCCAATTCTTGTAAAATGTATTGTAACAATTAGAGTGCCGGCCAAGCCGAGTTAAGTCACCTACGCCCTAACATGCAAGAAGACAAACAAGACCGAAGGAAGACCTTGGCACAGTGAAACAAATTGAATGTGGCAAAGAAGAGTAGACAGAACTCTATCGAAAAGCAAATGAGATGCAAATGAGTGGAGCATCGATCAAGTCAACTCAAGAAAAGCCAAGTCTCAAGTTGAAGTGACAAGAGTCATCCAATGATTGGAAGTTGACTCTAAGTCACCTGGGGAAAGCAAGGAAATGCAATTTTCGAGATAATCAGAAAAGAACCGTTGACGTAAATCAAGAGATTTACTTAAACAAGTAATATCTCCATACTACCTTTCTTGGAGTGCTCACCCCGTGCGTGCAATAGGAATGAACCAATGGGAAGCACTACACCGTGTCGAACTCGAAAAGGTGAAAGAACAATTCATACGAGGAAATGGCAATTCCAAGGATCGCAAGCCAACGATCGCAAAGTGACTTTCAAAAATAAGCCTATCTCTTCAACGGGCAAATTTTTGAAAGTTCACTATAAAAGGCCGAGGAGTTTGTTTGAGATATAGAGATGACACACATATGAGATAAACAAGCATATTAGAAAAATGAAAGATTCTCAATCCTCAAGCCTACATTACGAAGTACATCAATCCAACACTCACCGTGAAGGAAAGAGAACTTCAATCAGCTTGAAGAGGAAAATACGAAACAAGGGGTCTACATTCCAGGAAGGATTGTAGAAAGGTTCAAGGTGTCAACAAGTCTTAAGCTTTTGGAGGGCTTCGTGATCAAATCCAAAGAGCTTGAGCAAGTGAGTCAGAACAATGCGCAAAATGCCCCGTGAAGAAGCCGAGTCGCATTTGAAGCCACCGAGTGATCAAGCGCGTCTCATCGAGTCCCTAAGGATCAAGTCGGGTCGTTGTGATCAAGACTTGTATCTGGATCATTACCACTTTGTAAACCGATCATTACTTAGTGGATTCCTCCAGGAGTTGGAGAAGAGAGGAGTAGAAGAATTACCCCATCTTCGAACCTCTATAAAAACTTCACCGTGTCATTTACATTTCAAAGATTTAAATTCCCGCACTTTTAACTACTTATATCTCACGATAAATTTGCTATCCATTTGATAAAATTATAAGTACTAAATCAAGCTCTAAAATCTTGCTTAATCAAACTTAAGGGTGTTAAGCCTTCCAAAAAATAAAACCACAGTTGAGTTAAATTATAGCCAACAAATGAGTTACTCCATCAATGGCTCAAATTGAGTCATTGAGAGATTAACTCTACCGAGTGACTAATTCGATGTCCATCAAGGACACAACTGCAGTAAATCAACTCAGAGATTTAAAAGGACTAAATCGAAAATTTGGTAAGGTTTATTCAACCCCCTTCTAAACCTTACACTTACACCCCTTGGGACCTACATTTACATAGGTGCTTAGAGAGATCACTTGTAGAGTTTGAGTGGGAAAAGGACACAAAAATCCGCCACAGTCAGTCGCACGGCCCGTGTGGCTTCCACAGGTCACTCCACACGACCATGTGGTCTCACACGGTCTGGCCGTGCAGCTTTGTTTGGTCCTTGTTTTCTCCCGAACACTTCCTACGAACATGCATCTTCACACGGGCAGGTCACACGGTCGTGTGGTCCCTAACGATCCGACTGTGTGACTGTTTTTTGTCCGGTTTCTTCGTCTTTTCAATCTTCTCTTTGCACTCGTCAATCTTATCTGGGCCTTCCAACTTATATCTTCTCAGTTAAGCTTTGTTTCCTGTAAAAAGTTACAAATATACGCAGTATCATGCCCTTCTAAGGAAATCAAGTAAAACACGTTAAATATACATGCAAATGTACCAATTATAAACCATTTTAAGCCCCTAAATGCACGTATATTTTACACGTATCAATGACATAAAAAACACCAGGACGAATTATCGAACAAATCTGTTAGTCGACTGACCAACATAGTCCTCCGTGAGAAGCGACACAATATCCTCTGGGGGGGACGCCCCACCAGGTCTCCGATTGTGATTTCTTACTCAGAAAGTCTGCCACTCGATTACTCTCCCGATAAATATTTGAAACCACCAAGTACATCTAAGATATCAAGTGCAGAGTGTACCTCCATTTACTCAAGTGCCTCTAGGGGACAATAGCAAATCATTTGTGAAGAAGATCCACCACATAAGCAAAATCCGACTCAAGTTAAAGATGAGTCTAGCCCTTAACAAACGCTTAATGAATTGCCAACATAACCGCCATTAACTCCACCTCAAACGCATATCCAGCAGCATATCGATCCACAAAGTAACCTTGAAAGAAGCCTCGGCCATTCTGGAATACCCCAGATGCCCTAAGCCTTCCCGGCGCTCCCGAAGTGCTGCCATCTGTATTCACTTTGATCCATCTGGGAAGCAGTTTTTGCCAATCAACCTACACAATGTTCAGAGCTTTCCTTGGCCGACGAGGAATGTGAAGTCTCCAAGTGTAAGAAGATCCTATTGAACATTATCCATGCACCTTGATCTAACGATAAAGACTCAACAATGAGAACCCGGTCGACAATAGCAGCCCACCGCTATCGTTGAAAGCCAAATCGTTCTGGATATGCCAAATAAGCCATGTGCAAGATAATGTTGTTGCTCGCCATAAAAAATATACCTGCTCACTGAATCAAAAAGACATCAAGTGCACCAAGAATTTGTTGAAACTGTGAGCAAGATAAAAGTGAACATCAAATATACTAAAAATCTAACGCCAAAGAGCCCCCGCAAAGACACAAGAGCCAAATAAATGGTCAAGTGGTTTCAAAGATGCGCACAACAAAGGCCACGCATGAGGGGCCGATAAAACCCTATTCCGCAACAAATCCAGAACCGCCAATCAATTGTGAATTGCACGCTAAGCCACAATCGAACGCCTTCCGTAATGTATGGTGATCAAATCCATGAACACCAATTGACCACAGAAATGATAGACAAAGATGAGAATATGCATCTTTCAAGAAATCCCCCCATCGACAGAGTGCATCCAAATCCATGTATCCTTCGAGGACGGAGCAATAGGAAAACGTATGATGTCACATACGAGATCTAAGTAAGCCTTAACAAATGAAAGTGTGAAATGCCTGAAATCATCGTAGAAGTAATCAGAAATACATTTCCCAGAGAGGTATATGTATTCATTTGGAATTCCAATCCTATCGGCAATGGAGTATACCAAGCAATTATCAATCCAAAATAATACCTCTGAATTAGTCCCTGGGATCCAGCGTGACTCCGCCAAACTGTCCTCAATATGAGACCTAATCCCAGCCTAAATAGAAGAAGGTAAAAACGTACATCGAATAGAACCATCAGAGAAAGAGTCATCCTCTTCCATTTTCTAAACTTCGATTAATCTTATCAAAATCGCTACAAAACGCTGGGTTTGGGAGCACATATAAAGATAGGGGCACCTAGATAAATCGTCGAAAAGGCCCCGATCAATAACCATAATATTCTCAATGCAACTCCACACATGAGTAGAAACATGGATACCGAAGAAAGCTTTCAATTTATGAGGATTGAAGGCCTGACCCGAAATAGTAGCATAGACTGTGAGAATCTGAAGAAGATTACGCGCATTAGTTGAAGAAGCCTCACACATAATAACAATGTCATCGTCATAGAGAACCGAAGCAGGGAAAACCATACGCCTCGAGCCACAAACGCATGAGCTGATTATTGGACACCGCTTCAAGGAATTTACTCTTAACTTGCTCCTCAATACAAAAAAGCAAAGGGGGCAAAGGGTCATCCTGCACTAAAACCTCTCGAGCAAGGAAAGTAACCCACCAAATAACTATTTAATAAAATCAAAATCAGGTCGATCGCAGAATAATCTTGATCCATTGAATGAAGGTATTAAACAAGCCAAACCTATGCAGAACATGAAGCAGAAACCCCAACTCAATGTATCAAAAGATTTACATATATCAATTTTCAAAATCATATTATTATCAAGACGACTATGAAGAATGCTAAAGCCCTCCAAAACCAAGGCAATACAATGTGAATATGCCTTCCCGAAATAAAACTAAATTGCGAGGAGATAAATAAGAAGGGATGATCGACCCCCGATAGCCAAAATATTAGTAATAACCTTGAAAAGGAAATTACTCATAATAATCGGCCTAAAACTATCAACAATGTTCACATCCTTGGTTTTCGGAATAAGAGCCATAAAACTAGAATCCAAGCCAGGGGCAAATTCGTGTTTGCAAAAAAATAACGGACAACCATGATCACATCAAAAGAAATAATGTTCCAACAATGTTGGTAGAAGGTCCCATTAAAAAAGCATTGTCGGTCGCCCCTACCTTCAAAGAAATAACGCGATCGACCATAGAATAATCCATAGTAGCATCCCCTGAATCCAAAAATAGCTCCTTGTAAAAGGAGGTAATATGATTGGCAAGAACACTTGGATCATCAGAAAAATTACCATCTAAACCATGTATCCAAGAGCGACTGTCTTTAATCTGACAACGACGATGAAAGAACGTTATATTACTGTCACCATCCTTAAGCCAAGTAGTACATGCCTTCTTTGAGTTTGTCTAAGAAACTCAGATTGTAACAAGAGAGTTTTAGAAAGAGAAGTTTGAGCTTCAAACTCGAGCTTACCATGCTCAGCGTTGTAACCCAGAGTCTCAACATCCGACTATTTTTGGCACACTTTCTCCATTTGAACATCCACCATGCGATTAACATCACCAAAAATATTCTTGTTCCAACCCTTAAGAGCGTCCCGCAACCTTTTGAGCTTCAACATCATACGCAAAAAGAGGTTGTGAGAAAAACACGGTTGAACCCATAAAGAAGTAACAAAGTTCTGAAAATTATCATGAGAAATCCACATTCATTGAAAACGAAATGGAGCCAGGCATCTATTAGAAGTGGGCGAACATGAAACTAAAAGAGGGTGATGGTCCGAGCAAACGCGAGGAAGTACCAAACCTTTAACCACTTGCCAATGATTGAAAACCCGACAAGTGGCAAGCGCTCGATCCAACTTCGCCTAAAGAAGAGAAAAAGGGAGAACGAATGGCACACCACGTAAAGGAATTGTAGGTCCCAAGGGGTGTGAGTAAGGTTTAGAAGGGGGGTTAAATAAACCTTACCAAATTTTCGATTTTAGTCCTTTTAAAATTACAACATAGTTGACTCAAACAGCTGTGTCCTTGAGGGACAGCTAAGTTGGTTACTCAGCTAAGTTAGCCACTCAATAGACTCGATAGAGCTGTTGATAGAATAACTTGGTTGTTTAACCTAAACTTAACTTGGCTGGTTTGGTTTTATCAGCGGAAGACTTAACACCCTTTGATTAGATTTTAGCTTATTTTAAACACTCGATTTTTAGCATTTGCTTATTAATCAGTTGGATAGCAAATAAGATTCTATCAATGATATAATGTAAATATGCAGGAAGATAAATGTGCTGAAAGTAAATGACACAAATATTTTTATAGAGGTTCGAAGATGGGGTAATTCTTCTAATCCTCTCTTCTCTAACTCCTGGAGGAATCCACTAAGTAACTGATCAATTTACAAAGTGGTGAACAGTCTGGAGACAGCCTTGATCACACATCTTGCTTCTCGTGCGACTCCGCTTCTTCACAGGGCACTTTGCCTTACTTCTTCACACTTCTCAAGTTCTTGGATTTGATCACGAAACCCTCTAACAAACTTGATAATCGGTTCGACCTTGAACCTTCCTACAATCCCGACTTGGAAAGTAGACCCCTTTTGATTCTTCAAAAGTTTCCTCTTCAATAGATTTGAAGTTGTCTTTCCTTCACGGCTTGTGTTGATTTCCTTCGAGTTTCAGGCTTGAGGAATTGCTTGAATATTAATAAGAATATTGAAGATTAAATGCTTGAATAATGCTTGCTTGTTTGTGGGTCAGGTAACCTCTTCTCGCACTTTCCTCAGCCTTTTTAGTGCACATTTGAAATTTTGCCCGTTGAAGAGATAAAGCAATTTCAAATGTCACTTTTGTTCGTTGGCTTGTCTTGTTGCATCCTTGATGTTGACATTTCCTCGTATTAAATGTCTTCGCAAAGATTGCAGTGCCCCACAAGGTGCAAAGTTTTCCCATTGGTTTATTCCTTTCCCACAATTCCGGACTAACACTTTAGACTGACAACTTTGACATATTACTATATTGAGTAATATTCTTGACTTTAATCAATGGATCTAAGTCATTGTCTCGATTAGACTACCGTCTTTACCCCAGTGACTTGAGTCACCTCCGAATTGGATAACTCAACCAAGTTATTTCAACTTGAGACTTGGCTTCTTGAGATGACTTGATCGACATTTCTCTCACTGCTCTCACCGACACTCCTTCGGTCGAGTCCTTGACTTCGTTCTTGGCCATACTCCGCCGACACACAATAGAGTCTTCAATCCAAATCAGATTGACTTTTTGTATCCCTTGGCATAACCGACTTGACTCAACTTTCTCGCACCTATCTATTACAATACAAATTACAAGGAAAATGGGGTGCCAACTTCCTAGTTTAAGTTTTACATGGTATCATCAAAATCTACTCAATAAATTTCATAACAGAATTACCCGTAGTAGGCACATAGAACAAACCAAAGATCATTTAAGAAGCAACAAATCACCAAGACCCAAATTCACCAAATCCAACCAAAGCATGCGACGGTCAATGTGATTGCACAAGCCATGAACGAAACCAACATGGAAGATCCGAGAGGCCGCTTGCACTGAAGAACAATATACCGTGAAGAAACCGAACATGCTACAAAAATCGTGATCCCCTCGAATACAAAACACCCAAATATCCATCCGACCATCGGATCGTAAATTCCGAGTCACAAACCTCAAACCTAAACTAGTCCAAAAAGAGCCGGAAATCGAAGTGATATAAACCTTGGACTCACAGATAGCCAGTAAATCAAGTTTATATCTATGACACAAAGCCTTAAGAACATTACGAGAAAATGTTCCTAATCCCCCGAATATTCCGTAAGATGCAATTCATTTGGAAATATGGAGAGAAATTCGTGTTGAATGCACTAAGTATCAAAAGTAGATGTGTCAACCTCATTCGATTCATCATCTGCATAATCCGCTCACCATTTATGGGCTGCAAAACTCAACTCCTTGGGACCTTCCGAGTCAACCATTAAGGATAAATCATGAATAGTGAGGGACCCCGAGAAACGCTTACAAGAAGGCGTGGCTTGACAGAGTCCAAAGACCGATCCCGTATAGCCTTTTACCGATGGTACAAATAGGTTTCTCCAGAGGGATATTGTATAGTTTTCAGATCGCGAATATCTAAATTAGTATAGATGGAACCGTAATTCAAAACCGAAGCTTCGAGATCGGATTACGGGCAACCATAACAGAGATGAGGCGGAAGTTTCAAGAAAGATAGTCATTCTCTAATTCAAGAGCCACGAATAAGTTGCCCAAATGAATATCCGAGGAGCAAGGGACTATAGCACAGATGGGACCCAACACGCATAGTCGACGTTGTCTTATCCATTGAGTTATCAATGACTTTTCCTTTATCTTTAGACTAATGAACAGGACGGTAAACCTTCCGAGTATGGGAACGTCCACGCTCTGAGGTGGACGCCCAATAGGAGCTGAGGTCCCAGCAGCTGAAGGACGACACGAGGCAGTCGAATGACCCCTAATACTACATATAGAACAAAATGATGGAATTTTTTCATAACCAACTGAAACAAAAGAGTACTGGCCCACACTTTCAACCATAACCTGATCTAGTAACGATTTTGCAAGATCCATCTCAACTAATACACGAATGAAATAACCGAGGGAACCATTCAAAGAATGATGATCTACCTGAATCGGATTACCAATAGCACTGACAATCCCCATGACAAAGTTGGGGTCCCAATATTCCAAACTTAGCTCAAACATGCGCACCCAAACGCTAGCAACTAAGTATTGACCTTGTAGACGGGTTAAAGCTCGAACCCAAGGAGAAAATCGAATAGTACCCAGGTTTAGAGCCCAATTAAGGCGTGATTGAGCATGTGCTTTTATCCTGTGAATTAGAGAATTTGACGCAAAAATAACCTTTACCTAGAGGAATCAGTTTTCAATCATTATGAATACCCCATATTTCATAAAGCCGCTTTTGAAGAGGCATAACAGGCCATGGCTTATTACCTTTCCCCAAGATCACACAACCAATCAAAGAATATGAAAATTCTAAAAGACGTTGCTGGTAAATATTTCCATCAATCATAACCAAATAAAATTCACCCTTTTTAACAGGCCGAGGAATATGATTAATCTTACCAGAAACTATATGAGAAAAAGTTTTAGGATTACCCGCCAGAAATTACCGTAAATAGTTCGCGAAAGATGTCCCAAGTTGGGCTTGCAGCCAGAAGTTACATGAGCCGAAAGTTGCGGATTTGCAGGGTTAGTAGGGACCTTCATAGAGCCATGAATATTGAGTCCCATAGCCAGAGGATGCCTAGGATCATGCAGATTGAGGTCGTCATCGAGAACTATGGATTGAGGATGTCGTGTTAAACCAGTGTCCCACGAGCCATCACCCCCCGAGTAGGGGACGACCGCCAAATGATGAACCTCCACCAGCGCCCCATCAAAATAGCTCTTGGGGCCGGCCCCCCCATGGTTGGCAACCATGGGGGTAAAGGAAGCAGCTTGTAAGGCCGAAAAGAGACGAACGGAAATCAGAGGAGGACACGGCCGCCGACGATAGCTTAGGGTTTAGAGAGAACATTCATTACAGTTACGTACATAAACATTCATGTCATCACCTAACCTTCATTTTACCCTAAAGAAGGGTCAATTTATTGGAAATTACTAGAAAAGAAGGACCTATCCTAACAATTAAAATTTAAATAAACTAATTTATTCAATTATCGATCCGATGCCGATTAGTTATTATATTACAGGATCCTATCAAATTATCTTTTAATTTTCTCAACAAATTCGAGAAGCATCAAGGAATAACAACCAACAGAAATTGGGGTTTGACATACATTTAAAAATATTGTCTTTCAAAAATATATTTAGTTTATATGCACCTTTTAGTTTTTGATTTTTTGCTACTAGGGGATTCAAATCTCAACTCTAAAAGATAAAATATAAATGCCAAAATAAAGGAATTTCTAATAATCTCAACTCTAAAAGATAAGTTATAATCCAAATATAAAGGATTTTATCACAATCTCATTGTCAACTTTATGTGGCCATATCGAGAGTTAAGAGTAGATGGAGTTTGAAATTTTTTTGTTGTGACAAAGACGGCACACTTGGAAATAGAACAACTAATGTAGTTTACATGAAGTTTCTCATAATCTGAAGTGAACTATTTGCATGATACTCTTCTAATTTTTGAATTTATTTTTCAATATTTTTAATTAGTATTTTAGGTCTCCTATAATTATTACAAATAACTTTATGACACTAAAATTTTAATTTTGGACAAATCCCGCGTAACATAGGGTGTTGTTCTAGTATTTGTTATTTTCAGATTGTGTGATGCACGAACTGCATTTCTATATTTTTTTAGTGACTGCAAAAAGTTTAGAATTTCAATAAATAATTAAAATATAAAAAATAATTATTTAATTATAAATCACACAGTTAAATAATATAAAAATACATTATTATGAATCAGAAAAGACTTTTTAAATACAATATATGGTTGATATTAACAATTTTTGTAAATGTGAATTGTATATATATTAAACATATTTATCTATAAAAAAGTAAAAGTTTGAAAAAAAAAATAGTTGCAAATGTTTAATATTTAATGTATTATTTTTCAATGCAATCAATAATATAATAAAGTCATTTCAAATTCCAATATATTTTTAGAGTTTAGAAAATTGAACATCTATTAGAATTATTAAAGGAATTAAAAAAATCATGTATATAGTTAGCAACATAATTTTATGGGAAAATAAAATATTTCAAAAAATAAAAACTATTTTATTTTTATATATACACATATGTCAAAAAATATCGATAGACAAATTCATATCTAATAGTCCAAATGTATAACTTTAAAAGTTGAATATCAAAAGACACTAATAATTTAAAAAATAATTTCTAGTAACATCAAAAGTACGTTAAAAATATAAAAAAATAATTTCCATGTATAAAAAACTATTATAAATATGAATTCATATTAAATAAAAATTTAATTTCTTCTTACATGAATATATCAAATGCTATGTATGGATATGTTTAATATATATAATATTTGGATACATAGTTTGAGATATTTATTCAATTAAAATAAGTATTTTTTATTGAATTTAATCAACTTAAATACAAATTTATGTAATTATGAAGAAATTGGATAAGTCCAATTAACAACTAAACATTGATGTCCAATAGCTCGACTAATTAATTTTTAAAGCACTTTACAAAAAAAGGAGAAAATATACCTTATGTATGTTTATTTATTAGTTATTACGTCTATTTTTATTGAATATATGCAAAATCGATGTAAAACCAAAGATCATAAAAAGATAATTAATTATATATATTATACGTCAAAAACGGATTTAAAATAAAAAAGTTATTAAATTTTTAAAAAGAAAAAGAAAAATATATATCTATGTATATAATAATTAATGTAGTACACACACAAATTCATAAACTTGATTTAAATAATTTATTTTGAATATATAGCTTTTTTTGAACAATTTAATATATAACTTTAAAAAGTGATTTATTGAAAGAAAGTTGACTACCAAATATAATGAAATCACAAATATTTATGACTTCTTATTTTTCCATAGATTTTTATTACTTTTTTTCATAAAGAATTTTTATTATTCTTTTAGAAACCGAAAAATGGGCGGGAAAACCATGAGTTACTATTTTAAGAATAGTCGCTCTTTATATATACTAGTGTTTTACCCGTGCGATGCACGGGTGTATATTTGTGAAGCCTCCATATTGTACTGTAATGTGTTCATTTTCCTAATAATTCTACGAATTATATCTCCTGCATTATAATAACTTTGATATAGCGTCAAACAATAGACATGAAATATTATTTAATATCTTTTATTGATGAAGTCAAAAAAGAAAAGATATCATCTTCATAATTATAAATAATATATTCAAGGCTGTGTATTTGTATTCCATCTTCGAAGAGTGATTTTTCATAGAACCGCACAGGCGTACCAATATCACCTATTTCGTTTTAGTCATGTCTAGATTTTAATAACTGTGAAAATTTGTGTCATTGTTTTTCAAGGTTATAGTAGTAAATTCGGATGAAAATTTATTTTCCAAAGTTGTTTGTATGTGTAAATTGATGGCAAAGCTTTTTGCAAAAGCTCATTGTAAAATAAATGAAAAGTTAACACGTGTATATAAGATAATAGGAGAACTAAGTATAATAATTAATGAAATAGTAGTCAACAAACATAGTAGTGACAACAATATTGGTTTTGTTAGATTTATTTTTAGAGATATTTTTCGTTTTTATGGATTTTACCATATAATTTATTTATTCATGTTATTAAGTCAACTTTTAATTTATTTTTTTAATATAGTTGTGGAGATTGTATTGTACTATTTGCATTTTCTATTTATTAAGTTCTATTCGAGTTCTCATATTTGGTATTTTTCAGATGTGCGATACACGAATTGTATTTGTACAAAAATAATTTTTAGTGATTGCAAATTTTTCAGAATTTCAGTAAATAATTAAAATAGAAATCTATTTAATTTGATTATAAATCATACAGTTAATAATATAAAAATAAATTATTATATTAAAAACCCTCTTTAAGGAAATTAAATTTGGTTGATAATAAATTTTGTAAATGTGAATTGAATCTATTTATTGAACATGTTTATCTATAAGAATGTAACAATTTGAAAAAATATACAATTTCCCAATGCTAAATATTAATGTATTATATTTTCAGTGCAATCAACAAATAAAGTCATTCCAAATTCCAACATTTTTAGGGTTTAAAAAGTTAATCAATTGTTAGAATTATTAAAGGAATTAAACAAAAAATTTGTTTCATATTTAGCTGTCATGCCCCAAACGGGACCATGACGCGATCGATAACTTAAACAGAAATAAGCCAAGTAGTCTAGACAATCATCAAGCATAAACCCAAATAAAATAGAGTTATGTAGTAGCTGATTACAAGTATCAAGTATCCAGAATTACATCCCCAAATACATAAACTTAAATTGTCAAAGGGTCTTACGCCCTCAAATTACAGCTTAAGGGGAAAAAAAGTCCAACAAAACAGTAAACAGGATCCCCAAAAGTCGGATAACACGGAAAAGGATCACTCCGTGGTTTGGTCTGCTTCGTCCAGATAATCTTCATCTGGCCATTTAAAACAGGAGGGGGTAAGACGAAAATTCTCAGTGGATGGGTGATCGTGTGAAAGTGTGGCTATATATATATATATGTAAGAAATTTGGTATTTGAAAACAAATGCGTGAGTATGATGCGTGTATCACACACACCTAGCAAGCAACATGATATTCAAAATAATATACTTATACAGTTTATGAAAGAAGTTCATGTACATACAAGCACTATGTGTGAATGATAAGTGCATTTTTGTTCACGTTTTTATAACTCTTTTTCGATAATTTCTTTAACTTTTTAGTTCATTAATCAATAAATTCAAGAAAAATCACATTGGCTTGTTTTAAATGATGAAGGTAAAGACTTGAAGCAAACGCATATGGATTTTATATGAAAATACGAACAAAAATGAAGTCTAACATTGATCAAAAAGAAGGTAAGAAGACTCAATCTCGTGCAAAACACACCCCTAGTGTGATGGAAAACATGGCCATGCTTCAGAGAGAAGAAAAACAAGAAAAGCAGAAAAACACACCATGGCCGTGCTTTGAAAGCATGGCCGTGTTCAGCATGACGACAAGCAAAACACGCCCAAACCGTGTTTAAAAGCACACCCTGCCAAAATCCCACAATTGACGTGAAAAATACGGCCAAGCCGTGCTTCATAAGCACGGTCGTGTTAGTTATTTTTGACAAACACGGCCTGGCCATGCTTTTAAGCACGGCCGTGCTTTATCTCCAGCTCAAATTTTCTTTTGGCGAAAATTATGGAAGCTTTTTCTTTTTGTTTTTTGATAACTTTTGTACAACTTTTACATCTCATTTTGCTGCATTAAGCCCCATTATTCCCTCAATTTTCATATGAAAACAAGGATTCAACAACCCAACTATGGTAGTGGAGCAATTATTTGCAGGAGATGACATTGTTAATGTGTTCTTTCACAAAAACAATGTCTATAAAAACCAAGAGTTTGGGATGGAGGATTCATTCATTCACTCTAAGTTTCAAAGCAAAATACATTGAGAGGACAAAAGAGAGGTAGAGTTGGAAGTTGAAGGGCAATAGAGGGAAAGGCTTGGAGCTCAACATCATTGCAATCAACCAAGGAAGAAGTCTTGTATTGGTCTTGAATAAGAGCTAAGTACACCATGTTCATTTCATTCAAATCTTCTTGTGTAGCTCTTTTGTCAAAGCCATGTGTAGCTAAATTTCTAAGTGTTTGAATGTAATGAACTCTAGAATGAATTTGTGATTTTGGATTGAATGTTTTTAATAAAATCTTCATGTTTTGTGTGATTCACTTATTTTAAGCTTTATTCATTCGAGTTAATATTTCCTAGGATATTAATTTGAAGTCCATTCCTCATCGGGTAATCGAGAGATTTATGATGAGAAAGAACCTATTTAAGTGAAAAGAGTTGCATGCAATCCTAGATATAGGATGACATAAATCTTTTGGATTAGGGTCAAACCTAATATAGAATTCACAAATCGTTTTAATGCAATCTTGGGGGTTTTAACTAGAAAGAGATTTCTGTTAATCAACTTGAGATTATGAGTTTTTCACCTTGAGAAATGGTTTAACTTAAATCGAATTTCTACTACATACATGAAACATGAGATTTTATTAAAAGATGATGATTTTTGCTAAAGGTTTTTTTGGTTGTATCTTTATCTTGTTAAATCACAAAAACATTCTAGAGGGATTTACATTCAAAAACATCTATAGCTCTTGATTTCTTAATTCTACAATCTACTTTTATTTGATCTATTGTAAGTTGCAATTATTTTAAATTCTTTTATGTTTCATTTTTAAACCAACAAAACTCGTAAAATTTGCTAGATTAAATAACAAAAAGACGGCAATTATTAGTACTTACAATCCTCGTGGAATGACACTCGGTACTCAATAATAATCTATACTATAAAATGATAGGTGCACTTGCCTAAGGTTTTAAAGGTAGCTTTTGAGCCATCAAGTTTTTGGCGCCATTGCACGGAGATTGTAATATTAAGAACGCCTTATTTTTGTTAATTTAATCATTTTTTTATTCTATTTTCATTTTTACATTATCTTTCTTTTTTTATCTATCTTTGTAAGTCTTAGATTATACTTATCCTCTTTATTTACCATTGCATGCCTACTCGACGCCGAATTTGGAAGTCACGATACCACCAAAGAGCAACAAAAAGGAAACTACCAATATAGACTATGAAAAGGATATTAACAAAAGCAAGGATTTCGTCATGGCGGATGAACAACAAAGAACCATGTACCACTACGACATGCCATCTATAGACGGCACGTTGTCTAAGATCGTGAGGCCCGCTGGCCAAGTGCAAACCAATAATTTTGAGATCAAACCAAATGTTATCCAAATGGTGCAACAGCTTTTGTAATACCCATAATTTTATTTTGGGCTTCTATTAAGAATTATGAGATTTTAGATATTCATTAGTCTATTTTTTATTAGGGCTAATTTATTATTTTTATAAATCCAAACCCAATTATCCAATCAAATGATTATTACCCAATCCCAAATTATTTTAAGCCCAAACTTATCTTAGCCCATTAAAATGTCCAATTCCAAAGAATATTCTAGAATATCAAGATACACACAATTTTAAACTTCCAAATATATCAAATCTTGATATATCCTACCCGATTTATGAGAATCCTATGAGATTAAAAACACTAACAACCCTAAACCTAATCACCCTATAAAAACATTAGTCACCTCCTATTAATTTTTTTTTATGCGTCTTTAGTAATTCCCGACCAAGGTAAAGCCCTTTTTTTCTTTTCTATTTCATCTTATGAAACACAAATTAAAAACCGAATCACCTCCATAACTCATCCTTGCCGGAAATCCAAAACCCACAAATCCACCGAAAAACAAAATCGAATTTTTAAAACCAGAGAAAAACCGCGCTCATCCGAACCACCGCCGCTAAACACCATACCGAGTTTCACCACAATTTCACCTGAAAATCTTCAAACCAGCCCGAAATCTCCGATTCAGCCCGGAATCGAGCCACCACCTACGAAATTCATCGACCGGATAATCGAACACCTCACCCTGCACCACCGATTTTTGCTAGAACCTTCGAACCCAAGAACTCCGCCGAAAAACCCATCGCGTTGAAAGTGAAGCCGCGGCTTCACGGGTTGTACCGCGAGTGAGATAGAGTGACAGTGGCTTGAGGATTTAGGAAAAAAAGTGATGTTCCCCTGGTCCGGGAGCAAGAAAAAGTAGGAATAGAGTAAGAAAAATGAAGAAAGTAAATTGGGGGATGAGTTTGTCGTTTTTTTTTTTTGTCGAACGATAGTATTTATTAGAACAACTCGAAAACTAAAATTACAACTACAATCGTAGCTAACGGGCTTTGAGCCGACATGACTAACTACAAGCCAAGCGGGGAATTGGTAAGACCAATTCAGGTTCCACAACACGGACTTAAAAAACTACACACCCCCAAACTAAACCACTCCACGTCGGGAGACTTCAGCACTCCTTAATGGAGACCGTAACACACTAGAAAAATCTAAAACCGAGCACGAGCAACCACTACATACTGCAAAACAGATAAAACTGATTCACCTACGAGTTTCACAAATCAACCGGAAAAGAAAATACAAACAAAATAAAAGAAAACTACAATAACATATAGCTAAAAACTAGAAAAAAACAGAAAGAAAAAAGAAAGAAAAACAAGCACACCTAAAACCAAATACGATCTAAAAATAATGAAGAAAAAATAAAAAAAAAAAAAGAAAACGTAAGCCAAAACAAAGAAATAGAAAGGCCCATTCTCTCCACCTAGCTATTCCGCCACCAACTCACCTCATCCGTCCGACATCTTTGCCGCCGCTATCGCGCCGCCTACCCCAAAGAAGAATCGAAACACCACGGCTCGCCACCGAACACTCAAATCCGGAATAAAGAACTCGAAAATGGTGGCTTTTGAGGTTGGGAAAAAGATTTGATGTTCGATTCCGAGAACCTCATGTCGATCCAAACAATGAAAACCAAATAGATTATGGGGACTAGACGCTCGGCCGTCGCCGCCAAGATACTGAGGGAAGGAAGGAGGAGGCGGTGAAAGGAAGGAGAGGAGAGGAAGGGCTAGGGTTTAAGCAAATGAGACTACAAGAAAGGGAAAAAATGGTCGGGGATGAGTTTGCTCTTGATAAGTAAGAAAATAGGGATTTGGTTGGGGGTGGTTGACCGAAAAAGGAGTAGGAAAAAGTAGGAAGAAAATAGAAAGAAAAGAGAAAAGAGAAAAGAAAAATAAAAGGAAAAGGAAAAGGAAAAGAAAGAGGAAAAGAAAAAAAAAAGAGAAAATAGGAGAGTGATGATGGTGATATACGTATGGGAGGGGAAGAAAAGGAGAAGGAGGAATTTTGGGGATGTGGTCCCTATACACTATCGATGATTTATCCTTCAACCCCAAAGCCTCTAATTCCCAATTTCTATTATGATTCCAATTCAACCATCAATTCTATTTTTTATATATTCTATTATGCCCCTATAGGATTTTTAGATTATTATTTTTTAGATTAAGTTTAGAATATTCGAGGATTTTAACTAGTATTATTTTATATTGATTAAAGGCGATTTATCGAGCGAGGATTAGCGTGCTTGCATCCGACACTTCTAGTGCTCTACTAAATTTTCAAAGCTACGTTCAGGTGGGGTTTATTTTTCTAAAATTTATTGTCCTTGTTAAATTCTTAGATTATTTTGCATGAATATGTAGTACAAATGATTGCTTAGGCACTATCGAGCCAGGGACTCAAGAGGTCCGGTCGATGTATCCCTCGTGTGGAACCCCTGCAGCGGCAACTATTGTCTATGTCTACGGTTTTTCAAATGATCTATGCTATGTCCTATCGATTGTATTTGCATGCCTATGTGAGATATATGTGTATTTAGCTTGGACAATTTATACTTCACCGAGCCGTGTCGCCAACCCACATATAACAAACTTTTCAAGAAGAGATGGCGCCAAGCAAAATGTGGATATGACAAGGCCTATGGATTCATTTACAGATGTTTAGTTTAAAAAAAATGTTGAACTATTTACTTCCTTTAAGTTATTAGTTTTATTTCCAGTTTATTTGAAATTGATAGAATCGATGTGATGGTTAGATTTTTTTATTTATGAAATATTTTTGCTTCCGCTACAATTGACTCAGTTTAATTTTATTTTTAAATTATCCATGCCCCTTTTTATCGTTAAAATTAGGATTATGCTCGTTTATTTTATTAAAGAAATTCTAGGGCGTTACAAGTTTGTTCAGTTCGACGGCCTACCGGACGAAGATCCAAATAACCATATCGCAAATTTTCTCGAAATTTGCGATACCTTTAAAATCAATGGAGTCTCTGATGATGCCATCCGTCTGCGCTATTCCCATTTACTCTTCGGGGACGGGCTAAACAGTGGCTAAATACTTTACCAAAGGGAACAATCACAACATGGAGCATTGTGGCTGAAAAGTTCCTTTTGAAGTATTTTCCACCGGCCAAAACCGCATGATTGAGGAATGAAATCTCTTCATTCACTCAAGAAGACGATAAGACCTTGTAGGACACTTGGGAGAGATTCAAAGAATTGTTGCGAAATGCCCACCTCATGGTCTTCCATCCGGATGCAAGTCCAAACGTTATACAATGGGCTACTCTCATCAACGAGGCAAATGATTGATGCGCGCGGGGGGGAAACTTTGAACAATAAAACACCGTGCCGCCAAGATCTAATAGAGGGAATGGCTATGAATGGCTATCAATGGCAATTCGCACGAGGTAAAACCAACAGACAAAAATGGGTGTATACAATGCAGACACGGTAGTTACGCTAGCCGCACAGTTTAATTTTATTTTTAAATTATCCATGCCCCTTTTTATCGTTAAAATTAGGATTATGCTCGTTTATTTTATTAAAGAAATTCTAGGGCGTTACAGGTGGTATCAGAGTGGGTCTACCTTTCTGTAGACTTGCAAAAAAATAAATACGTGTAATTTTTGTGTGTGTACTCTGATAAATGAATTAGATTTTTTTTTAATAAACGAAAAGAGTCTACGTATCCACCACCGCTGTGCCACGCCAACTCCGGCCAAGGTACGAATTTTTTTTTTTTTTGAAAGGATTTCATTTTCTATCGCTTACGCCATCGCTTATTGTTACGCTATTGCTAATGCTACTGCTATTGTCAAATGCCATTGCTAAAGTGTTTTAATACCGTTGTAATGAATTTTACAATTCCTATTGCAAAGGGAAAAATGAAATAAATATGCTAAGTTTTCTTGGATGCATAGCACGATAGAACGCCATTGAACTGAGGTATTATGTTAATTGTGAACTTTATGGACAATAGAAAGAACTTAGAGGATTTAATTATTTTTATGCATTATAGATGGCTCGTAGAAAGGTATACAACACGGAAGTTCGATATTGTTAGCGTTAATAAGAGAGCAAGGATAGAGAGATATGAACAATACCAATGGGAACCTAACCATAACCTCAGCGTATCTTAATGCAATGTTTGGATTATGGGTAGAGGCTAGATATGCCACCACTCCTGATCCGATCGACAAGGCATACTTAGGTTTATTAACACCTTATCGAAGTTACCCCTGCGAAGAGCAAAGAGAGATATACAATCAAATGGTAGATGATGTCCAGGGAGTTCATCGCGGGTTAGCTATGAGAATTTCGCTTTAAGCCCGACAAAGGTGGTTGAACCATGTACAACTCACAATGGACATTTCGACTTCGCCCGAAGAGCAAGACATACACGATGATGCCCTCCACCCGATTCTAGTGATGATGAAGACCTAGAAGAAGATGTTGATTAGCCACTTTTATTTTATTTATTTTCGTAGACAATGTTTGATTTTATATTTTCCTTTTCATTAGTATTTTAGTCTATGTCTTTAATTTTTCAAACTAGCAAGCTTGTTTCTTTAATCGTTGAATTCGATGTAATAAAAAAAAAATTAAGATTAATGAATGATCACTTTTTTTAAAAATTGCATTGAGTACTTGTTATCGCTTATGGTTTAATTTTCTTATATATATATTGAGCTTAAAAATATTCCAATTGAGATTGACTTAATTTTATATTCATGATTATAGGATGAATCCTAGAGCTCCTAGAACCTGGATCGCCACAAATTCAACACTAGAAAATTTGGGAGACGTAGTGGCGCGCCTAGCCACAAATCGTGAGGGTCTAACTCAAGGGGGTGCCTTGAACCTATAGAACCACCGCCTCCCACAAATAACACTTCACATGTGGTGGAACAATTTCGCCGGTATAGACCTCCCACTCTCATGGGACAGAAGAGCCGCACACCGTGGAAAAATGGATAGCGAGAGAATGGAGGGCATATTTGAATTGATCGAGTGCATCGATGCACAAAGGGTGTCATGTGCGATTTATCACCAAACAAGATGTTTGGCATTGGTGGGATTCACACACCGACGAACCATCACCGACTAGCAACGAGCCGATATGCAATGGATCGTTTCAAGGAATTAGTCATGCAACAGCTTTTCCCAAATTCTACAGAGATAAGAAGGAAAGAGAATTCCTAAACCTACAACAAGGGACAAATGACTTGCTCGAGTATGAGCGAAAGTTCAACCATTAGCGAGATATGTTATTCACTTGACGGACACAGACTGCAGAAGAAGGCTAAGAGATTTGTGTCCGTTTACGCCCGAGTTGGGTGGGGTAGTGAGCATACTGGGAACACATCGTATTCTCGCATTGTGGAAGGAGCTCGAATAGCTTGCCTCCAATATGAGATTGGAAGGAGGTAGTAAAAAGGCTTTTGAGGCTCCCAAAAGGAAATGAGAGGGTCCAAACACTGGGAAGTTTGTTAATAACAATAAACAACAAAAAGTTGGTGGTGCTCCTAATCGCAGGTCACAGACGAGGCCACAATGCCGACTATGCGGAAATATCATTATGGTGAGTGCCTCACGGAAAAGATGTTTGTTACCGATGCCATCGCCCAGGGCATCGGGGTTGGGACCGTAAGAAATATCCCAATCGGTCGAGAGCAGAGAACAGAGGCCCACAGGAGAGGAAACCTGCAATGTATGCCATGACCGAACAGGATGCACAAGAGGAGCCCGAGACAATGACAGGCATGTTACGAGTTTTTAATGTAGTTTGCTCTTGTACTTTTGATACCTGGTGCTACACATTCTTTCATATCTCAAAATTCATTGAGGGATTAAATAATGTGATATGTGAGTCTCATGAACCTTTGGGGTTAGCATACCATCGGGTAAAACTATAGTGGTTGATCATAGAGTAAGCGGGGTACAAAATCAACATAGAGAGGAGAACTCTAAGAAGCGAACCCATACGTTATAAAGATGAAGGACTTTGACGTAATCCTAGGAATGAATTGGTTAAGTCGAACCGCACAAACATCCGATGTCACGAGAGGGAAATAGATTTCCATATGCGGGAAAAGAGAAGTTCACTTTCCATGGGACTAGGTCGGGTGTTTCGCCACGAGTTATATCAACTGAAAGCCGTGAAGATTCTAAGGAAAGGAGAATGCCAAGCATTCTTGGTGAATGTAATGGTTACCCCAACTGAAGAGAGAATAATTGCTGATATCCCGATCGTCCGAGAGTACCCTAATGTTTTTCCGAGGATTTACCTGGAATGCCACCGATCGACAAGTGAGTTCACGATTGACCTGGTGCCGGAGCAAAGACCAACGCCAAAGGCACCTTACTGAATGGCACCTAAAGAGTTGCAAAAACTAAAGGTGCAATTACAAGAGTTGTTGGATAAGGGTTATGTGAGACCGAGCGTGTCCCCTTGGGGAGCTCCCGTGTTGTTTGTTAAGAAGAAGGACGACGATGAGGATGTGTATCGACTATCGAGTGTTGAACAACCTCACCATCAAGAACAAATACCCTTACCCCGCATTGAGAATCTGTTTGATCAATTAAGAGGAGCCGGAGTTTTCTCGAAGATTGATCTAAGATCGTGGTATCACCACCAAGATCAAAGAAGCGGATATACCCAAAAGAGCATTTAGGACCCAGTTATGGACATTACGAGTTTACTCGATGCCATTTGGGTTAAGCAACGCACCAACGGTCTTTATGGACTTGATGAATAGAGTGTTTCATCCTTACCTAGATCAATTTGTCATTTTGTTCATCGATGATATCTTGATCTATTCAAAGGATAAACAACAACACGAAGAGCATTTGAGGATCGTCTTTGACACTTCGCAAGGAGAGACTTTATGCGACGTTCAAGAAGTGTGAGTTTTGGCCGAACGAGTGGTGTTCTTGGGTCATGTAGTCACCGCCCTAGGTGTTGAAGTGGATCCACCAAAGTGGAGGCCATAAATGAATGGAAAGCGCTATCGACCGTAGTAAGTGAGGTGCGCAGCTTTCTTAGACTTGCCGATATTACGTACGCTTCATTGAGGTTTTACCAAGATTGATGGACCAATGACCGACCGACGAGAAAGGGAGAGAAATTCGGTGGATCGAAATGCGAAACCGCTTCCAAGAGTTGAAACAGAGATTGGTTACCGCACCAGTTTTGACGATACCTAATAGATCGGAAGGGTTCGTTATTTATAGTGATGCGTCAAAACAAGGTCTCGGATGTGTACTCATGCAACAGGGGAAAGTGATAGCTTATGCCTCGAGACAATTGAAACAACATAAGCTTAACTATCCCACGCATGACTTGGAGTTAGCACCGTAGTACACGCCCAAGATATGGTGTCATTACTCAGATAGAGGAAAATGTGATATCTATACGGATCACAAGAGTCTCAAGTACTTCTTCACGCTGAAAGAATTGAACATGAGGCAACGAAGATGGTTGGAGTTAGTCAAAGATTATGACTGTACTATCCACTAACACCCAGGCAAAGCCAATGTGGTGGCTGATGCCTTGAGTTGGAAGGACAGTTGTGAACTGACGAGCATGATCACGGAGCAAGAGCAATTGGTCAAGGATTTCGTCAACATGAGAATTGATGCAGTAGTACCAACACCAAAGCCATCATATCTGCTATGGTGGCAAAGCCGACTTTGAGAAATCGGATCAAGGATGCACAAACGAAGGATAAGTTTTTGTGCAAAATGAGGGAGCGAGCTTTAGCTACAAACATTAGAGGTTTTGCTGAAGCACCGGACGTCACACTTACTTATGAAGGGAGAGTCCGTGGTACCAAAAGACGAGAACCTAAGAAGGAGATCTTAGAAGAGTCTCATTGTACACCTTACACGGTGCATTCGGAGGTACAAAGATGTATCGTGACTTGAGAAACACTTTCGGTGGAGAAACATGAAGGGCTCTATTGCATCGATCTCGTGGAGATGTGTTTGACTTGTTAACAAATTAAAGCCGAACACCAATGACCATCGGGTTGCTACAACCACTTGAGGTCTCGGAGTGGAAGTGGGAACATGTTACAATGGATTTTGTGACTGGTTTACCGAGGCCTAACAGAGGGAAACGAAGCTATACGGGTTATCGTGGGCCAGTTGACGAAGACTACACACTTTCTCGCCTAAGTTAAGATGACTTTCAAAGATGGAACAATTGGCTCAATTATACATTGAAGAGATCATGAAGCTACACGGGTGTCAGCTTTCGATTGTGTCAGGTTCCGACAGAGACACAAGGTTTACTTCAAATTTTTGGAAGGGATTGCAAAGAGCAATGTGGACGAGATTACAATTCAATACATCGTTTCATCCCCAACATATGGACAATCCGAGAGGACGATACAGACGCTAGAGGACATGCTTAGAGCTTGCATGTTGGACTTTGGAGGAGGTTGGGAAACGACATTTGCCACTAATTGAATTTGCTTATAAAACAGCTTATCACCAACTATTGGGATGACACCATATGAGGCGTTATACGGGAGGAAGTGTAGATCACCAATTCATTGGGATGAAGTTGGAGAGAAGAAAGTTTTGGGTCCTGGACATTGTCAAACGAACAGTTGAAGCCGTAGAGAAGATAAGAGAAAGAATCAAGGTGGCGCATGATCGATGTGTCTTATGCCGATCCAAAAAGGAAAGAGTTACAATTTGTTGTGGGCGAGAAAGTTTTTCTGAGAGTATCGCCGACGAAGGGAATTTATAGATTTGGTAAGAGAGGGAAACTCAATCCGAGATATGTTGGGCCGTACGAGATTTTGGAGCGAGTTGGAAGAGTAGCGTATAGATTGGCCTTTCCGCCAAAGAATGCCTGAATACATAATGTTTTCACGTATCTATGTTACTGAGGTACATGCCGATCCAAGTCATGTTGTTAACTATGAGACCATAGAATTGGATAAGCAGTTGTCATACGAGGAGAAACCAGTGGCAGTACTAGATAGAAAGGTGCACAAGTTAAGAAATCGAGACGACGAGTTAATCAAAGTGCAATGGAGCGGACATAGCCAAGAAGAGGCTACTTAGGAACGTAAGGAGGATATTTTAGCATCACATCCAGAGGTTCAATCTTTGTTAGGTACGTTTAATTTCGAGGACGAAATTATTTTTAAGGGGGATAGTATGTAATACCCAGAATTTTATTTTGGGCTTTTATTAAGAATTATGAGATTTTAGATATTTAGTTAGTCTATTTTTTTTATTAGGGGCTAATTTATTATTTTTATAAATCCAAGCCCAATTATCCAATCAAATGATTATTACCCAAGCCCAAATTATTTTAAGCCCAAACTTATCTTAGCCCATTAAAATGTCCAATTCCAGTAGTATTCTAGAATATCAAGATACACACAATTTTAAACTTCCAAATATATCAAATCTTGATATATCCTACCCGATTTATGAGAATCCTATGAGATTAAAAACACTAACAACCCTAAACCTAATCAGTCCTATAAAAACATTAGTCACCTCCTATTAATTTTTTTTTACGCTGCATCGTTAGTAATTCCCCAAGGTAAAGCCCTTTTTTTTCTTTTTCTATTTCATCTTATGAAACACTACAAAACCGAATCACCTCCATAACTCATCCTTGCTGAAATCCAAAACCCACAAATCCACCGAAAAACGAAATCGAATTTTTAAAACCAGAGAAAAACCGCGGCTCAGTCCGAACCACCGCCGCTAAACACTAGACCGAGTTTCAGCCTCAATTTCACCGAAAAATCTTCAAACCAGCCCTAATCGAGCCACCACCCATGAAATTCATCGACCGGATAATCGAACACCGAAACCCATCGAACACCTCACCCTAGCCCAGCCTCGATTTTTGCTGGAACCTTCGAACCCAAAACTCCGCCGAAAAACCCATCACGTTGGAAAGTGAAGCTGCGGCCTTCATGGGCTGTACTGCCGAGTGAGATAGAGTGACGGGTGGCTTGAGGATTTAGTAAAAAAAAAAGTGAAAGATGATGTTGATGGGTCCGGGAGCAAGAAAATGTAGGAGTAGAGTAAGAAAAAGGAAGAAAGTAAATTGGGGGATGAGTTTGTTTGTTTTTTTTTCGAACGATAGTATTTTATTAGAACAACTCAAAAACTAAAATTACAACTACAATCGTAGCCAACGGGCTATGAGCCGACATGACTAACTACAAGCCAAGCGGGGAATTGGTAAGACCAATTCAGGTTCCACAACACGGACTTAAAAACTACACACCCCAAACTAAACCACTCCACGCCGGAGACTTCAAAGACTCCTTAATGGAGATCGTAACACACTAGAAAAATCTAAAATCGAGCACGAGCCGTGAAGCTCCGATTTTTATTCGATCATGTACTTGTTTCGTATTGTCTTTGTATTAATTTGACTATTTTAACCCGTCGCTTTGACGGGTAGATATTAATGATAAATATATTTTGCATTTAATTCTTTTAATTTCTATTTATGATCATAATCATTTATTAATTTTAATTCGCATTTATGATCACTTGGTTGATCATCATTATTATTATTGGTGTATTATTAGTCACCTTAGAATTTTAAGAGACTATTTATTTTAGGGATTATAATTTATAGAATTAAGAATTCGATTTAGATTAAGTGATCATGAGACTTATAAGTGAACAAAGAAATCACTAATTATTTTGGAGATTGATATTTATTCATCTATTATCATCAATTTTGAAAAAAATATATATGGAATTACCAAAATACCCTTAGGGGACGGCATTGGTGTATTTTTTTGGTGTAGAAATATCTCCCAACTCTTGTACATGTACACCTTTGTGTATTCCTCTTGTGTTTATACACTATTAATTCAAACCTACATCTTAAATTAATCCCACCATTTCAATCATCCAATTGGTCAAACAAGACCAAATTAAAAATTTCCCCTAAGCTTAGCATTTTGGCCCATTGTCCCTAATAAAGATACCTAAATATTACTTTCTTCCCTAATTCCCTCAATTATTACTCTAACTTATCATTTAATCAAAACAAAACAAAATTTTTATTCTTCCCATTTCATTTCACCAACACCAAATTTCTTCTAAGTCTTGTAATTCCTCTTACCTCTCTATAAAAATCCTCCTACATCTCTCCACCTATTCTTCATCTTCTTCACTAACACTTAACCAAAACTTCAAGAATTCATCTCCCATTTTCTTCAAAAATTCGAACCATATACACTACACAAGGTAAGAAATTTTCTTTTTCAATCTATTCTTATACCTTCTAGCTCACCTCTTTCACCTTCTAATTTAAGTTTGATTTTTGAATTTGAGGTATACCTAGAAGACCTTTGAAGAAGTTAAGAGACTAGTCATCTTGAAGAAAAATTGTGAAGAAGTTGGACTATAAGGTAAGAAATGGAATTTTTAGTACACTTTCTTCTTCTCTTTCTATTTTCCAAATTTTTACACTCCATTTTCATTTTTGGAGTTTTAGGGGCTGACCTTGGTGATTTACATTAAGGGTGACCAAAACCTTATACTTGGAAGCCATTACTAGTCACATTTTACTCACTACACTTGTGGACTTAAAATTTCAACTTTTGGACTTAAAATGCAAAAATGGAAAGTTGGTGGACTTAATTGCAAGAAAATAAAACTTAAGGGACCCCTCTGTAATTTTTGATTTTTGGGACTGAACTCAGGTTCAAAAATTATGTTTTGACATTTTAATAAAGTTTTAAGAGTTTTTAGATAAATAAAATCAACCCTTAAAAGCCCAAGGACTAGATTGTAAAATTTTAGAAGTTTAAGGGCTATTTTGTAAATTTCGAAACTGTACCAGATCCTAATTTTAAAATTTTAAATTTTAACTCTTAAGGGACTGGAAATAACATATTTTAAGTGTATTCAAAAAATCCAAGTGTTTAGAGCTTGGAAAGTAATTTTATAAAAATTGAGGGACCAAATTGTAAAAGATTAAACTTGAGGACCAAAATACAATTTCCAGGACTTATGCAGTCCATGCACCTGGAAATACTAATTTCACTATAACATAATTATACCTTGGACCCAAGGTTCAAATTTCATAACAATTGGACCCTAAAAGCCTTAAAGGCAATTATTTCAAAATGGGACAAAAATGAAACTTTCAAAAGTTAAAGGACCTAAACTTATTTATTTTAAAAACTGCTTTTGTCCCAATATCCCACTAACCATAGTGATATTTTCCAACTGGAATCACATTAAAAGCCCTTCCGGTTTGTGAGTTCCAATTATTTTAAACTTAGAGCCCGAAATGGCAATTTTAACAAATATAGGGCCAATATGAGAATTTTATAAAACCTCGACCTCAAAACTTCAAAACCTGAATCTCTGAACAATTTGGAGAATTTAGGAACTGACCTCATAATTTTTCAAGGTCGGGATATTTATTTATTCAATTTTTAACCCCAAAAGTATTGGTTTTTACAAAACGGGGCTAAATTGTAAAATTTCTTTTATCAAGGACCTAACTCAAATTATTATTTTTCTTTTACTAAAACAACCATGGACCCTCTGACTTTAATTCTTAATTAAAATATTTTATTTTCTCAAAAACTCCTTGACTTATCGGACCGCCTTGACCGACAATACCCGATCGCGGGCGACTTCCTCGTCTTGCGATTTGAATCTATAACGGGACTTATGTTCCACCTAATCTTTCAAGATATCGAAGATTGCTTATCCTCCCGATAATCATCTTCATCCAAATAACTCCACTAATGCCATAATTACCTTACGTAAATTTTCGAAACTTTTCATGAACTCGCTTCCGAATCAATATACTCGATCGCCGGTTGACTACCCAACGTGTATTTAATTTCTTTCGCTTGAGTCAACTTGGTGTGTCGAGCTCACAAATCGGAATGGATACGTCGGGGATGGAACCGGGCAGCTCGGCTGCTATTCCACTCTTCCGCGCCATCGCCCTAATCCCGCAAATCGAGGAACGGAGTTTGTCTAAGGGGCGGGTCGTAGTACTTGAGGTATAATCATGATTATGACAAATCCGAGCCTTGCTAGCTCCACCGTGGATTTCGTCTTTGCTTACGGAGCGATAAGGTGATAGGTCTTGGACCATCTTACTCGGGAGTTACAAGGAAGAATGAAGGAATCGCTGTCCCCGATCCACACGATTCCGGAGTTAATCGGACCCGCCTCGGTTGGCGCTTACAAATCCGTGACGCAACCGCTACTTGTATTGCATAGGTTGGCGCTACAAATCCGTGACGCAATCGCGACTTGCCTTGCATAGGATTGGCGTTACAAATCCGTGACGCAATCCTCCCCGATCGCTTGAACCATAGTGCCTGTGACCACGAATCGTTTTCTTAAATCAGATAAGTATATTACATAAATATATTTTTCATGACGCTTGTGGATTGTGTGTGAATTCATGCATCATCTCTCACGCGTTTTCATACAACTAAATTTCTCGCATTAACTATATATATCGCCACACTTGCACACGATCACCCCATCCATCGAGATTTCTGTCTCACCCCCTCCTCGTTTTCTAACCTTAGAAGATGACTTTGTCGAAGAAAATTTAACCCGCCTTGATTGAACTCTCGAGCTCCGCCCGTTGAACTCATTTCCTATCGTTATCTATGTTCTTTGGACTATTTTCTTTTATTTTTCGATGTTGGACTCTTTTATTTCCTTTGAAATTCGGATCGTAATTGAAGGACGTAGGACCCATTTGACACTTAAGCCGTGATATGATGTGTACTTTATTCCTACTTCGACCGTAAGCTATTAAGTTGTTGGGATGTAATTGTAATCTTGTTGTACTTGTAGTTTTCCACGCTTTAGACCTTGTTTCACTTGGATTGTTGCATCGTTTTCTAGAATGTTGGGTTTATTTTTGTTTAAGTGATTGATCGCCGTCGCACGCGTTTGGGTGTGATGATTATGGTATCGTGAGCTCGGCTAGTAAGATGGAAACTTACACCGATCGACCCGGATAGGACCCTGACCGTGTTGGGTAATCTGCGACCGACCAATTAAGTGTGAAATCGATTTCAATAATGGCATAGAACCGTATTATTGATGTTTATGTTAAGTCGAATTTATACTTGGTTGTGTCAAAAAAAAAAAAAAAAAAAAGAATTTATACTTGGTGAATCCATAGTCTTACTTGATTTGACTTATTTGACTCTTGACCGACTTTCCTTAGTTTTTCTTTCCTTGTTCTTCTCTATCTTTTCTTACTTCGACTAATCCTTCTTAGTTTGGCTTGTTCGATGGAGCCGACGCCACCTATCCGGTGGGAATTATTGGAGGCTCGCGCCGAACGTGATTACTTCCGGCATACACGAACCACTGGCACCAGGAATACCTTCGGGCTATCTCGAATTAGCGGAAGAACGCCGCCAACAACCAAGAATCGACACACCTCCCTCGGCAAAGAGCCAAGAGGAGAAGAACGATCTTACCCTCCTTGCTAAGGATCGCGAGGATACCATCCGTGCTCGCGAGGATCAAATCCACAATCCAGGAACACTTGGAAGTTACTCGCACAAAGATGGAACGCGCCCGAGGAAGGCCGCGGAAAGTGGGAAAGGGAGGCATACATGTCGAGAGCCACCATCGATCGTCTCAAGATACTATCATCAAACAAATGCGGGTGATAGAGGACCTCACGCATGCCTTAACTCGGTGGGATGTTTGCTTGGAGGCGCCTTAGCGCTAATGTGCCACCGTTGCCACCACCGGGCGGAACCCATGCCCGACTTGAGGCCGATAATGATGAGGATCTCCAAGAAGATCCCGATGAGGATCCAATGGAAGATGAAGAGCCCGAGGCGCTTGAAGCCGCCCACTCGATGATACTGCGGGACCGGAGCAAAGGGGCGATTTAGCCGACTGGCCTAATGCTGAGGCGGTACCTCAGCCCGATCAGGATCCGGTTATGGACGAGGCCGCTAGTGATGATGACGGCGACCTCACCGAGTAGATAGCTTCTATGCTAGATTTTAGCCGATGCTTATTTCCATCCTGTTGTATTTTGCTTTCAGTTGTACCTTAATCAAGTTGTATCCTCGACTACTAGTTTATCTTCGATTTTATATTCTGTTGTATGAACTCATTCGAGTGTATTCAATTTTCACATCAATGAATATATTTTTTCTACTTATTTTATGTCTTGTGTATTGTTGTTGTGATATAACTTGTTATATGCGTGTACTTATTAAAATCATTCCTTTCTCGAATTGTAGCTAAACTACGAGATACATGGCCGAAACCATGGACGCGGAGACCCCGCCGTGTTCCCCGAAGGTATGAGGACGTACTGAGGAAACGAGTACCCTCTCCCGAACTACCACAACCTCCTCCGCCGATCGCAGGAGATAACTTGACCGCAATAGCCCCGCAACGAGATACTAGTCTTCATGAGGCAACAAGCGAGCCTCAACGGCGTATTCCCAGCCCGCTAAAGAGGCGAATGATCGCACTCTGGAGCGATTCTTGCGATTTGACCCACCGACTTTCTTAGGAGAGCCTGATGATTTAAAGGCAGAAGAATGGATTGGGAAAATGGAGAATATCTTCAATGCTCTCCAATACTCGGGGGAACAAAGGTTACGCTCGCCGTGTTCCCACTAGAATCGGCGGCTAGAGATTGGTGGCGGCGGTTGAGAGAGAATGGGACCAGGACCAAGTAGATAAGACATGGGAAAATTTCTGGTGAATTCAATGAGCAATATATTCCCAAGTCGTGAAGGAGGCACGCGGGGATGAGTTCTATAGGTTGAGACAGGGGAACATGTCTCGAGCCCAAGATCGAGTCCGAGTTTCATCGATTATCCAAATACGCTCTGGGACAATCAAGATGAAGAGGACAAATTATATAAGTTCACACGGGATCAAGCTAGAACTTCAAAAGCGAATTTTCGAAATGACAACCTACTCACCGCGAAAGCGCAGCTCTCCACATCGAGCCTGGGATCAACCGTATTGGGATGATTCAAGCAGAGTAGGCCATCAAACGATCTCAAGAGGACAATCGTGGGACAGCCATCTAAGCGACTGCTAAGTTTCGAAGGGACCAAGATTAATGAGACGGATAAAGGAAAGGACCAATACAAAAAAGCTGGTCTAGTGTGTGCACATTGCCGTAAAACCGGACATACCGCCAATGATTGTTGACGTAAATAGGGAAGGTGTTTACGTTGTGGTAGTGATCAAGACCACCAAGGATTGCCAAATACGAAGACCGGACAAACAGGTGCAACCACATAAGCCGGTAACGGCCAGGGTAATCGGGCAAGATGCCCGCCGAGCATTTGCACTAGCCGGACATGAGGCTCCGTAAGCAAAGACATGGTGGAAGGTACGCTCGGTATCTAGCCACTACGCTAAAGTACTATTTGACCCTGGATCAACGCATTCATTTGTTGCACCACATTTTGTACACAAGTTGCATGCATGCATGGAACATATGCCTATAGGTCTAGAAGTATCAACTCCTATGGTCGCAAGCCGGATAATGATATGATCTATAATGCATGCGGTTAAGATTGATGAGATAAATTTTCCGCCGATTTGATTTTATTACCTATATCCGAATACGACATAATTTTGGGGATGAATCGATTGTCGCACACCACGCACAAATGGACTGCCATCGCAAGTCCATTAAGCTATGTGAACCCGGTAAGCCCAAAGTAGAAGTTTCGGAAGAGCATGAGTTAAGATTGCCCCAATCATTTCAGCAATGAAAGCGAGGAAGGCGATCACTAGAGGGGCACAAGGGTACTTGGCGTTTGTACTTAACAAACCTAAGGTTGAGACACAAATTAATCAAGTACCTATAGTATCGGAATATACCGATGTATTTCCACAAGAACTCACCATTGTCCCTCCGGATAGGGAAGTCGAGTTCACCATCGAGGTATTACCAGAACCGTTCCGATCGCTAACGCCGTATAGAATGGCTCTGTTGAGTTACAAGAGTTGAAGACTCAATTACAGGTTGATGGATGTGGGATTTATCCGACCAAGCACGTCTCCCCAGGGGAGCACCAAGATTATTCATCAAGAAAAAGGATGGCACATTAAGGCTGTGTATAGACTATCACGGACTCAACAGTGTGACCATCAAAAATAAATATCCCCTCCCGAGGATAGACGAACTATTTGATCAACTTCAAGGAGCGACGGTGTACTCAAAGTTTGATTTACAACGGGGATATTATCGGTAAAGATCCGTGAAGAAGACATTTCCAAAATGGCATTTCAGACCAGATATGGACACTACGAGTTTGTAGTGATGCCTTTCGGTCTGACAAACGCACCAGCAGTGTTTATGGATCTGATGCATCGAGTTTTTCAACCTTATTTGGATCAATTCGTAGTGATATTCATTGATGACATACTCGTATACTCTAAGTCTAGAGAAGAGCATGAACGCTATCCAAAAATTGTTTTGGAGACACTACGAGAGCACAAGTTGTATGCCAAATTCAAGTGCGAATTTTGGCTTAGTGAAGTCGCATTCTTGGGACACATAGTATCCAAAGACGGGATCGCCGTAGATCCTTCGAAGGTACAAACAAGAGTTGAATGGAAACAACCGAGTCAGAATTGGAGATCGAAGTTTCTTAGACTCGCCGGATATTATCGAAGATTTATCCGAGAATTTCTCCAAGATAGCGGACCACTCACTCGACTAACCCAAAAGCAAGTCAAGTTTAAGTGGAATGACAAGTGTGAGACTAGTTTCAAGAGTCAAGAAAAACGACTTACTCCATCCTAGTCCTTCCAAAGGGAAATGAAAACTTTGTCGTCTACAAAGCTGATGCATCAAAGGAGGGACTAGGAGCGGTGCTCATGTAGGAAGGAAAAGTCATTGCTTATGCATCACGAAAACTCAAGCCGTATGAGGCTAATTACCCTACGCATGACTTGGAACCGGCGGCGATAGTGTTCGCGTTAAAGAAATGGAGACACTATCTATACGGAGCAACATTCACGGTTTACACAGATCATAAGAGCCTAAAGTATCTATTCTCTCGGAAGGATCTCAATTTGAGGCAACGGAGATGGATGGAGTTAATAGAAGACTATCACTTTGATATTCAATACCATCCCTGAAAGCTAACGTAGTAGTCGACGCCCGAAAGCGTAAAGGCGAGTTTAGCCGGACTAATGATTCGAGAGTGGAAATCATTAGAAGAGTTGAGCACTTGAATCCGACAAGGACCAATACTCATATCTCGTTAAACCCGACCCATCGAAAGAGATCAAAGCAAAGACAAGAGATAGATGTGCAACTTCAAAGATTTAAAGAGAAGATACTTAAAGGAGAAGGATCGGAATTCTCGGTACATGAAGATGGGATCTTGATTTCTAATCGAGTTTGTGTACCGAGTGACAAGCATTAGGAGCGAATTCTAGCGAGAAGCACACCGTTCAAATACACTATACACCCTGGAGGAAACAAGATGTATAAGGACTTGAAACGACATTTCGGTGGGTGAACATGAAGAACCAAGTAGCGAGTTCGTTGCGAGATGTTTGACTTGTCAACGAATAAAAGTAGAACACCAAGGACCATCCGGTTTATTACAACCATTGAGAATTCCCAGTGAAAATGGGAACACATAACGATGGACTTCGTGATGGATCTACCAAGGACTAGACGAGCGATGATGTTATATGGGTAGTCGTAGACTCGACTCACGAAAATCTGCACACTTCTTACCCATGAAGAAAACCGAAGCGACTTGCGTAAAACTTGCGCAAATTTACATCCGAGAGATCATTCGACCGCATGGAGTGCCAGTCGACATAGTGTCGGACAGAGACCGAGGTTTGTCTCCGTTAAAATGCTTACATGAGGAATTGGGTACCTCGCTAAGTTTCAAAGACAACAAAGACATCCGCAAACCGATGGCCACTGAGCGAACAATTCAAACCCTAGAAGACATGTTACGAGCCCGCACATTAGATTTCCAAGAAAGTTGGGTTTCGCACTTACCATTGGCCGAGTTCGCTTATAATAACATTATCGTGCCACGATTGGGATGGCACCCTATGAAGCCTTGTATGGACGAAAGTGTAGATCCCTCTACACTTTGGGAGATTGATGACCAATGGACTCCGAAGGAGAAATGTCACCTCGATTCCAAAGGTCGACTTAGTTCGGAAGCCATGGAGAAGGTTAAGTTGATCAAGGAATGGATTCATGCAGCTCGTGAGCCGCCAAAAGAGTTATGCGGACAAGAGGAGAAAGGACTTGGAATTTGAAGCCGGAGATGAAGTATTTCTCGGACTCTTGCCACGAAAAGGATTGATCAACCCAAAGAAAGGAGGTAAATTAAGTCCGAGATATAATGGACCTTACAAGATTTTACAGAGAATCGGAAAGTTGGCCTACCGACTAGAGTTAGCGGCACAAAGATGCGGGAATGCACGATGTATTCCATATATCGAGATTGAAAAAGTATCAACCAGATCCCGAGCACATCATCACTCGTGATGCTCCTCCTCTAATGGAGAATTTATCTTACACCGGAACCAATCGAAATCATTGACCAAATAGATCGTCGGTTGCGTAATGAGAGATTCCAATGATTAAAGTTGTATGGCGGAATCACAACCGAAACGAAGACGCAACATGGGAGATGGAAGAAGACATGAGGAATTAATATCCGAGCTATTCTAAAGAGAATTTGGGGACCAAATTCTTTTAAGAGGAGAATGTGAAGCCCCGATTTTTATTCGATCATATACTTGTTTCGTATCGTCTTTGTATTAATTTGACTATTTTACCACGTCGCTTTGACGGTAGATATTAATGATAAATATATTTTGCATTTAATTCTTTTAATTTCTATTTGTGATCATAATCATTTATTAATTTTAATTCGCATTTATGATCACTTGGTTGATCATCATTATTATTATTGGTGTATTATTAGTCACCTTAGAATCTTAAGAGACTATTTATTTTAGGGATTATAATTTATAGAATTAAGAATTCGATTTAGATTAAGTGATCATGAGACTTATAAGTGATCAAAGAAATCACTAATTATTTTGGAGATTGATATTTATTCATCTATTATCATCAATTTTGAAAAAATAAATATATGGAATTACCAAAATACCCTTAGGGGGACGGCATTGGTGTATTTTTTTGGTGTAGAAATATCTCCCAACTCTTGTACATGTACACCTTGTGTATTCCTCTTGTGTATTTATACACCATTAATTCAAACCTACATCTTAAATTAATCCCACCATTTCAATCATCCAATTGGTCAAACAAGACCAAATTAAAAATTTCCCCTAAGCTTAGCATTTTGGCCCATTGTCCCTAATAAAGATACCTAAATATTACTTTCTTCCCTAATTCCCTCAATTATTACTCTAACTTATCATTTAATCAAAACAAAACAAAATTTTTATTCTTCCCATTTCATTTCACCAACACCAAATTTCTTCTAAGTCTTGTAATTCCTCTTACCTCTCTATAAAAATCCTTCTACATCTCTCCACCTATTCTTCATCTTCTTCACTAACACTTAACCAAAACTTCAAGAATTTATCTCCCATTTTCTTCAAAAAATTCGAACCATATACACTACACAAGGTAAGAAATTTTCTTTTTCAATCTATTCTTATACCTTCTAGCTCACCTCTTTCACCTTCTAATTTAAGTTTGATTTTTGAATTTGAGGTATACCTAGAAGACCTTTGAAGAAGTTAAGAGACTAGTCATCTTGAAGAAAAATTGTGAAGAAGTTGGACTATAAGGTAAGAAATGGAATTTTTAGTACACTTTCTTCTTCTCTTTCTATTTTCCAAATTTTTACACTCCATTTTCATTTTTGGAGTTTTAGGGGCTGACCTTGGTGGTTTACATTAAGGGTGACCAAAACCTTATACTTGGAAGCCATTACTAGTCACATTTTACTCACTACACAAGGTAAGTGTAGTATTTCCAATTTTCTCACTATCTTCTTCTTTTCCCTAAATTTTTAACCACATTCTTATAACTCTTATATTTTTTTGATATTCCTTGACTTAGGGGCTTACCTAAGTCATTCCTTCATCGAGAGAGATTTATCCCATTTTCACCAACAAACCGATCTTTAAGGTGGGTGGAAAAATCCTTTCAACTTCTAGGTGTTTTAAATTGAAAATATGCATGTAGTATTTTGTTATTGAGCACTTGAGATATATATTATGTATTGAATTCTATTTTCTTGTATCAAGTTGGAAAAATTCTCAAGTGTTGCTCAAAAATGCGATTTATCAAAAATAGGGCATACATGCACACTTTATTGTTATATTTGATGAAATTTTGTATGAGAAGGATATGTATGTGTATGACTCTTTAAATCTATGTTTTGAATGATTTATAACCTGTACAAGTCGAGCATAATTGATTAAATTTCAACTTTTGGACTTAAAATGCAAAAATGGAAAGTTGGTGGGCTTAATTGCAAGAAAATAAAACTTAAGGGACTCCTCTGTAAATTTCGATTTTTGGGACTGAACTCAGGTTCAAAAATTATGTTTTGACATTTTGATAAAGTTTTAAGAGTCTTTAGATAAATAAAATCAACCCTTAAAAGCCCAAGGACTAGATTGTAAAATTTGAGAAGTTTAAGGGCTATTTTGTAAATTTTGAAACTGTACCAGACCCTAATTTTAAAATTTGAAATTTTAACTTTTAAGGGACTGGAAATAACATATTTTAAGTGTATTCCAAAAATCCAAGTGTTTAGAGCTTGGAAAGTAATTTTATAAAAATTGAGGGACCAAATTGTAAAAGATTAAACTTGAGGACCAAAATACAATTTCCAGGACTTATGCAGTCCATGCACCTGGAAATACTAATTTCACTATAACATAATTATACCTTGGACCCAAGGTTCAAATTTCATAACAATTGGACCCTAAAAGCCTTAAAGGCAATTATTTCAAAATGGGACAAAAATGAAACTTTCAAAAGTTAAAGGACCTAAACTTATTTATTTTAAAAACTGCTTTTGTCCCAATATCCAACTAACCATAGTGATATTTTCCAACTGGAATCACATTAAAAGCCCTTCCGGTTTGTGAGTTCCAATTATTTTAAACTTAGAGCCCGAAATGGCAATTTTAACAAATTTAGGGCCAATATGAGAATTTTATAAACACTCGACCTCAAAACTTCAAAAACCTGAATCTCTGAACAATTTGGAGAATTTAAGAACTGACCTCATAATTTTTCAAGGTCGGGATATTTATTTATTCAATTTTTAACCCCAAAAGTATTGGTTTTTACAAAACGGGGCTAAATTGTAAAATTTCTTTTATCAAGGACCTAACTCAAATTATTATTTTTCTTTTACTAAAACAGCCCTGGACCCTCTGACTTTAATTCTTAATTTAAATATTTTATTTTCTCAAAAAACTCCTTGACTTATCGGACCGCCTTGACCGATTAATACTCGATCGCGGGCGACTTCCTCGTCTTGCGATTTGAATCTATAACGGACTTATGTTCCACCTAATCTTTCAAGATATCGAAGATTTCTTATCCTCCCGATAATCATCGTCATCCAAATAACTCCACCAACGCCATAATTACCTTACGCAAATTTTCGAAACTTTTCATGAATCGCTTCCCGAATCAATATACTCATCGCCTGGTTGACTACCTCCGAACGTGTATTTAATTTCGCTGAGTCAACTTGGTGTGTCGAGCTCACAATCGGAATGGATACGTCGGGGATGGAATCGGGCAGCTCGGCCGCTATTCCACTCTTCCGCCCCATCGTCCTAATCCCGCAACCGAGGGACGGAGTTTGTCCAAGGGAAGCGAGTCGTAGTACTTGAGGTATAATCATGATTATGACAAATCCGAGCCTTACTAGCTCCACCGTGGATTTCGTCTTTGCCTATGGAGCGATAAGGTGACATGTCTTGAACCATCTTACTCGGGAGTTACAAGGAAGAATGAAGGAATCATTGCCTCGATCCACACGATTCCGGAGTTAATCGGACCCATTTGGTTGGCGCTACAAACCGCGACGCAACCGCTACTTGTATTGCATAGGTTGGCGCTACAAAACCGTACACAACCGCTTACTTGCCTTGCATAGGATTGGCGTTACAAATCCGTACGCAATCCTCCCGATCGCTTGAACCATAGTGCTGCGTGACCACGAATCTTTTTCTTAAATCGTATAAGTATATTACATAAATATATTTTTCATGACACTTGTGGACTGTGTGAATTCATGCATCATCTCTCATGCGTTTTCATACAACTAAATTTCTCGCATTAACTATATATATCGCCACACTTGCACACGATCACCCCATCCACTAAGATTTCCTCACCCCACCCCCTCCTGTTTTCTAACCTTAGAAGATGACTTTGTCGAAGAAGATGAACTCCGCTTGATTGAACTCTCGAGCTCCGCCCGTTGAACTCATTTCCTATCGCTATCTATGTTCTTTGGACTATTTTCTTTTATTTTTCGATGTTGGACTCTTTTATTTCCTTTGAAATTCGGATCGTAATTGAAGGACGTAGGACCCATCCTCAAACTTAAGGCTTTGTGATATGATGTGTACTTTATTCCTAGTTACGACTCGTAGCTATTAAGTTGTTGGGATGTAATTGTAATCTTGTTGTACTTGTAGTTTTCCTCCGCTTTAGACCTTGTTTCACTTGGATTGTTGCATCGCTTTCTAGAAAGTTGGGTTTATTTACGCTTAAGTGATTGATCGTCGTCGCGTCACGTTTGGGCGTGACACGAGCAACCACTACATACTTTGCAAAATGATAAAACTCGATTCGCCTACGAGTTTCGTAAATCAACCGGGAAAAGAAAATACGAACAAAATAAAAGAAAACTACAATAACATATAGCTAAAAACTAGAAAAAAAAAAGAAAGAAAAAGAAAGAAAAAAAAGCACACCTAAAACCAAATACGGATCTAAAAATAACAAGAAAAAAATAAAAAGAAAAAAGAAAAAAACGTAAGCCAAAGTAGAAGAAATAGGAAAGGCCCATTCCTCTCCACCTAGCTCTTCCGCCACCAACTCACCTCCGTCCGCCATCTTTGCCGCCGCAACTGCCGCCGCCTACCCCAAAGAAGAATCGAAACACCATGGCTCCGCCACCCAACACTCGGATCGAATAAAGAACTCGAAAATGGTGGCTTTTGAGGTTGGGAAAAAGATTTGATGTTCGATTCCTAACCTCATGTCGATCCAAACAATGAAAACCAAATAGATTATGGGGACTAGACGCCTGTCGCCGAAGATACGGAGGAATGAGGAGGCTACCGAAAGGGAATGAGAGGAAGGGCTAGGGTTTAAGCAAATGAGACTACAAGAAAGGGAAAAAAAATGGTCGGGGATGAGTTTGCTGTTGATAAGTAAGAAAAGAGGGATTTGGTTGGGGGTGGTTGACCGAAAAGGGAGTAGGAAAAAGTAGGAAGAAAATAGAAAGAAAAGAGAAAAGAAAAAGAAAAGAAAAGGAAAAGGAAAAGAAAGATGAAAAGAAAATAGGAGAGAGATGATGGTGATGTACGTATGGGAGGGGAAGAAAAGCAGAAGGAGGAATTTTGGGGATGTGGTCCCTATACACTATTGACAGATTTATTCTTCAGCCCCAAAGCCTCTAATTCCCAATTTCTATTATGATTCCAATTCAACCATCAATTCTATTTTTTATATATTCTATTATGCCCCTATAGGATTTTTAGATTATTATTTTTTTAGATTAAGTTTAGAATATTCGAGGATTTTAACTAGTATTATTTTCTATTGATTAGGCGATTTATCGAGCGAGGATTAGGCGTGCTTGCATCCAACACTTCTAGGCTCTACTAAATTTTCAAAGCTACGTTCAAGTGGGGTTTGTTTTTCTAAACTTTATTGTCCTTGTTAAATGCTTAGATTATTTTGCATGAATATGTAGTACGATTGCTTAGCACTATTGAGCCGAGGGACTCAAGAGGTCCGGTCGATGTATCCCTCGGTGGAACCCTGCGCAAAGGCAACTATTGTCTATGTCTACGGTTTTTCAAATGATCTATGCTATGTCCTATTGGATTGTATTTGCATGCCTATGTGAGATATCCGTGTATTTAGCTTGGACAATTTATACTTCACCGAAATGTGTCGCTTACCCCACATATAACAAACTTTTCAGGTGAAGAAGATGGCGCTGGCTAACAGTGGTGGATATGACAAGGCCTATGGATTCATTTACAGATGTTTAGTTTAAAAAAAATGTTGAACTATTTACTTCCTTTAAGTTATTAGTTTTATTTCCAGTTTATTTGAAATTGATAGAATCAAGACAAGATGGTTAGATTTTTTTATTTATGAAATATTTTTGCTTCCGCTACAATTGACTCAGTTTAATTTTATTTTTAAATTATCCATGCCCTTTTTTATCGTTAAAATTAGGATTATGCTCGTTTATTTTATTAAAAAAGAAATTCTAGGGCGTAACAAGTTTGTTCGATTCGACTACCTACCTGACGAAGATCCAATAACCATATCGCAAATTTTCTCAAAATTTGCGATACCTTTAAAATCAATGGAGTCTCGATGATGCCATCCGCTTGCGCCTCTTCCCATTTACTCTTCGGGGCGGATAAATAAAGTGGCTAAATACTTTACCAAAGGGAACAATCACAACATGGAGCATTATGGCTGAAAAGTTCCTTTTGAAGTATTTTCCACCGGCCAAAACCGCACGATTGAGGAATGAAATCTCTTCATTCACTCAAGAAGACGATGAGACCTTGTACGACACTTGGGAGAGATTCAAAGAATTGTTGCTGAAATGCCCACATCATGGTCTTCCATCTGGATGCAAGTCCAAACGTTATACAATGGGCTACTCTCATCAACGAGGCAAATGATTGATGCGGCGGCTGGGGAAACTTTGAACAATAAAACACCGTGCCGCCCAAGATCTAATAGAGGGAATGGCCATGAATGGCTATCAATGGCACTAAATGCGAGGTAAAACCAACAGATGTCGGTGGGTGTATACAATGCAGACACGGTAGTTACGCTAGCCGCACAGGTCCAACCTCTGACTCAAAAATTGACGGGTTGGCAGCTCAGAAACCACCACAACAAATATTCTCATGCGAGACTTATGGAGGATTGCACAATCACCAAGAATGCCCCACGCAATACCACCGCATGAGCAAGTGGATTATCTAGGTAACCAATCTCGACCTTCTCACTACAGGAAATCACACATTTTATGACGAATTTCTTTACCACGCATAAATTTTTGTCATAATTTGTTAACTAATAGTGACTAATTTTATTTTTGCCATTGAAAATTACTTTTTGATGACAACATTTATGTGCGTCACTATTGATCTTATATTTTGTCACTATTGTTCTTATTCCATGACGATCAACCAAAATCCGTCATAGTAATTTTAGACGGCAGAAATTCGCAACAAAATTTAGGAGGGAAATCTTTCAATGACAATAGATTATAATCCGTGACGCCATTTGGTGTCATAAAATATTTTCTTTCATGACAATATCATATTTTGTCATTTATTTCTTCAAAAAAGTAGTGACGCCATTATTTCGTCATGAAAAAACATATTTAGTGACAATGAATGTGCATTTGTCGCCATTTTATATTGTGGCAAAATATTTTGTCAAATATTTGTCATAATTTGTCAATTAACAGTGATGAAAATATTTTCTTTCATGACAATATCACATTTTGTCATTTATTTCGTCAAAAAAGTAGTGACGCCATTATTTCGTCACGGAAACACATGTTTAGTTATGTTAACGAACGGATCTCAAACGAGCGTTATCCTCAAAATATTATAAGTATGTTATGTTATTTATGTGTATGTTATTTTTTTTAATGTTAGGAAATGTGATATTTTTTATCGATTGAATAGTGTGTTGTAGTAATATAATTTTTAAAAAAAAATAAATATATTTAGTTGAAATTATTAAATACAAATAAAAATAATTTTATTATACATAAACGAATCGGGTCTGAGTTACCTGTGAAATAAATAGGTCGGGTGCGGGTTCAAGGTTATGACATGTATAATTAAACATGTCAGATCCGGATTGGGTTGTTCCGACCCACGAACCCGGACCCCCAAACCTCGACGCAACCCAAATTAAATTCTCACCCCTAAATAGAATAATATAAAAATTATTCAGAATTATTTATATTTATAAATTGAATATTATATACTTATTTTGATTTCCGATAAGTTATATTATATACAAATAAACTTAAATTATAAAATCAAAATTATGTTTTTTTTTAACCAATAATTCTCAAAACCATCATCAACCTTTTCTTCTCAACCATAATCGGATTCTTTTCTTTTCAAGGTCGATCGGTGCCATCAATTCTCATGTAATTGAAAGAGAAATCGAAATTGAAGATCAAATTAGCAAAAATGGCCCAACAAAATCGAAACCCCCATTTGTAAAGACACCGAACAACCACCAAAATACCATCACCGATCTAACTCCACTCAACACCGCTTTGAAGCACTGGGACCAAGAAATATGGGTTTACACCACACCTTTCTCGCTAGCTATGAGGAGACCACATCCACTTGAAAATTGAAGCCATTCTTCACCCCTCCACCAGATCGAGGATTACTTTGTTCATCGGTGCCTGCCTTTCTTGAAGAAGCAGGTATATTTGATTTTATTCCTTTTTTAATTTCTATAGCAACTTGATAAAATAAAATTTTAGTTTTAGATATAATTATTGTTAATCTTAAATTCTGATATTTTTGGATTGTTGGGAACAATTGCATATGATAAAATAGATATATAAATAAATAAATAAGAAAATAAAAGATTTGGTCATAGCAAACCAATATTTGGCGGACCAATTTTTTCATTTTGGCACTTAATTCAGTCTAATTAAGGTATATTCTTAACTAATTAAGGTAGATAAACACAAGAATCCTATATTACCATAACTCTCCCATCTCTCCCTTTTTTTTATCACGGTCATATATATATCTCAAATATTAGGTTAACAAAGATATCAAAATATCGCTTCCTTTCTTTTCTAATTAATGCGTTTTTCAAGTAGCAATCGGTAATGTATTCTCTCTTCCCTGAAATCACAAATACCTTTAGTTTATGACTGATGGTGCTGCTTGTTTACATGTATAATATATGTTGCTATGTGACGAATGTTGCTGCTTGTTTAACCATTTATGTTTACATCGAATGCCTGCGACTTTAAGTTTTTCGATGTTGTCTCCCCATTTTTTTCTAAAGGTGATTAAATCTGAAAAAGAGAGTTCATTAACCCCCCTTAGGTGAATGGCATGAGTTTTGTGAGTTGTTAAAACAATAGTTAAAAGGTTGTGATTTTAGGCTTTGATTTTTTTGATAAAATACATAATATACCAACTATTAAATCAAAATAATTGGAGATAATCCATCCCACTTGTCTTGACATATGTCAAATGGGAATTTGGTTGAGATTGGTCATCAATCATTAAGACTCCACCGCGGCGGCCATAGCTGCGCCAAGAACTAGGAAGACTGTGTTTGGCGAGATGTAAATCAATTAACGATATTGGGATGTTAAATTGTGTCGATATTAAATCCATAATATATTGGATTTATGTTATTTAGTAATTTGTTTAAGGAAGAAACCAATAGTGGACATGTATTGTAATTTAACATAGAATTTAGTTGTGTTACTACGATTTGTACCATTGTTTTCCGGCAATTAATATGGTTGGTGAAATGGTGTTTGCTAAAATGTTTGGGAGCTCGGACGGGAGCCTGTTTCCTTATCACATGTTTCCTTACAGAGTGTCTATCTTTCTTTTCTGCTACATTATCTTGTGCCTTATCCTGTTTTAGATTTATTGTGTCGTCTTTGTATAGCTGTGTAGATATTATGAGACTGTGTCAAAAAGCAGTCGGCTCTAGGATAAAATATATATGTAGTTTTGCTAGGATGAGTGTGATTTCTCAAAATCTGTGATTCCATTGCAGGATGAGGTTTTTCTCCTGTATTGATGATCTTTAGCACATGCAACCATTTTTAGCAAAAGTGTTTCAAGTACCTACTTTGTATCCCCATTAAATTGTCAAACAACTAATGGAAGCAAAAATATTCAGGGAGCCGTAAACTTACCTCATAAAGAGCTCTCCTGGTACTCATTGCATCATTTTCATTAAATATAGGAACAACGTTTAGAGACAACAAAGTTTTAACAGGTCTCGTTGTCTTTGTTTTCTGAAAGTTGGATCTCAAAAAATCATTGCCTCAGTAACTAGAAGTTGTGCAGATGTCACTCCAACTGTATGAGAAAATTGAAAAATCATCATGATATAACTTACATGTGCATAAAGTAGTATATTTATCGGAAGACAATTTAATTCTTATAAACTAGCACAATACAAAGCAAAGAGCACAATAGAATCTAATTTTGTTTATCTACACAATGATTGATTAACTTACGACTTTTTTCGCCACATGATGTATAGTTGAATCTAATTTTGTTTATCCAAACAATAGAATTTTTTTTTACAATTCATATGATGTTATTAAAATAATATTTTCATGAGCTCATTTTGTTAACATTGTTCTTGTGACAACAAGTGATTTTCAATGAGCACATGCCAAACTCAAGTTCAATCAACTCAAAGTCTTGAAATTCAACCAATCGAGGACATTCAAGATCCATCATCCAAGCAAATGATATCGAAGGTATATGTTTCTTTATTTTTCTTCTTTGGTGAGGGTCAATGCTCTCTATTAGTTGTTATGCTATCTACTTGTTGTACTTCAAGTGGCACATAAAAACTTAAATCAAATTAAGGTAACCAACTATTGGAGAGTCGAGGACCATGTAATGTTGTATTGTTGTGATCTTGTGAAATTCTATTGGGCTAAACTTGAAGTAGAAAACTATTAATGGTTTTTTGGTTCATTAGTGGACTTGTACAAATATGTTATATTTAGATGGAAATAATTAGATCATTTGTTCTCTGAATTTCTTTTGGTAAATGAATCCAGACGTACATAGTTTTGGTGCACTCTCGACCTGTGATAATGTAAGTGGCTTACATAAATATTTTTACAAAGAAAGGATAACTTAGTGTTGGAACCTTGGAGCTGTTTAACTATTATTTCTAAAAATTCTTTATTTTTTGCTGCTGGTGAGGGTTGTGTGGCTCTATGTTTTTACAGTTTTTTTTGGTTGTCTACAAGCTTAAATGTTGCAGTTTGGGTTTTATTTCAAGTTACAGCTTATTTTCGAAAAAAGCTACTTCCTGTCTTTCTCTTAGCATAATCTTTTAGACGATACAGTCGTCTATTTTCAAAGCAGCAATTTATGGCTACTTCCTGGTACCAAACAATTTAGTTTATATAATTATTTTATTTAAGTTCATGCTTAAGAGTATACATCAACATGTTCTGCTGGAGGGGGGAAATTAGTGGAACATAGAAGAGCTGCTAGCACAAGGTTCCTTTGTCTATTTTAATTAGTATAAATTGCAAGTCAGATTAACTGTCTTGCAGTTTGCGTTGTAATTCACGCTGAATTTTGTGTTATTCACTTATTTGGCTTTTGTGCCATGATTGTGATCGTGTGAAAATTAGTTGGTAATCCAATGTTCTTTTCACATATACTGAATTACGTTTTAAGCAAGCAATTAGCATTATTGTGCAAATTCATTGGATTTCATCAAATATACATTGATAATAGTGATGCTGGTCTAAATTATGTAAAAGGTGAAGTACTGCTACCACTTTCCAATAACATTTTCTTTGCTTCGGTCCTATGTTGTCTTAATGTTTATGTAATGAATCTTTTCGTTCTTTATTTTGCAAATTGAGCGATAGATTCACGTGATAGCATTTTAATCCATCTGGAATATCTTATGTTGCTTAGCTGTGTTTCACAAGTAGCTTTTTTCAATAAAAATTTGTTCTCTGTTTCTGGTTTTGAATTAGGAGGAGAATTGATTTTTGTGGTTTAAGTGGGCTTGTGTGGTTATTGATATTGGATTGGGCTTTTTCAAGTTACAGCTTATTTTTGAAAAAAGCTGCTTCTAGCTTTTTTCAATAAAAATTTGTTCTCTATTTCTAGTTTTGAATTGGTAGGAGAATTGATTTTTGTGGTTTAGGTGGGCTTGTGTGGTTATTGATATTGGATTGGGATTTTTCTTGAGGATATTGTATAACAATTTTTAAATGTATAGATGCAGCTTCCAACTCTAAGAAAAGAGGCGTGGTCAAACAATGGGCAAGGGCATTATGAAGGCATTTGCTTCTTCCGAAATAAAATGAAGGTAATCATGGATCCATTATTAGGAAGACCTAAAACTCGAGAGGAAGCCGCAAAGCTTTTGAGTCAAATTGGCGTAGTAACTCGAGATGTCCTACCAAAGTGCCCAAGAGGTGGAAAGATGTAGATGAAAAAAATGGTGTGGAATCAGGCTTTGATCATTTAAAGGTACAAATAAAGTAAATTATTTATCTCATGATATCAATTTCATGTAATCTAAAATGATCATTATATATATGACATGTCGATCCACATGGATGTTAATATGGATGATCCGGGGTTAGACAATGCATGATCGAAAGGCTAAAATTTAGTGCCAGGCAACGACGTCACAGGTTACATTTGCATTACAAGAAGTATGCAAGTTTGCAAGAGGCTAAAAATAACAAGCCTTCTTCTTTGAGTAAACAAAATTGGGAGGAATTGTGTGACTTATTTGCATCGTCTGAATTCAAGGTAACAAGTTTTTAAATTAATACTTATTTTCAAATATTTTTACATATTTTCTTATAATATGTCTATATATTATCTTACAATATTATTGTTCTTGTTTTAGCAGCACCAAAGTTCCACCAATACTGGAAATCCAAAACAAGTGCGAGCTCCACATATTAATTGTGTACTCTTAAATCAATATATTTAAATAGGAGTTGATGATAGCAAAGCAAGAAAAATATATAGAGCAAGAAATTGAGAAGAGTGCTGAAGAAATAGTTCTTGAGGTGCTTGGCCATGGATCTGGCTATATAAAGGGTGCTAGCTATGGCCCAAAGCCTCCAAGTAGACGCACCACATCCTTTGATTCAACTACCCAACAACTTCAAAAGGAACTTCAGGAAACGCAAGAAAAACTACAAGATTCAGAATCTCAAGTAAGTGGACTAAAGGCCCAAGTGAGTGATTTGAAAGAGCAATTGGGTCAACAAGGTGCATCTATCGACAAACTTATGGCATTTATGGATGCTAGTGGGAATACTATCTAAGCTAGAAAATAAGATTTCTAGGGACATATGGTTTATATTTATATGAGTATTGTTTGGGTTTATATGCCTAATGTTTCGTTTTGAATATTTTTCAAGTAGATTTATAATTTCCATTTGAAAGTTGGATATTTTAGTATTTTCCTTATATTGATTAAATAAGCATGTTCTACTTAAACATGTTGGTTCTTTTTATTATTCATGCTTATTTAAATTTTAAATTGCATTTGTAATATAATATTAGATTGAAGCAAATGTATGTACTTTGAATCGAAGTATTAGATCCTTACAACCTTTAAGAAAAACATATTCTAATAATATGGAAAGTCAATAATGAATTTTCTCATCATGAGATTTTATTTTATTTTTATGCAATGTAAATGATAAAATATGACAAATTAACACATCGATATATTTAGATATATAGTCACCAATGCATCATTTAATGGCTATTTATGTTGTCATATAAAAATCAATTGGTGACACTGATCTATTTTGTAACTGAAACTAATATTTTTCACAACGAACTTAGACGTCACCATACATATCCATTTAGTGACAATATAAAATTGGTCACTAAAAATAGTCCTTTTATGACGACTTGTATCGTCCCGTATATATTTTAAATTTGTCACCCAAAATGGGTCATTTATGATGAAATATTTTGTCACCATATACTTCTTTTATGATGACCATATAATACTATCTAGTGACGAATTATTTTGTCACCATATACTTCTTCTATGACGAACAGTTCATCACAAAATCTTACGCAATTAGTGACACTAATCAATTTTGTCATGTAATGTTAATTTTGTCGTGACGAAACATGTCATCACGTTTCAGAATCTTTTGGTGACAATAAATGTCGTGTCATTGAATATTACTTATTGTGACACGTGTTTTGTCATTATATATATATTCATTAAGTGATGACCGATATTGTGTAACTATAAAACATCTCTTTTATGACAAATTATATAATATATGACGAATTAGTTAATGCAATTGTGACACTTTGAAGCGTCACTAAAATTTGATTAATTTGGCAATATATTCATTTTCGTCACCAAAAGCTAATGTTTGGATGACAAAATATGCATTCGTCATTTAAAATGTTACCTTTTGATGACAAAATAAAAATTTGAATGACAAAAATTTGATCATTGAAGTGACGAGTTAGGCGTCACAAAAATGATATAAATGATGACATTGGTCGATAAGCGTCATCAAAGGTTAAATATTTAGTGACGAACTAAAAAAGTGTCATGTATACCTTTTACCACGCGGGCTACATGACGATCATTATGACACTCAAATTTCGTCACCTAATAACTTTCGTGACGAAAAATGACATTTATATGACGAATTTTATCGTCATATTTTCTCTAATTTCTTGTAGTAACATAACCCTTTCATAATACCTATAATCTAGGTTAGCACCAAAGACCAAACTTTAGTTGGGGCAATCGGCCTAATCCGAAGGCACTCCCCAACTCTTACGCACCTCCGGTTTTCAACCACGAAAACCAAGTTTGGAGGACTTATTGTCCAAGTTTGTCTAAACAACATAAACCCATTTCACGGCCACCGAAACATCATTAAAGAACCAAGAAGCGTCCATTCGCAACTTGGAAAATCGATTGGCCAAATTGCCAAAATGATTTCCGAAAGGCCACAAGGGAGTTTACCCGGCAATAACGAACCGAATCCGCTAGAACAGTAAAAGCAAATCACCTTAAGAAGTGGAACAAAGCTAGACGAGTTACGAATGCTTCTAAGATGAGCCCACCCCCATACAACAAAAAGGCGACAGTGCTCAAGAAAACAAAAAAATTGGTACGAAATTCCAACCACCTATCCCGTATCAAGCCGATTGCGAAAGGAAAAACATGACGATCAATTCGGTAAGTTTTTGATTTGTTTAAACGATTTGCACATCAATATTCCTTTTGTTGAAGCCCTTTCACGAATCTTTGAAATATGCCAAGTTCTTAAAAGATCTCCTTTCAAATAAAAAGAAGCTTGAAGAGTTTGTCCATGGTACAATTGAGCGAGGAGTGCTCGACAATTCTACAAAACAAGTTACCTCGAAAAATCAAAGATCCAGGGAGTTTTACTATCCCTTGCAATGTTGGTAACTTGACCGTGATCGGGCATTAGCGGATCTAGGGCTAGCATTAATTTGATATCTTATGATTTATTTAAACAAATGGGTCTAGGGAACCAAACCGACTAGGATGAGCTTACAATTAGGTGACGGGTCCATTAAATATCCTAGAGGTATTGTTGAAGATGTTTTGGTCAAAGTCGATAAGTTTATATTTCTGTCGATTTTGTAATTCTTGGCATGCATACCGACGTCGAAGTTCCCTTAATCCTAGGGCGTCCATTTTTAGCTCTTTGCTAAGGCAATCATTGACGTGCATGATGGCAAACTAATTTTACGAGTCGAAGATGAACAAGTCATTTTTAAAATCGGTACATCAATGAAAAATACGATAGATAAAGATGACTCTTGTTTTGCTAATGATCTTGTTGATATGGAGATAACCAATTCCTTACCAAGCATGATTTCTAACGAATTTTTGGAGACTTGTATTGTTCAAGGTGCGGGTATAGCGAAGAAAATCCCTTTCTTAGGGAATATGTACTCGCATTGGAGGAAAACACACCAACGAATGACGAAAGAGTTCGAAAAAATTGAAAACTTTCAAGTGGGGCATAGCAAACCATCCATTGAGGACCTACCACTGTTGGAGTTAAAAGAACTACCCGAACACCTTGAATTTGCATTTCTAGCCGATAACTCCAAACTCCCCGTGATTATTCCTCAAATTTATCCTCACATCAAAAGGATAGATTGTTGGCAATATTACGAGAACACAAAAAAGCCATCACTTGGAAAATCACCGACATTCAGGATCAATCCGTCCTTTTGCGGTGATACAATTTTCATGGAGGAAAATTTCAAGGTGGTTGTTCTACCTCAATGTCGCTTAAATCCAAACATGAAAGAGGTAGTCAAGACAGAAGTCATCAAACTACTTGATGCTGGGCTCATCTACCCAATCTCTGACAGTAATTGGGTAAGCCCAGTCCAAGTGGTCCCGAAGAAAGGTGGGATGACGGTGGTACCGTATGAGAAGAATGAACTTATTCCAATGCGAACGAGATAACAGTTGGCGAGTTTGCATCGATTCACGAAACGACTTAAAGATGTTACTCGCAAAGACCATTTCCCTTACCTTTTATTGATCAAATGCTTGAACGATTATCTGGTCACCTTTATTATTGCTTCCTTGATGGTATGTCAGGTTATTTTCAGATCCCGATAGCACCGGAGGACCAAGAGAAAACCACTTTCACTTGTCCCTATGGTACTTTCACCTATCGATGCATGCCTTTCGGGTTGTGCAATGCACGGAAACCTTTCAATGTTGCATGCTCGCCATCTTCGGTGAACTTGTAGAAGAAATCATGGAAGTCTCCATGGATGACTTCTCGGTTTTGGGGACTCCTTTGATCTTTGTCTTGCAATCTTAAAAAGTCATTGTTCATTGCGAAGAAACTAACCTGGTTCTTAATCGGGAAAAATGCCACTTCATGGTACAAGAAGAGATTGTTTTGGGACATAAAATTTCTTGCGGGGGCATTGAAGTGGATAAGGAAAAGGTTGACACCACCCACCTCGGTGAAAGCAACCAAGCTTTTTAGGGCATGTCGGGTTCTATAGGCGCTTCATCAAGGATTTTTCCAAAATCGCCGCCGCTTACTCGCCTCTTAGAGAAGGATGCAGTTTTTGATATCAATGATGAATGCCTTCAAGCATTCAATACCTTGAAAGAAGAACTCACCACTTCTCCCATCATGGTAGCTCCGGATTGGTCTCAACCGTTCGAACTCATGTGTGATGCCAGCGACTATGCGGTAGGTGCGGTACTCGGGCAGCAGAAAGATAAACATTTCTGGCCAATTTACTATGCAAGTAAAACTCTTAATCCTGCTCAATCCAATTATACGACTACTGAAAAGGAGTTACTTGCAGTAGTTTTTGCCTTTGACAAATTCCGCTCATACTTGATCCTATCAAAAGTCATTGTCTATACGGATCACTCCGCCTTACGCTACTTGCTTGACAAGAATGATGCAAAGCCACGATTAATTTGATGGGTTCTCTTACTCCAAGAATTCGATGTGGAGATCAAAGATAAACGGGGTGCCAAAAATCTTGCCGCTGATCACTTATCTCGGCTCGAGCATTCCGGCACTGACAAGCAACACAATGGACATATCAACGATTCTTTCCTGGATGAGCAACTCTTTGCCCTTAACTCAATTTCAGTTGATATTCCTTGGTTTGCGATTTCATTAATTATCTTGCGACAAGTTCTACCAAAAGGGATGACCCATAAACAAAAGAAGAAATTCTTTTCGGGCCTCAAATACTATATTTGGGATGATCCCCACCTCTTCCGAGTATGTGCAGATCAAATCATAAGAAGATGTGTAGCACTTCCTGAAACAATCTCCATTTTGAATCACTGTCACAAGGGGCCTACCGGTGGACACTACCAAGCAAATACCACGGCACGCAAGGTCCTTGAGTCGGGTTTTTATTGGCCCACACTTTTCAAAGACGCAAAACGGTATGTTGAAACATGTGATAATTGCCAACGAACAGGGAATATTTCTCGAAAAAATGAAATGCCCCAAAACGGTATTCTTGTTTGCAAAATTTTTGATGTTTGGGGTATTTATTATATGGGACCTTTTCCTACATCATTTGGCAATAAATACATTTTAGTAGTCGTTGACTATGTGTCTAAATGGGTAGAGGCTCAAGCCTTGCCTAAAAATGATGCTCGAGTTGTGATACATTTTCTAAAAAAAACCCGATTCGATACACCACGAGCCATCATTAGTGATAGGGGCACTCACTTTTGCAATAGTCAATTCGACAAAGTGCTAAAACGTTATGGTGTCACACACCGAGTCGCCACCGCCTATCACCCCCAAACCAGTGGTCAAGTCAAAGTATCCAACCGATAATTAAAACAGATATAGGAAAAAATGGTTGGACACTCTCGTAAGGATTGGTCCCTCAAGCTCGATGATGCTCTTTGGGCTTATAGAACGGCTTTCAAAATGCCAATAGGGACTACCCCATACCGACTCGTTTATGGTAAGGCATGTCATTTGCTGGTTGAGCTTGAACATAAAGCCTTTTGGGCTATTATAATGCTTAACTATGATTTGTCAAGTGCAGGAAATAACCGTTTATTGCAGATTAACGAACTCGAAGAATGGCAGAACTCGGCATACGAGAAGTCAAAAATTTACAAGGAACGAACAAAGAAATGGCATGACAAACACATTAAGCAAACAAGGGAATTCAACCTGGTGATCAAGTGTTACTCTTCAATTCCGGCTCACTATTCCTAGGTAAGTTAAAATCTCGGTTGCGGCCCATTCATTCACTCAAGTGTTCCCCTACGGGACTTTGTTGAGATGACGCACAAGGAAATGGGCACATTCAATGTGAATGGACACCGTCAAGCTCTATTTTGGGGGCACCATCGATGATAGTTATCGAGATTCCTTCCATCTTGGCGTCCCCAAAATACACCACACGAGTAGAGGTAAAACGGTCCAGCTATACGACATGAAAGAAGCGTTATTCGGGAGGCAACCCAACATTTTGTTTGTATTTTCTTTCGCCTAAATTTTCATATTTTTGGTTGCTTAGGGATGTTTTGTTTTCACTTTGAAAAAAACAAAAAAAAAAACACAATTCGTAGTGTTCTTCATCCATTTTTCGAACACACCTTGGCCGTGTTCAATTATCCAAGCCATGTTTGCAAAATTAAATGCGAAACACGGTGGGCGTGTTTATCAACACGCCCGTGTTTTTTTAAAAAAATCGTATAAAACACGGCAAAGTCGTGTTTGTCCAACACGATCGTGGTCGTCATTAAATTGGCGAAACACACCCTATCCGTGTTTGTCAATCCAGTCTATTTAAATGCGAAACACGCTCGTGTTGAAAATTCAAAAAAATGAAAAATTGATAATTGGGATGAAGAATGCGTGTAGAACACGGCTGTGCATGTTTTTCCAACACGCCCGTGTTTTTAATTAAAAACAAAAATTGGGCCTGCGGAGCGTGCGAACACGGCCGTGTTTGGCCGTCTACAAAACAGCCCCCCGATTTTCCACAATTGTTTTCTCAAAAACCCTCTTCCTCTTCCCCTTTCTCCCCTTCTCTCAACCCCCTCACATCCCAAATTCTTTTTTTCTTCTCTCAAATTCTTCACCCACACCATACTACCCATCTTTTCCCCACAAGGTTCTCCACTTCCTCCCCTCACAATGCAACCAAGGTATGTGTTCTTGCAATTTCTTTTCCTCTTTTCAATTTTGCTTTCAAATTTCGAAATTTCAATGTTTTAGTTAGTGGATTTCTTCTTTTGTGTGTTGTTATGAAGGTCCTCCCATGTTGTAATTAAGATCATGAGTTTTTATTATCAACTTTATTCTTGTTCGCATTGTAATTAGGGCGTGAATAGGTAGAATCGTGTGGATCGGAGCCAAATTTATGAGTTTTTATTATCAACCTTTATTCGGTCCGAGTAACTCCCGAGAATCGTGTGGATCGGGCAATGATTCCTTCGTTCTACCTTATGACTCCCCAAGCATTGGTACAAGGCCTCTCCATCACGCCATAGGCACGACAATCCAACAAGTATTTACAAGGGCTTGCAAGGCCCGGCTTGTCATAATCGCGATTATACCTCAAGTACTATGACCCACTTCTCCGTTGGACACTCCGTCCGCCAAGGGTGGGATTAGGACGATGGGGCGGAGATTGGAATAGCGATCAGTGCCTTCCATCCCCCACCGGTCCACTCACCGTGAGCTTGACAAACAAGGTTGACTCAAGCAAGTAGATATACACGAATTTAACATGTCAACAAGGCGATTGAGTATAAAATTTCAAGAAAGCGGTACAAGTACAAGTATGCGATAATTTGCACGTGGCGTTTATCGGCATTGGTGGAGTAATTCTTGAATGAAGTTAGTTATTGGGAGGATAACTAATCTTCATGGTTTGGTAATTTAGGTGGGATATATGCCCGTTGTATGTTCAAAGTCATAAGGCGAGGAAGTCGTCCCGAAAATGCGTATTATCCGGTCAAGGGGATCCGTTAAGTCACGAATAATTTTAAGAAAACTAAGTTTATAAATATATATATATATATATATATATATAAGTTAGTAGTACCAGGGCTATAATAAGGAAAAATAATTAATTTGAGGTCCGTGTTAAAAGAAAATTTTACAATTAGACCCGTTTTGAAAAAACTAGTCTTTATCGGGTTTAAAATTGAATAAGTTTTTGTCTCGACCTCGAAAAATTATAAGGTCAGTTTATGAATTCTACAAATTGTTCAAAGATTCAGGTTTTTCAAAAGTTTGGGGTCGAGGTTTTGGTAAATTTCCATTTTGGCCCTCAATTTGTCAAAATTGTCATTTTGGGCCTTGAGTTTAAAATATTCGGATCTCACAAACGGAAGGGCTTTTAATGTGATTCTAATTTTAAAATATCACTTAGGTCAATGGGTTATTGTGAAAAAAACAATTTTTAAAAAGTATTAGTTTAGTTCCTTAACTTTTAAAAATTCTACTCTAGTCCATTTTTAAGTCTTTGCCCTTAAGGCTTATTTGGGGTCCAATTGTTATGACATTTGAACCATGGGTTTAAAAATATTATCAAATTATAGTTAATGGTATTTTTTCAGGTACATGGACTGTATAAGTTCTGGAAATTTCATTTTGGTCCTTGAGTTTAGTATTTTATATTTTAGTCCTCCAATTTTACAAAATTGCTTTTCTTAACTCAAAATATTTTGGTTTCTGGAATACATTCAAAATATGTGTTTTTCAGTCCTTAAAAGTTAAAATTTTTGAAAATTTAAAAATGGTGCTGGTACAGTTTGAAAAATGCATTTTAGCCCTTAAACTTTCAAAAATTTACAATCTAGTCATTGGGCTTTTAAGGGTTGATTTTGTTATCTCAAAACCTTTAAAACTTTAATATTATGTTAAAATACCATTTTTAAACATAAGTAAAGTCCCAAAATCGAGTAATTATAGAGGGGTCCATTAAATTTTATTTTCTTGCAATTAAGTCCACCAATTTTGCCATTTTTGCATTTAAGGTCCAAAATTATAATTTATCCAATTATGCACGAATTTTTACAGAATATAAGGTAATTAAAACATGAAATTTTTAGTACATGAACATGCATTTACATATCAAATAAAAATTCATCACATAAATTATTAAACGCACATGCATGCACCTAATCTGCAATAATTGGAATTTTAAGCATCACTTGAAATATTTTGGAGTTCACAACTTAGAATATACATGCATTACATAATTACTATATATATCTCAAGACTTTCAAGATACTACATGCATTTTCATAAAAACTCTAGAGGATTACAAATATTTTCCACCCACCTTGTTTGGTTGGTTGATTTGGTAAAACAAAAGAGATAATCACAACTTGAGGATGCTAAAGTTCACTTAGGTCAGCCCTAAGTCAAGTAATACAAAAATTTGATGTTAGAAAAATGAGGAATTAAAATAAAAAGGAAGAAAAAGGAAGAAATGGCCAAAGGTACTACACTTACCTTGTGTAGTTGAAATTGTAGTCAAATTGGAGGTCTCTAAAAAATATAACTTGATCACCTTTAGCCAAGGCTCCCAAGGTCAGCCCCTAGAACCTCAAAAATGAAAATATTGAAGTCAAAAATTCGAAAATGAGGGGGAAGAGAAGAAGGTGCTAACAACCTCAATTCTTACCTTGTTGTCTTGTCTCCACACTTAACCTTGAAAGTCCTTTTCAAGTTAAACTCCAACCTTCTTAGTGACCTTCAAGTGGAGTCTCTAAGTGTACCTCAAAGTTGAAAATAACAAAAATTAGAAGATGAAAAGAAAGGCTTAAATTTGAGGAAGTGTTGAACAAGAAGTAGAATTTCTTACCTTTACAAGGGGAAGGTTCGAATTTTTCAAGTGTAGGAGGATGTTTTTGTGAGTTGTGGCTAAGTATGGAATGTTTTAAGCAGTGAGAAGAAGAAGATGAAGAAGAAAAGAAGAAGGCTTACAAGAGAGAAGTGGGAGGATGTTGGGCAAATTGAAAGTTGATGAATGAGAAAATGGACAAAAATTTTATATTCTTCCTCTAGTATTAATACTTGATCGAATGACTACTACTTTAGGAATATTAGACCTCCAACAATTTAGGAGTACATTCCAATCCTTATCCTAATATTTCATCTTATTCTATAATTCATCCCAACCAATTTCCCAATCAATTTGTTTTTTTTTTTTTAAAAAAAATTATATTTTTAAACAATTTCGAAAATTACCATAAATGGGAGGTTGTTTCATATTCTTTTCAAGACCTACAATTATATATGTATATATATATTTATATATATATATTATTATTTTTTTCAACTTTTGGTCACATGCTTAAAGGATGGACAAACTTTTCTTTCCACCAAATTCTAATAAATAAAAATACCAACACCATGATTATTATTCCCTCCAACTTTTGGCTCCTTGTCTTAGGGGAATCAATCATTTTTGTTATTTTTTTTCTTTATCTACCAATATTATTCATTTCATAATTATCATAAAAACACAAGACTTGCTTCCATTTTCCTCTCTAAAGGATCAAATTCTTCAAGCATAAGGTAAGAATATCTTCATTTCTCCCAACTCTATTTTTCTTCTCCAATCCTCAACTTTATACCTTCACCATCTAATAATGTTGAATCATTCTTGTTGAGGTACTCCTAGAAAAAAATTCTTGAAGAATTAGAGACCTATATTTGACTACAAGCTTGAAGAGGAATTTTAAGAATACATATTATTAAGGTGAGAAAATTATGGTTTTAGTATTTTTCTCTTGACAACATGAAGAATTAATTTTTGACTCAAGAATATGATTTTTGGAGTTTAGGGGCTTACCTACATCATCTCAAGTGTAGGTTAGAGGCTTGAAGGAAAATTTCCATTTTGAGACTACTTGAAGATATTAAGGTGAGTAGTAACCATTTGGTACTAGTATATTTTCTCTTAGACTTGAGACTTTAATTTTAACACGAAAATATGGTTTGGATACCATTTAGGGGCTGATCTTCAAGAGTTTGAGTCAAGAAGTTGATTCAAGGAAGAAGACCACATTTTAGATCAACCCGAGAAACTACTACGAGGTGGGTGGAAAAAATCCTTCCAACTTCTAGGTGTTTTAAATTGAAAATATGCATGTAGTATTTTGTTATTGAGCACTTGAGATATATATTATGTATTGCATGCTATTTTCTTGTATCTAGTGGAAAAATTCTCAAGTGTTGCTCAAAAATGCGATTTATCGAAAAATAGGACATACATGTACACTTTATTGTTGTACTTGATGAATGCTTGCATGAAATGGATATGTATATTTATGACTCTTGTAATCTATGTTTTGAATGATTTATAACCTGTAAAAGTCGAGCATAATTGATTAAATTTCGATTTTTGGACTTAAAATGCAAAAATAGAAAGTTGGTGGACTTAATTGCAAGAAAATAAAACTTAAGGGACCCCTCTGTAATTTTCGATTTTGGGACTGTACTCAGGTTCAAAAATTATGTTTTGATATTTTAATAAAGTTTTAAGAGTTTTTAGATAAATAAAATCAACCCTTAAAAGCCCAAGGACTAGATTGTAAAATTTGAGAAGTTTAAGGGCTAATTTGCAAATTTCGAAACTGTACCAGACCCTAATTTAAAACTTGAAATTTTAACTCTTAAGGGACTGGAAATAACATATTTTAAGTGTATTCCAAAAATCCAAGTGTTTAGAGCTTGGAAAGTAATTTTATAAAACTTGAGGGACCAAATTGTAAAAGATTTAACTTGAGGACCCAAATGAAATTTCCAGGACTTATGCAGCCCATGCACCTGGAAATACTAATTTACCTATAATATAATTATATTTTGGACCCAAGGTTCAAATTTCATAACAATTGGACCCTAAAAGCCTTAAAGGCAATTATTTCAAAATGGGACAAAAATGAGATTTTCAAAAGTTAAGGGACCTATACTTATGAAGTTTTAAAACTGTTTTTGTTCCAATATCCCACTAACCTTAGTGACATTTTCCAACTGGAATCACATTAAAAACCCTTCCGGTTTGTGAGTTCCGATTATTTTAAACTTAGGGCCGAAATGACAATTTAAACAAATTTGGGGCCAATGTGAGAATTTTATAAAAACTCGACCTCAAAACTTTAAAAACCTGAATCTCTGAACAATTTAGAGAATTTAGGAACTGACCTCATAATGTTTCAAGGTCGGGACATTTATTTATTTAACTTTTAACCCCAAAAGTATTGGTTTTTACAAAGGGGCTAATTGTAAATTTTATTTTAATAAGGACCTAACTCAAAATATTTTCTTTTAAAGAAACAGCCCTGGACCCTCTTACTTTAATATTTAAGTAAAATATTTTATTTTCTTAAAAATCCTTGACTTATCGGATCGTCTTGACCGATTAATAACCGATCGCAGGCGACTTTCTCGTCTCGCGATTTGAATCTATAACGGGACCTATGTTCCTCCTAATCCTTAAGATATCGAAGACTACTTATCCTCCCGATAATTATCTTCATCCCAATAACTCCACCAACGCCAAAACTATGTTGTGCAAAATTTGAGAACTTTTCATGAATCTGCTTCCGAATCAATAATACTCATTTTGCTGGTTGACTACCCGAACGTGTACTTAATTTCTGCCCGAGTCAACTTGGTGTGTCGAGCTCACGCGTCGGAATGGATACGTCGGGGATGGAACCGGGCAGCTCGGCTGCTATTCCACTCTCCGCCCCATTGTCCTAATCCCGCAACCGGGGACGGAGTTTGTCCAAGGGAAGCGGGTCGTAGTACTTGAGGTATAATCATGATTATGACGAATCCGAGCCTTGCTAGCTCAAACGTGGATTTTGTCTTTGCCTGCGGGCGATAAGGTGACGGTCTTTGACCATCATGAACAGGGAGTTACAAGGAAGAACAAAGGAATCGCTATCTAATCCACACGATTCCGGAGTTGAACGGAACGGGTTGGCGCTACATATCGAAGACGCAACCACTAATTGTCTTGTATAGGATTGACGCTACACATCGATGCGCAATCCCCATGTCTTGCTTGAACCATAATGCTGCGTGACCACGAATGTTTTCTTAAATCGTATAAGTATATTACTTAATATATTTATCACGACGCTTGTGGACTATGTGTGAACACATGCATCATACCTCACACGTTTTCATACAACCGTTTTCTCGCATTAACTATTTATATCGCCACACTTGCACACGATCACCCCATCCACGCAGATTTCTGTCTCATTCCCTCCTGTTTTCTAACCTTTAGATGAAGAGTTCGCAAGACATCGAACCTATCGCATCAATCCCTATCGAATGAGGAGCGACATTTCCTTTTACTTTTATTTGTTGTTGGACTCCTTCATTTTATTTACATTGGACCGTAAGTTAATTCGGATAATCTTTTGGGTTGTTTTCGGATACCGCCAGACTTTAAGATGTAATTTGTACTCGTGTTTATTTTAATTCCATTTGCATTAGACTCTTTTTACTTGGAGTTTTGTATCTTTGGTTTAGACTGTTGATTTATTTCTTTTAAGTGATTGATCGTTGTCGCGTCACGTTTGGGGCGTGATGCGATTATGGTATCGAGCTCGGCTAGTAAGATGGAAACTTACACCGGCGACCCGGAGATAGGACCCTGACCGGTTTGTGTTGGGTAGTACCGTGACTTGACTAATTAAGTTGTGAAATCGATTTCAAAAATGGCATAGAACCATATTATTGATGTTTAGGTTAAGCTAAAATTTATACTTGGAGAATCCATAGTCATACTTGATTTGACTTAGCTGACTGACTTTCCTTAGTCATTCTTTCCTTGTTCTCCTTATCTTTCCTTACATCCGTCTAATCCGCCTCAGTTTTGTTTGACAGGATGGAGCCGGCACCCCCAACCTGGTGGGACGTAATAGAAGCTCGTTTTGAACGGGATCACTATAAGGCCTTAGAGCTTCATTGGCGCCAGGCATTCATACGGGCCGACTCTGAGCTTACCAGGGAACGACAATGCACTCGTGAACTAGGACACCTCCTGACAAAGAGTCAAGAAGAGAAGAATAACCTTACTCTCCTCGTTAAGGACCGCGAGGACACCATCCGCTCGCGAGGACCAAATTCAGTTGATCCAGGAACGCCTGGATAATACTCGCGAGAAGATGGAACGTGCCAAGGAAGGTCGCACGAAGTGGAGAATGGAGGCGCACATGTCAAGAGACACCATAGGACGCCATGAGGAGACCATCAACAAACAAATGCAGGTGATCGAGGAACTCACGCATGCCTTAACCCAGCGGGATGCGGCTCTGAGGCGCCTTAGCGGCTAATGCGCCATCAAGCCACCGCCCGAGGCGGAACAATGCCCGACCTCGAGGCCGATAATGAAGAGGATCCCGAGGAGGATCTGAAGAAGACCAAGAGGATCCCGATGAGGATCCAATGGAAGATGAAGAGCCCGAGGCGCTTGAAGCCGCCCACTCGATGATGCTCCCGGACTAGAACGTGGCTAGATTTCACCAATCTGTCCTAATCTTTGAGGTGCTATCTCGGCCGATCAAGTTCCGGTTCGACGAGGCCGCTAGTGATGATGACGGCGACCTCACCGAATAGATAGCTTTTGTGATAGATAGTATCGGGCGCATATTACCTTCCGATGTATTTTGCATTCCGTTGTACCTTGAATCTAGAATATCTTCGATTACGTATTTAAGTTGTATGAACTCATTTGAATGTATTCGATTTTCACGTTAATGGATATATCTTTTCTACTTATTCTATGTCTTGTGTACTTATGTTGCTCTACTTGCGGTATAACTTGTTTTACGCGAATATTTATTGGAATCATTCATTTTGTATTGTAGCTAAACTCCGTTCATGGCTGAAACCGTGGGCGCGGAGACCCCGCCGTATACCCCAAAGGAACAATGATGCGCAAAGGGATCGGGCACCCTCCCCGAATTGCCACCACCTCCTCCGCCAATCGCAGGAGATAACCTAACGGCAATAGCCTTGCAATGATATTGGTTTTTATGAGGCAACAAGCGAGCCTCGTCGGCTAACCATGAACACCTTTCGAGAGACGAATGACCGCACCTTGGAGCGGTTTCTACGATTTGACCCCGACTTTCTTAGGGGAACCGGATGACATGAAAGCGAGAAGAATGGATCGAGAAAATAGAGAATATCTTCAATGCTCTCCAATACTCGGGGGAACAAAAGGTTACGCTCGCCGTGTTCCGACTAGAATCACCGCTCGAGATTGGTGGAGAGCGATTGAGAGAAAGTGGGAACATAATCAAATAGATAGGACATGGGAAAATTTCTGGCTGAATTCAATGAGCAATACATACCCCAAGTCGTGAAGGAGGCACGCCGGGATGAATTCCATAAGTTAAGACAGGGGAACATGTCGTGGCCCAATATGAGTCTGAATTCCATCGGTTATCCAAATATGCCCCGGAACAATCGGCACGGAAGAGGACAAATTGTATAAGTTCACACGGAGATCAAGCTGGAACTCGAAAACAACTTTTGGTTGTTGAAACAACAACATACTCAACCACATAAAGGCGACTCTCGCATTGAGTCGGGACTTAACCGCATTGGTCGATTCAATTTGAATAGGCCATCAAACAATCTCAAAAGGACAGCGGTGGGACAACCATCAAGGCCGCTGTTAAAATTCAAAAGGGCCAGATTGTTAAGACGAGAAAAAAGGAAAGGACCGTCTGAGTAAAACCGGGCCAAGTATGTACACATTGCCAAAAAGGACACACTTTGTCAATGATTGTTGGCGCAAACAGGGAGATGTTTGCTATGTGGTAATGTCGGCATCAATCGAAGGATTGCCCAAGGTACGGGGATCGCACGAAACAAGTCTTGCCTACAAAGCCGGGTAATGGCCAAGGTAACCGGGCAAGGATGCTGCTCGAGCATTTGCACTAGCCGGACATGAGGCTCCGGGAGGCAACAGACGTGGTGGAAGGTGCGCTTCTAGTATCTAGCCATTACGCTAAAGTACTATTTGACCCTGGATCAACGCATTCATTTGTCGCACCACGCTTTGTACACAAATTGCATGCATGCATGGAACATATGCCTATAGGTTTAGAAGTATCCACTCCTATGGGCGCAAGCCGATAATGATATACTATCTATAATGCATGCGAAGTTAAAATTGATGAGATAAATTTCCTGCTTGATTTGATCTTCCGCCTATATCTCGAATACGACATTATATTGGGAATGAATCGTTTGTCTCGCACACCATGCACAAATGGACTGCCATCACAAGTCCATTAAACTATGTGAACCCGATAAGCCCGAAGTGGAAATTTCGGGAAGAGCACGAGTTAAGATCGCCCCAATCATTTCAAAGAATGAAAGCGGGAAGCGATCACTAGAGGGGCACGAGGGTACTTGGTGTTTGTAATTAACAAACCTAAGGTTGAGACACAAATTAATCAAGTACCTATAGTATCGGAATATACGGATGTATTTCCACAAGAACTCACCATTGTCCCTCCGGATAGGAAGTTGAGTTCACCATCGAGGTATTACCGGAACCGCCCCGATCGCGAACGCCGTATAGAATGGCTCTTATTGAGTTGCAAGAGTTGAAGACTCAATTACAAAAGATGATGGATGTGGGATTTATCCGACCGAGCACGTCTCCGTGGGGAGCACCGTCTTGTTTGTCAAAAAGAAAGATGGCACATTAAGATCGTGTATAGACTATCGCAGACTTAACAGGCGTGACCATCAAGAACAAATATCCCCTCCCGAGGATAGACGAATGTTTGATCAACTTCAAGGAGCGACGATGTACTCAAGTTTGATTTACAACAAGGATATTATCGATTAAAGATCCGTGAAGAGGCGTTTCCAAAACATCATTTCGGACGGATATGGACACTACGAGTTTGTAGTGATGCCTTTCGATCCGACAAACGCACCAGCGGCGTTTATGGATCTAATGCATCGAGTCTTTCAACCTTATTCGAACAATTCGTAGTGATATTCATTGATGACATACTCGTATACTCCAAGTCTAAAGAGGAGCATGAGCGTCATCCAAAATTGTTTTAGAGACACTACGAGAGCACAAGTTGTATGCCAAATTCAGCAAGTGCGGATTTTGGCTTAGTGAAGTCGCATTCTTGGGACACATAGTATCCGCACTCGGGATCGTCGTAGATCCTTCAAAGACTTCATACAATGGGTTGAATGGAAACAACCCGAGTCTCAGAACGAAGATTAGAAGTTTCTTAGGACTAGTGGATATTATCGAAGATTTATCCAAGATTTCTCCAAGATAGCGGACCACTCACTCGACTAACCTGAGAAGCAAGTCAAGTTTGAGTGGAATGACAAGTGTAAGGCTAGTTTCAAGAGTCAAGAAAACGACTTACTACGACTCGGACTTAGCCCTTCCAAAGGGGAACAAAACTTTGTCGTCTACTGTGACGCATCAAAGGAAGGACTAGGAGCGTACTCATGCAATAAGGAAAGGTCATTGCTTACGCATCACGAAAACGCAAGCCGTATGAAGCCATTACCCAACGCATGACTTGGAATTGGCGGAATAGTGTTCGCGTTAAAGAAATGGAGGCACTACCTCTACGGAGCAACATTCACGGTTTACACATCATAAGAGCCTAAAGTATCTATTCTCTCGGAAGGAACTCAATTTGAGGCAACGGAGATGGATGGAGTTAATAGAAGATTATCACTTTGATATTCAATACCATCCCTGAAAGCTAATGTAGTAGGCGACGCCTTAAGTAGAAAGGCGAGTTTAGCTAGACTAATGATTCGAGAGTGGAGATCATTAGAAGAATTGAGCACTTGGAATCCGACGAGAACCAAGATCAATTTCATGTGCTAATATTTCGATTAAACCCGATCTATCGAACGAGATCAAAGTAACACAGGATTGACGTGCAACTTCAAAAACTAAAAGAGAAGATACTCAAAGGAGAGAGATCGGAATTCTCGTGCGGGAAGATGGGATCATCAGATTTCGAATAGAATTTGTGTACCGAGTGATGAGCAACTTAGGAACATAATCCTCTCGAGGAAGCACACCGTTCGAAATACACTATACATCCCGGAGAAAACAAGATGTATAAGGACTTGAAACAAGATTCGGTGGGCAAACATGAAGAACCAGGTAGCGAGAATTCATTGCGAGATGCTTGACTTGTCAACGAGTAAAAGCAGAACACCAACGACCATCTGGTTTATTACAACCGTTGAGAATTCCCGAGTGGAAATGGGAACACATAACGATGGACTTCGTGACGGATCTACCAAGGACTAGACGAGGCGATGATGCTATATGGGTAGTCGTAGACCGACTCACGAAATCTGCACACTTCCTACCCATGAAGAAAACCGACAGCTTGCAGAAACTTGCACAGATTTATATCCGAGAGATCATTCGACTGCATGGAGTGCCAGTCGACATAGTGTCAGACAGAGACCCGAGATTTGTCTCCGTTAAAAATGCTTACATGAGGAATTGGGTACCTCGCTAAGTTTCAAAGACAAAGAAGACATCCACAAACCGATGGCGGTCGAGCGAACAATTCAAACCCTGGAAGACATCTGCGAGCATGCACGTTGGACTTCCAAGGAAGTTGGGATTCGTACTTACCATTGGCCGAGTTCGCCTATAATAACAGCTATCGAGGCCACAATTGGGATGGCACCTACGAAGCCTTGTACGGGCGAAAGTGTAGATCTCCACTACACTCGGGAGATTGATGACCAATGGACTCCAAAAGAGAAACGAAAGTCGCCCCGAATTTTAACGTGAGATTCGGTGTTATGTAGTGATTATTTATTCGGCTATGTATCACAAACCTATTATTAATGAAACTCGACTCTATTTTTATTTATTTCTTCCAACGTCAATTACGCATTTCGTATTTTTAGAGCTTAGCAATTTTATATTCTTCCTCTAGTATTAATACTTGATCGAATGACTACTACTTTAGGAATATTAGACCTCCAACAATTTAGGAGTATATTCCAATCCTTATCCTAATATTTCATCTTATTCTATAATTCATCCCAACCAATTTCCCAATCAATATTTTTTTAAAAAAAAAAAAAATTATATTTTTAAACAATTTCGAAAATTACCATAAATGGGGAGGTTGTTTCATATTCTTTTCAAGACCTACAATTATATATGTATATATATATTTACATATATATATTATTTTTTTTTCAACTTTTGGTCACATGCTTAAAGGATGGACAAACTTTTCTTTCCACCAAATTCTAATAAATAAAAATACCAACACCATGATTATTATTCCCTCCAACTTTTGGCTCCTTGTCTTAGGGAATCAATCATTTTTGTTATTTTTTTCTTTATCTACCAATATTATTCATTTCATAATTATCATAAAAACACAAGACTTGCTTCTATTTTCCTCTCTAAAGGATCAAATTCTTCAAGCATATGGTAAGAATATCTTCATTTCTCCCAACTCTATTTTTTCTTCTCCAATCGTCAACCTTATACCTTCACCATCTAATAATGTTGAATCCTTCTTGTTGAGGTACTCCTAGAAAAAATTCTTGAAGAATTAGAGACCTAGATTTGACTACAAGCTTGAAGAGGAATTTTAAGATTACATATTATTAAGGTGAGAAAATTATGGTTTTAGTATTTTTCTCTTGACAACATGAAGAATTAATTTTTGACTCAAGAATATGAATTTTTGGAGTTTAGGGGCTGACCTACATCATCTCAAGTGGAGGTTAGAGGCTTGAAGGAAAATTTCCATTTTTGAGACTACTTGAAGATATTAAGGTGAGTAGTAACCATTTGGTACTAGTATATTTTCTTTAGACTTGAGCCTTTAATTTTAACACCAAAATATGGTTTGGATACCATTTAGGGGCTGATCTTCAAGAGTTTGAGTCAAGAAGTTGATTCAAGGAAGAAGACCACATTTTAGATCAACCCGAGAAATTACTACGAGGTGGGTGGAAAAAATCCTTTCAACTTCTAGGTGTTTTAAATTGAAAATATGCATGTAGTATTTTGTTATTGAGCACTTGAGATATATATTATGTATTGCATGCTATTTTCTTGTATCTAGTGGAAAAATTCTCAAGTGTTGCTCAAAAATGCGATTTATCGAAAAATAGGACATACATGTACACTTTATTGTTGTACTTGATGAATGCTTGCATGAAATGGATATGTATATTTATGACTCTTGTAATCTATGTTTTGAATAATTTATAACCTGGAAAAGTCGAGCATAATTGATTAAATTTTGATTTTTGGACTTAAAATGCAAAAATGGAAAGTTGGTGGACTTAATTGCAAGAAAATAAAACTTAAGGGACCCCTCTGTAATTTTCGATTTTTGGGACTGTACTCAGGACCCAAATGAAATTTCCAGGACTTATGCAGCCCATGCACCTGGAAATACTAATTTACCTATAATATAATTATATTTTGGACCCAAGGTTCAAATTTCATAACAATTGAACCCCTAAAAGCCTTAAAGGCAATTATTTCAAAATGGGACAAAAATGAGATTTTCAAAAGTTAAGGGACCTATACTTATGAAGTTTTAAAACTGTTTTTGTTCCAATATCCCACTAACCTTAGTGACATTTTCCAACTGGAATCACATTAAAAGCCCTTCCGGTTTGTGAGTTCCGATTATTTTAAACTTAGGGCCGAAATGACAATTTTAACAAATTTGGGGCCAATGTGAGAATTTTATAAAACCTCGACCTCAAAACTTTAAAAACCTGAATCTCTGAACAATTTAGAGAATTTAGGAACTGACCTCATAATTTTTCAAGGTCGGGACATTTATTTATTTAACTTTTAACCCCAAAAGTATTGGTTTTTACAAAGCGGGGCTAATTGTAAATTTTATTTTAATAAGGACCTAACTCAAATTATTTTCTTTTAAAGAAACAGCCCTGGACCCTCTTACTTTCATATTTAATTAAAATATTTTATTTTCTTAAAAATCCCTTGACTTATCGGATCGTCTTGACCGAATAACCGATCGCGGGGCGACTTCCGTCTCGCGATTTCGAATCTATAACGGGACCTATGTACCTCCTCCCGTAGGTCCCAAGGGGTGTAAGTGTAAGGTTTAGAAGGGGGGTTGAATAAACCTTACCAAATTTTCGATTTAGTCCTTTTAAATCTCTGAGTTGATTCTACACGATTGTGTCCTTGATGGACAAATCGAATTAGTCACTCAAGAGAGTTAATCTCTCAACAGACTGCACTCACTGAGCCGTTGATGGAGTAACTCACCAAGTTGCCTATAATTTAACTCAACTGTGGTTTTATTTTCAGCGGAAGACTTAACACCCTTAAGTTTGATTAAGCAAGATTTTAGAGCTTGATTTAGTACTTATAAATTATCAAATGGATAGCAAATTTATCGCCAGATATAAGCGATTAAAAGTGCAGGAATTTAAGTGCTAAAATGTAAATGACACAAAGAAGTTTTTATAGAGGTTCAAGATGGGGTAATTCTTCTATTCCTCTCTTCTCCAATTCCGGAGGAATCCACTAGGTAATGATCGCTTACAAAGTGGTAATGTCCCCGATACAAGTCTTGATCACAACAAACCGACTTGATCCTTTGGGACTCGATGCGAGACGCCTTGATCACTCAACGGCTTCTCGTGCGACTCGGCTTCTTCACAGGCGTGCCTTTGCTACTACTGACTCACTTGCTCAAGCTCTTTGGATTTGATCACGAAGCCCTCCAAAAGCTTAAGATTTGGTTCAACCTTGAACCTTTCTACAATCCTTCCTGGAATGTAGACCCTTTTCTTCAAAAGTTTCCTCTTCAACCGATTGAAGTTCTCTTTCCTTCATAGGTGAGTGTTGGATTGATGTACTTCGTAATGTAGGCTTAAGGATTGAGAATGTTTGATTTTTCTAATATGCTTGTATATTTCACGTGTGTGTCATTCTTCTTCTCAAAAACTCCTCGGCCTTTTATAGTGAACTTTCAAAAATTTGCCCGTTGAAGAGATAGGCTTATTTTTGAAAGTCACTTTGCGTCGTTGGCTTGCGCTTCTTGGAATTGCCATTTCCTCGTATGAATTGTTCTTTCACCTTTTCGAGTTCGACACGGTGTGGTGCTTCCCATTGGTTCATTCCTTTTGCACGCTTCTCGACCGAGCACTCAGAAAGGTGGTATGGAGATATTACTTGTTTAAGTAAGTCTCTTGATTTACGTACAACGGTTCTTTTACGATTATCTCGACTTGATCGCATTTCCTTGCTTTCCCAGGTGACTTAGAGTCGACTTCCAATCATTGGATGACTCTTCATGTCACTTCAACTTGAGACTTGGCTTTTCTTGAGTTGACTTGATGATGCTCCACTCACCGCATCTCACCGCTTCTCCAAAGAGAGTTCCCCGTCTACTCTTCTTTGCCATACTCAAATTGTCTCGCAGCCGAGTCTTCCTTCAGTCTTCGCTTGTCTTCTTGCATGTTAGGGCGTAGGCGACTTAACTCGGCTTGGCCACTCTATTTATTACAATGCATTTTAAAACAAGAATTGGGGTGCCAATTTTCTATTCTAAGTTTTACATGGCATTCATCAAAATCTAAACAATAAAATTCCTAACAATTTCCCTCTTTTTGATGATGCCAAAACTTAAACCATTCAAAAATGCAAACAAAGAAAGATACATACAGATAGTGTATTGATATAGAATGTATGCGAGAATCAATTCTTTTATTGATCATATCATTCTGTTCTTTTACACAATCACAAGGTGTATCGAGCACATATTTGTCTATACTCGAAAATAAAGAATTTATAGCTTTATTACGTAAGACTTACATTGTATGTATTTACATGATAAAATACACGAAGGGTTGGACAACAACACTTCATCTCTTTTTATTGTCTCCTTCTTTCATCTTGATCAACATCTTCTTCTCTTCTTCTCTTTTTTTCTCGTCGTCACCGCCTTCTTTTTCTTCTCATATGCCTTCCTGGCAGCCTCATCTCTTCTTATTCTTTCCCGTCTCTCTCTCCCATAGCCGAGTTTGTCTCTTGTTTTCTTCTTCTAGTCTTTTTGCATACTCAACATTAGTTTTAGCCACTTTCAAATTTTCCACTTGGTCAAGCCCAACCCAAGAGATCCCTCCTTTCTTTCCTGGATCTACGTATTCAATATTCTTGGCGAGGCCTAGGTCCAAGCTTCTTCCTCCACTCATCGCTTCTTCCTCTACCTCGGGCGATATCAGACTTTGGGGTCTTTCTTTCCAAATGGAGTGACCAACAGAGTGGGCGCCGGTTGTCTCCGCTCACGCTTCTTCACATAACGTGAGACCCTTTTCCCAAGACAGTCCCAAGCTTGAGCCATAGACATATTTGCAAAGTATCCCCGGGATTCGAGCGTTTTAAATTCATCGACCGATCGTGGCTCTGTCCCGACATCCGAGATGGCATAAGTGTCTCTCGCTCTTGGGATGCCTCCATGTTCTTTCAAGATGTTCATCACCCTGGCATCCATTCTTCCTTCCACTTCCTTCATCCCCCGCTTCAATAGTTTTTCTCTTATCGGCCATGGATATAGCAGTGTTGGAGTGGCGAGTCACGGGGAGTTTGCCGCTTATAATGTCACCGTGACAGACCTTGTTGGGGGGTTTGTGCAATCATCAATGTCACATCTGTTGATCCTTCCCCCTCAACAAGTTTTCCTTTCTTCTTTTCAAGACTTCCTCACCGATTTTCCCTTCTCACCGCTCCTTTCTTCTCGACTTCAAATGTTAGCGCTTTGAGGTATTCCTCTTCCCCTTTTTGGCATCATCAAAGGATAGAGGAACCCCAGGAACATCTTTGGCAAGCATGAAGTCGAGTCTTCGATGGTTGAGTTTTGCTTCAAGTCTGCTGCGTTGTATGCGATCACTGAAATTGACGAGTAGCGTTGGATTCTCAAAATCGGCTTCATCTCACCCATGAGAAGGCTGAATTTTCTTGTCATGTGTTCTTCCAAACGCCAGATCATTTGTATTTTGCTCACGCAGCGACTTGATCTCGGCAATGTGAGCTTCATGCATATGCTCAATGTGTTCTCTCGGCTTCGTTTTTGCATCAAAGATTTTCACTCTCCACACCAACTTGTTGAACAATGTTATGAAGTATCTCACCTGCTTCACACGCATTGTTTGTTCTTTGCCATCATTCCTTATCCGAACTGTATGCCTCTTAAATCACCGTAGGGTGGCATCTCTGTTGTCGATCGCATGTCCAAAGAGGCCTCGATGCCTCTCCATTCGTTCAACCTCGGCAAATAGTGCCTTGAACACTTCTCGAACTTCAATCGATTCTTCTCATTGCGGTGATGGCCATGCAAAGATCAAAATCATAATCACCGAACAATGGTGTCGATGGAAGAACATGAGCTGGTTTGTGATAGCGTGCTTGTTCGTTTTACGAGTCTTCGTGGAGTTCTCGTATCTCTAGTGAAAAAGGGAAAGATTCTACAAAAGATTCATCACCGCCAACCGATCTGTTCGATGATGAGCGGTGCGCGTGAAGTTCTTTTGGGAATCGATCCTGCTGCGCCTTGAGGAGCCCGTGCGGTGGTCTCTTGTTGGTGGGTTCTGCATTGTGAAGTAGACCCGCTTCTTGAGCCTCAATATCTTAACACTTCGTTGGTCTCAAAATGATTTTTCCATTTCAGATGGTCCTCCGCTTTATCGAAGCGTCATCGGACGATGATGAGATTTCCATTGGTGGCTCATCATCAAAATTAAAGGTTTGACGAGTAGTCTTGGGATCGACTTGCTCGTGCTTGGAACATCCGCACTGAGTCTTTTGGATTTGTCATGGGGGATGACTCGGCTTCTTCTTCTCCTTCGATCCCGAGAAAAGTGACATCGGGTTGTCCTGGGAATCATGAAGTGCACGATCTCCTTCTCGGATGGGTCGATGATAGCGGGGAGGGATGTTCTCTACTTCACTTCTTTACCCCGGAAGTCTCAACCTCCGTGGCCTTCATTACCTCCGGCGGTCTCTCTTCTGCGAGGCACTTGGTCCACCCTTTCGACGGTGTCACTGTCTTAGGGTCTTCTAAAGGCATCCATTGGAGTCTCAACCCCATGGATTGCACTTTCATCGCCTGCAGTGTTAACTCCCGGGGTTGTTCGTTCGTGCCTCGACCGCATCGCAGCGCGTCATTAGCCTTCGAGCGGTTGGCACCTCACCGAGAGACAGTCTCAATCGCCTCGAGCTTCGTTGATGGCAACTTGCTGTTCTTCTTGTGATTGTAATTTCTCTTCTTCGTCTCCTTGATTCGTTGTGGAGTCATCTGCAGATCCTCCTCCGACTTGCTTTGCGGGGAGGGAGTTTCCCCTCGGTGCGCACCACCGAGTGACTTGGAATGGGGTCACTCGTCTCCAAACTCCCTACTGCTTTCGATTGATTGTTCAGCCGTTGGGGCAGTGGTAGCACACCTTCAATAGGGGTTGGCTCGACCGGGTCCCCACTCTCCCGGTTTCATCGCCATCTCCTTATTGCCTTCTTCTTCCGAGTGAGTCAGGGAAGTGGTAGCGCAACAACAACAGGGCTATTTGTTGAACCACTCCCATTGGATCGATTTCACTGTGTTCGAGGACTCTCCTGGTCCCTCCATTAGTCTTTGCTCGTGAAGGATTCTTGATTCGCGGCAATGCTTGCTGCATTTGCAACTCTTCTCCGTGGCGGCAAAGATTCTCCGATCCTCATCACCGCCGAGAAGACATCAAGAAGAGGATGCGTGTGTTATGTGGTGCCGGAGATAGGGCGATGCTTGCCTTCTCACGTGCTTTCTCGGCTTCTTCAGCTTGCTTTTCTCTCTCCTTGTCCTTGTAGATCTGCAGATGTCGTGCGATTGTCTTCATCCGTAGCCGAGCACAGAGTTAATCCAAGGAAATTTAGCGCTTCCTCTTCTTCTTCTATGAACTCAAAGCCGTTGGAACTGTTCCCTTGACTTACTCAACTTCCATTTCTCCACTCATGTGACGATTTTGGATGTCCGGGTAAGGTGGAGATAGGATTATTACATCACTATCCGCTCCGCGGTTCTTTCTTGTGCTTCACCACTGTGTGAGCTACACTGTGTCTTGGGTTGCCTCTGCGATCGCCTTCACAGAGACTTGGCTGTTTCATCAATTACATCCGGAGATTCTACTTCTCCGCCCAGCTCTCCGAGATCTCGCTCTAGCCGAGTGGTGACTCAACCGGTTTCTCCAAATCGGAGCGCTTGATAATTGTCTTCATCTCCTGGTTTGTACCAGGGGAATTTCTGGTTCGTAGATGTTGTCTTCCTCGAGTCTTGTGCGGGGGGGACCGTGCTTTGGTGTTTGTTTCGAGGAGCCGCCGTCTTGGCTTGTCGGCTTCTCCTCCTTTTGACGATCGGAGAATGTATTGGTGAGTCCTTCTCGACCGCTACTGCAGGGCAGGAGACACGGCCGGCAGGCGGTGACTCTCTGCGGGGGCAGAGCATGTTTGGTTTTCTTTGCTTTGCAGGGGGCAGCTTCTTAGTAGCCGCAGGGGCGCTTTCTTCTTGGCCGAGAGGAAACAATCGTATCTTCGGGGTCACCGATTTCCCCTCACTTTGTGTCGGCTCTCTTGGCGTAAGCTCTCTTCTCGTGCGCCGAGAGGTTTGCTCAACATCCTCTTGTTAACATGGAATGCCTTCCCATGTCTAAGAGGGACTCCTTTCACCTCCAATAGCCGCCAATCACTAGGCCATATCCTGAGGATCCTCCAAATGAGCCATCTTCTTTGAAGAACTTGTTACCCACGTTCGCAGAGTCTCAGTAAACAAACTTCGGCCGTTTATCTTCTTTTCTTCGATGATTGCAGCCATTACAATCGCTTTGCCTTTGATGATTGGTCAAAGTCGCCAAATTTGATGTCGATACATTTGGCAACTATGTCCAACAACTTGTGATAATCCTCCTTCAACATCTCTTGTTTGTCTGTGTATATTATTTTATCGGCAAAGTCGGACTTGGCTATTTCTTTCCATGCGTCGCCCAAGTTTACATCGGCTTCTTTAATCTCGGATGTTCCTTCACGGGTAGTGAGCAATATTCACCAGATCCTTGGCGAGATAGTCACCGCTTTCCGTGAACAGATGACTTGATTCCTTCATCGTGAATCTCGGCATTCACGTAGAATTGTGTATTAGGAATTTTATTGTTTAGATTTTGATGAATACCATGTAAAACTTAGAATAGAAAGTTGGCACCCCAATTCTTGTGTAAAATGTATTGTAACAATTAGAGTGGCCAAGGCGAGTTAAGTCGGCTACGCCTTAACACGCAAGAAGACAAATCAAGACTGAAGGAAGACTTGCGGCGCGAGACAACAAGCGTATGGCAAAGAAGAGTAGACAGAACTCTATCGAAAAGCAAACAGATGCGGTGAGTGGAGCATCACCAAGTCAACTCAAGAAAAGCCAAGTCTCAAGTTGAAGTGACAAAGAGTCATCCAATGATTGAAACTGACTATAAGTCACCTGGGGAAAGCAAGGAAATGCGATCAAGTCGAGATAATCAAAAAGAAACCGCTTGAAAATCAAGAGATTTACTTAAACAAGTAATATCTCCATACCACCTTTCTTGGAGTGCTCGGTCCTCTGAAGCGTGCAAAAGGAATGAACCAATGGGAAGCATTACACCGTGTCGAACTCGAAAAGGTGAAAGAACAATTCATACGAGGAAATGGCAATTCCAAGGATCAAAGCCAACGACGCAAAGTGACTTTCAAAAATAAGCCTATCTCTTCAACGGGCAAATTTTTGAAAGTTCACTATAAAAGGCCGAGGAGTTTGTTTGAGAAAAAGAGAGAGATGACACACATATGAGAAAAACAAGCATATTAGAAAAATCAAACATTCTCAATCCTCAAGCCTACATTACGAAGTACATCAATCCAACACTCACCGTGAAGGAAAGAGAACTTCAATCGGTTGAAGAGGAAAATACGAAAACAAGGGGTCTACATTCCAGGAAGGATTGTAGAAAAGTTCAAGGTTGAACCAAGTCTTAAGCTTTTGGAGGGCTTCGTGATCAAATCCAAAGAGCTTAAGCAAGTGAGTCAGTAGTAGCAAGGCAAACGCCTGTGAAGAAGCTAAGTCGTACGAGAAGCCACCGAGTGATCAAGGCGTCTCCATCGAGTCCCAAAGGATCAAGTCGGGCCAGTGATCAAGACTTGCATCCGGATCATACCCTTTTGTAAACCGATCATTACCTAGTGGATTCCTCCCAGAGTTGGAGAAGAGAGGAGTAGAAGAATTACCCCATCTTCGAACCTCTATAAAAACTTTCTTGTGTCATTTACATTTCAAAGATTTAAATTCTCGCACTTTTAATCGCTTATATCTGTGATAAATTTGCTATCCATTTGATAAAATTATAAGTACTAAATCAAGCTCTAAAATCTTGCTTAATCAAACTTAAGGGTGTTAAGTCTTCCTCAATAAAAAATAAAACCACAAATGAGTTAAATTATAGCCACAATTGAGTTACTCCATCAACACTCAAATTTGAGTTCGTTGAGAGATTAACTCTCTTGAGTGACTAATTCGATTGTCCATCAAGGACACACAATGTAGAATCAACTCAGAGATTTAAAAGGACTAAATCGAAAATTTGGTAAGGTTTATTCAACCCCCTTCTAAACCTTACACTTACACCCTTGGGACCTACATTGTCGACCTCCTCCACATAGGTCATCGGATATTCTAACGTTAGAAACGGTTTTAGCCCTGGACGCGTTTCCAACTTCTCGATTTTCTTCACTAGGGTGTCGTCGGACCCTTGCTTCACCATTCCGTTTAAATCCACCGTCGAACCGGTGTGGATTTGTTTTCCTAACTTGGTAAAGTCATAAGTTGGTGCCATTTCTCGGGATTATTTCAAGGAAAAACTCGAAAAATGATTTGAAGATTGATAGGGTTTTGAGAGTATTTTGCCTTTGCTTTTGAGAGAAAGAGATGAACAGTTTTAGAAGTGTGAGAGAGAAACGGACGAAAATGGTTTAAATATGGTTTATGAAAGGACGTGCGGGTGGTTTTTGAATTGTGATCGAAATCAACGGCTTGGATTTCGACGCCTATTGAGCATTTCATGTCTCGTATTTAATGCGGCAAAGATTTATATCCAATCATAAGCTTGGTGTGCGGCTTTATGTCCATACATCATCATCATTATGCCGACGTATTCCTTAAAACATTCCCGCTTAGTCAAAACGATCGTTTTTGTCACTTTGCTCATAAGTTATTCAAACTTCTCTCTTAGGCCGATTTAACTCTACTTCTCACGATTCTCTTAGCGACTCGGCTATCGGTTGTCTCGGTGTAGTCATGTCTTTTCCGACATACTGGTGATTTTGAAATCGAGCCGATTTTGACTCTCTTTCACCTCCTTTTCTGTTCCATTTCGTTTATTTGGTTCTTCCGTGTCTCGGCTTAGTTCAATTAATCCCAACTCATGTTCGAGTTCTTCAAATCTTGACTCACATAGTGGTTTTGTGAAGATGTCACTAGTTGTTTATCGGTTGAGATATATTCCAGGATGATGTCCTTCTTTTCAACATGATCTCTTATGAAGTGATATCTCGACATCAATATGTTTTGTTCTTGAGTGCAAATACAGGATTTTGAGTGATTGCAATTGCACTTGTGTTATCACACATGATTGGAATTTCTTTTTCTTCAACTTCATAGTCTCTCACCGCTATCTCATCCATAGGACTTGGGCACAACAACAATGCCAGCCTATGTATTCTCCTCACCAGTAGAGGTGGCTATTGAGTTTTGCTTCTTGCTAAACCAGAAATTAGTCTGTTTCCTAGCATTTGACATGTGCCTCAAGTGCTCTTTTCCTGTCCACTCTACATCCAAAGATAGTCGAATCAATAGCCAATTAGCTTGAATCCACCTTTCTTTGGATACCATAGGCCTACTTCTTGCTTCCTTTCAAGTATCTCAATATTCTCTTTAGCCGTCATGTGGCTCTCTTTTGGAGCAGATTGAAATCTTGCACATACACCTACAAAGAAAGGTGATGTCCGGCTCAAGCTAGCCGTGAGATAGAGCAATGATCCAATAAGTGCTCAGATCTTGTTTGATCTACTGTGCTTGCCATCCGCATCCATGTCCATTTTGATCGATGTGTTCATTGGTATTTTTACTGAAGACTTCTCCTCCATACCAAACTTCTTCATTAAATCTCTCGTGTATTTTGTTTGACTTATGAAGGTTCCATCCTTCGATTGTTTCACTTGGAGTCCAAGGAAGAATGTCGACTCTCCCATCATGCTCATTTCAAATTTACTTTGCATGAGGTTTGGAAATTTTCACACGACTCTTTGTTAGTGGATCCAAAAATAATGTCATCCACATATATTTGAACAAGCAAGATACTCTTCTTGTCTTGAATTAAAAAGTGTTCTATCTACTTTTCCTTTTGTGAATCCATTTTCGATTAGGAATTGTGATAGGGTATCATACCATGCTCTGGTGCCTGTTTCAATCCATACAGGGCTTTCTTGAGTTTGTATACCTTGTCTCCAAGAGTCTTCTCGCTCAAATCCTGGAGGTTGTTCAACATACACTTCTTCTTCCAATAAACCATTTAGGAATGCACTTTTTACATCCATCCGATATACAATGAAATTCTTGTGAGTCTGCATAGGCAAGAAACATCCTTATAGCTTCCAATCTTGCTACAGAGAGCAAATGTTTCATCAAAATCTATCCCTTCTTCTTGGCAATATCCTTTGGCTACTAGTCTTGCTTTGTTTCTTACCACGTAACCTTCCTCGTTCATCTTATTTTTGAACACCCATTTGGTTCCAATAACATTTTGATGTATGGGTCTTTGCACTAATTCCCATACTTTATTTCTCTCAAATTGATTCACTCTTCTTGCATAGCTTGAATCCAATGTATGTCGTCCAATGCTTGTGACACATCTTTGGGCTCTATTTGCGAGATGAAGCATGTGAACATGGCTTCTTGTTGAGTTCGGATCTTGTCTTGACACCTTCTCTTATATCTCCAATGACAAGTTCTCGTGGATGGTCTCTCACCATCTTACATCAGTTGGAGTAAGTTAGCCGGATTCATGATCGACTTGCACCGTGTGTGTTCTTTGTGGTCGCTCTCTCGTAATCACTTAGCCGCAAATTTTCCATTGTTTTTGAGATTCACTATCTCATCTTCTTTCCTCAATTGATAATTCCAAATTTTCCACCAAAGATAGGGACTCTTCTCGTATGGTTGGATGATTCAAATTATCACCGACTCTTCAATGTCTTCTCCATTTACATTTGGCTCATCGAATACTACATGAATGGATTCCTCTGTAACCATAGTTCTTTTGTTGAGTATCCTGTAGGCTTTGCTTTTGTTGAGTATCCTAAGAAGATACCCTCATCGACTTTAGCATCAAAAGCCTTTAGGTTGTCTTTGCCATTGTTGTGGATGAAGCATTTACATCCAAATATTCTCAAATATGCAACACTTGGTTTTCTTCCACCCGGATCTCATAGGAGTCTTTGTCACCGCCTGTTTATCATACATCCGCTTTTTTGGGTGTAGCAAGTCATGTTGATTGCTTCACCCAAAATCTTTTGGTAACCCCCGTCTTGACTAACATGGTCCTTGCCGCTTCTTTGAGGGTTCTATTTCTTCTTTCGCAACTCCATTCTCACATGGAGTCCTTGCTGCCGATAGTTCATGACCAATACCATTCTCAATACAAGATCTTGAGTTATTATTCCATTGACAAACCTCGGTTCCTCTATCCGATCTTATTTTGATAATGGTTTGACTCTTCTCATTTTGAATCCTTTTCATCACCGTGGTAGTTTTTGTAGAGTTTCTTTCTTCTTACACATGAATATTGTCCATGTATATCTTGAGTAGTCATCTACTACCACCAAGGTGTATTTCTTTCCACTTATGTCGGCGGGTTCCACTGGGCCAAATAGATCCATATGAAGCGGATGCAATATTCTTGTTGAGGATGGGCATGTCTTTTCTTTGAATGACGACTTGATTTGTTTTTCCTTCGACATGCGTCACATATACTCTCCTTCTTGTATATCGAGTCCGGAAGTCCTTCCACAAGATGACTTCTTGCAAGTTTGTTGATCGTTTTGAAATTCGGGTGACTCGGCTTTTTTGTGCCACAAACAACTTGATTCAAATTGAACTCTTTGCTAGTAGACAAAGTCTTTGGGTGTTGCGGTTGACCAATCCACCACATACATATTTTTCTCGTCTACATCCTTGCAAAGACCACTTCATTTGATTCAATATCTTTGATTTGGCATATACCCATGTTGAATCCAACATTGTAGCCCTTGTCGCAGAGTGATCGATACTCGATAAGTTGAAGTTGAGTCCTTCAACATATGCAACATCTGTGATTTCTAATCCATTCCTCTTGATGGATCCAATGCCTCTTATTTCACCAGGAGCTTCATTTCCTCCAAATATTACTTTTGCTCCTTTGACTTCCTTGAATTTTGACAGATTTCTCTTATTTCTGTCATATGTCCGGGAATGTACCACTATCCATGTACCAGGTTCCTTGGCACTCACTGCTCCTTGAACTCCGCAATCAAGGGAATTAAGTTTTAGGTACCCATACTTGTCCGGGTCCCGAGGGGTTAGAATTGTAAGATGATCCAACCAACCTATAGCCAAATGATTTGACTCTAAGGGGTTGCCATCTATCGCTGCCATAATCATAATTAATCCTGGCAAATTGCTTGGGGATTCTAGGTTTATACAAATTGTCTCTTTTGTCCGTATGCTGCGCATGTGTTTTAGCAATTGCCTTCCTTGGGTAATTGTGGTGTTTTTTAGTGTAGTGCCTAGGTGCATATGTGTGTTTGATGAAAGCTCTTATACTTTTGGAATGGCCTTTCTTTGAGTTCTGGCCTTTGCCATTTGGGCTTATATTCCATAAGTCTCTTGCCGATTTCACATTATTCCAATCACTTGGCTTGGATATTTTCTACCATTCCCATCATATGTATTTCTTTTATGGGTTTTCTTCGGATTTTTGGTAGCTCGCTTCTTCTTTACTGAGTATTTTCTGTTTGGAGTTTGCTTTGAGGACTCATGAATCTCTTCTCACTTGTCCTTTCAAAGACACTTAATCGGGTCGTTTTTCTTTTCCTTTGTAACCAAGGCCAGTTTGCTTATTATTGTGCTTTGGAGTGAATGTGTGTGCAACATTTGGAGTTTTGGATTTTTCGGACTCTTCATGACTTGAAGATCCTTTTTCCAAAATTACTCTTGAGGTTTGACATAGCACGAGGAATTAAATCCTAAGCCTGTCTTGTCTCCACATTCTCTTTGACTCATAATAAGATCATCCAATGATTTAGATGCCTTAGTGAATGAGGCAATAACATTCTTGAGGTCATTCTCCCTCTTTTCTATAGCAAAGAATTTCTCGCTATTAATTTAGCATTTTCAAATTTAAACTTTCATTCTCAACTATTTGACTTAGAGTACTCGGCTCCTTAGTCGGCTTTGAGTTTTGACTTTTGAGTAGGCTGTTTTCCTCATTCAATAGTGTGTGTGAGGATTTAATGTGTTCAAAATCTTTCATCATTTTGCCTAATGAATCATAAAGATCGTTAGGTGATGAAGTGTGTGTGTCACGGTCACTATCACTAGTGTCCGAGTTTGTCGAGTTAGATTGTACCTCATCTTCTTGATCTTGTTCTTTGGCCATCAAGCGGATCGGGGCTTCTTCTTCGTAGTCACTTGAGTAGTCGGCTTCCGCTCTCAAATCACTGTCTCTCTTGACTTGGTCAGTTTGTCTCGGCCTCTCTGCAGCCATCATTGCCTTTTTCTTTTCTTGTCTTCTTTCTCAAGACCTTTCTTTCTTCTTCATCCATGTACTTGTTGACTACGGGGATATGAGCAATCAATGGCATACTGACACGTTTTCTACCTCCAACATAGATATTCAAATTTCCTTTTGATCACTCTTTCCATTCTTGAGTTGTCACCCTTTGATACTCAACTTTGTGATGATATGTTCTCTTGGTTGGCCTGTCTTCCTTGATTTGGAGGGAGCCGAGTGTCTTCGGAAGATTCTCCTTTCCTCTCTTGTAGTTCTTATTGAAGAACTTGTTGAATCTTTTAACCATCGGGGCTATTTCTTCCGGGTCAATGACTTTTTGACCTCGGCTCTCTTCCCATCTTTAACAATTAGAGCAAAGCTATTTTGGGTGCAAAGCTTGTCTCTTCCTGGTCTTTTTCTTCTCACTCAAACTCGTAGGCTTTGAGGTCCGAGAATAGTTCATGGTTGGATGTCTTTGATAGGTCCAAGGAATGTCTCGGTGCCATGACCTTCATTTCCCATTCAGGTGGAAGACTTTTTTAGGATCTTCATACACATTTCCTTCTCGTGTATATTCCTTTCCAAGTGTAGACAAACTCATTTGTGATTTCGTAAACCGAGCATCCAGTTGATCCAGGTTTTCTCCGAGATCATTTTGAAGTTCTCAAATTTCTCAGACAACCACCGATAATTTGTTTTCTTTGATTTGCTTTCACGAGCCTTCACAAATCAATGTCAACTTGTCCCCGATTTCTTTAGCCGTTTTGCATGATTTGACTTTATTGAACATGGCTTTGTCCAAGGTTTTGTAAAGGATGTCCTTGGCTACATTGTCCAGGTTGTATCTTTTTCTGTCATCATTTGTCCACTCGGTTCTTGGTTTTTCAACCATGACTGTCCGGGAGCACATCTTCTTCTCCTTCACCGCAACTCTTCGTGACATGTGTTCACCTTTAATATTTGCAGAGGCCCATCTTCTATCACTATCCACATCTCATCATCTAATGCTTTGATAGATGAGCCTCGCATACGAATTTTCCAATCATCAAATTCTTCGATAGTGAACATAGGGATGCGTGTCAAATTTGCTTCCATGATAATGACTTTTTTTTAAAAAAAAAAAAGAGTTTTGAAGGTTTAAGTACTAAAGCGGACTTTGAAAGGTTTGGAGATCTAGTTCAAGAACTGGTGCGGAGGGTTCAATGAACCAACCGCTCCGATACCACTTGTAGGTCCCAAGGGGTGTAAGTGTAAGGTTTAGAAGGGGGTTGAATAAACCTTACCAAATTTTCGATTTAGTCCTTTTAAATCTACAGAGTTGATTCTACACGCTTGTGTCCTTGATGGACAATCGAATTAGTCACTCAAGAGTTAATCTCTCAACGCACTCGATTGAGTCATTGATGGAGTAACTCAATGTTGCTATAATTTAACTCAACCGTGGTTTTATTTTCATTGGAAGACTTAACACCCTTAAGTTTGATTAAGCAAGATTTTAGAGCTTGATTTAGTACTTATAAATTATCAAATGGATAGCAAATTTATCACAGATATAAGCGATTAAAAGTGCAGAATTTAAGTCTTTGAAATGTAAATGACACGATGAAGTTTTTATAGAGGTTCGAAGATGGGGTAATTCTTCTACTCCTCTCTTCTCCAACTCCTGGAGGAATCCACTAGGTAATGATCGGTTCTGAGTGGTAACAGTCCCGGATACAAGTCTTGATCACAACAAAATGACTTGATCCTTTGGGACTCGATGTCAGACGCCTTGATCACTCACCGGCTTCTCGTGCGACTCGGCTTCTTCACAGGGCGGCTGCTTTGCTACTACAAACTCACTTGCTCAAGCTCTTTGGATTTGATCACGAAGCCCTCCAAAAGCTTAAGACTTGGTTCAACCTTGAACCTTTCTACAATCCTTCCCGGAATGTAGACCCCTTTTCTTCAAAAGTTTCCTCTTCAACGATTGAAGTTCTCTTTCCTTCACAGTGAGTGTTGGATTGATGTACTTCGTAATGTAGGCTTGAGGATTGAGAATGTTTCAATTTTTCTAATATGCTTGTATATTTCACGTGTGTGTCATTCTTCTTCAAAAAAACCTCCTCAGCCTTTTATAGTGAACTTTCAAAAATTTGCCCGTTGAAGAGATAGGCTTATTTTTGAAAGTCACTTTGCGTCGTTGGCTTGCGCTTCTTGGAATTGCCATTTCCTCGTATGAATTGTTCTTTCACCTTTTCGAGTTCGACACGGTGTGGTGCTTCCCATTGTTCATTCCTTTTGCACGCTTCGGGACCGAGCACTCCGAGAAAGTTGGTATGGAGATATTACTTGTTTAAGTAAGTCTCTTGATTTCTCGTGCAACGGTTCTTTTCGATTATCTCGACTTGACGCATTTCCTTGCTTTCCCCAGGTGACTTAGAGTCGAGCTTCCAATCATTGGATGACTCTTCTCATCACTTCAACTTGAGACTTGGCTTTTCTTGAGTTGACTTGACTGATGCTCCACTCAGCTGCATCTCACCGCTTCTCCAAGAGAGTTCCTGTCTACTCTTCTTTGCCATACTCAATGTCTCGCAGCGAGTCTTCCTTCAGTCTTGATTGTCTTCTTGCATGTTAGGCGTAGGCGACTTAACTCACTTGGCCACTCTATTTATTACAATGCATTTTAAAACAAGAATTGGGGTGCCAATTTTCTATTCTAAGTTTTACATGGCATTCATCAAAATCTAAACAATAAAATTCCTAACACCTCCTAATCCTTAAGATATCGAAGACTACTTATCCTCCCGATAATTATCTTCATCCCAATAACTCCACCAACGCCAAAACTATTTTGTGCAAAATTTGAGAACTTTTCATGAACTGCTTCCCGAATCAATAATACTCGACTGCCTGGTTGACTACCTGAACGTGTACTTAATTTCCTGCCTGAGTCAACTTGGTGTGTCGAGCTCACAGTCGGAATGGATACGTCGGGGATGGAACCGGGCAGCTCGGCTGCTATTCCACTCTCCGGCCCCATCGTCCTAATCCCGCAACTGAGGGACGGAGTTTGTCCAAGGGAAGCGGGTCGTAGTACTTGAGGTATAATCATGATTATGACGAATCCGAGCCTTGCTAGCTCCAACGTGGATTTTGTCTTTGCTACGGAGCGATAAGGTGACAGGTCTTTGACCATCATGAACAGGAGTTACAAGGAAGAACAAAGGAATCGATGTCTGATCCACACGATTCCGGAGTTGAACGGAACGGGTTGGCGCTACATATCAGTACGCAACCACTAATTGTCTTGTATAGGATTGACGCTACACATCAGTACGCAATCCCCATGTCTTGCTTGAACCATAATGCTTGCGTGACCACGAATCGCTTTTTCTTAAATCGTATAAGTATATTACTTAATATATTTATCACGACGCTTATGGACTATGTGTGAACACATGCATCATACCTCACGCGTTTTCATACAACCGTTTTCGCATTAACTATTTATATCGCCACACTTGCACACGATCACCCCATCCACGAGATTTCTGTCTCATTCCCTCCTCGTTTTCTAACCTTTAGATGAAGAGTTCGGCCAAGACATCGAACCTACTGCGCAGATTGAATCCCTATCGCAATGAGGAGCGACATTTCCTTTTACTTTTATTTGTTGTTGGACTCCTTCATTTTATTTCTGTTGGACTGTAAGTTAATTCAGATAATCTTTTGGGTTGTTTTCGGATACCGCCAGACTTTAAGATGTAATTTGTACTCGTGTTTATTTTAATTCCGCTGCATTAGACTCTATTTTACTTGGAGTTTTGTATCTTTGGTTTAGACTGTTGATTTATTTCTGTTTAAGTGATTGATCGTTGTCGCGTCACGTTTGGGGCGTGACAAGGAGGATGATTTTTGTTTTGTATTAAGGCTTGCAAAATTGTGGGTTGCATGGGGAACAAATGAATGAGTCAAAGTATGGGCGAAAATGGGGCGTTGGAGAAAAAGAGAAGAATGTTTGGTTAGTGGGAATAATGTGGGAAATTGTGGGAAGATATTGATAAAAAAATGTGTGTAGGGCTTTTGGGTATAATTGTATATAATTGTGTATGTATATAAGAATTGAGAGGTATTTCTATACCCAATTAGTGATGTGGCCGTCCATATCAAGGCTTGCATGTGGTATCCATATATTTTTTGTTTGTCCCAAAATTGATGATAATAGGTGTAAAATATCAATCACCAAAATTAATAGTGATTCTCATAATCACTTATAAGTCTCATAATCACTTATTCTAAATCAAATACTTATTTCTATAGGATATAAGTCACTTAATGAAATAGGTGTCTTAAAATTCTAAGGTGTCTAATAAATACACAAGTAGCAATAATGATCAATCAAGTGATCATTAAAGATAGAATTGAAAAGAATAAATGGTCAATCAAGCAACTTAAATATTTTAAATATAGATAAATATTTAAATTTGAAATTTACAAAATAAAAATAAATATTTTATGCTGAAAGAATTTTAAAATTAAACCAAGATAATAGATTTTGAATAAAGATATTGAGTTTATCGCATAGAAGATTTTCAAGTTGTATTTTTAATTCAAAATCTAAAAATTTAAAAGTAAGTTTGCTTAAATCAAAATGGACTTTTAATAGTACATTTCTTACAAAATTAAGGTGAAATAGATAACCGATGTTAAATCCATTAACATAATACGAACTGTAAAATAAATAATAAGTATAAGAACAAATTATCGGGGAAAAAAAATGTCCGCGATCGTATCGTTATGATTGAAAAATCCGGCCTCACATCCTCCTCTTATAGGAATTTGGTCCCCAAATTCTTTTCTAAAATAATCCCTTTCAAATTCAAGACGAGATTCATACTTAATGTACCTATTCATGTAGGATCTATCATAACCTTAGCATCAAACTTACGCAGTCTAGGGGTGTTCATTCCCGACCCATTTTCACATCAGTCAACTTCTAAAAATTTTCTGCAAGAGTATCTCCAATGACCTTAGTGTTATTCAAATTTTTTTCGCATTATTGCATAATAGATACTATTCATAGAACCCTATTCATATGATCCGTAAGATTTGCATCATTACTCGATTATCGCTTAATGTCGCTCTAATGTACTATTCCCATAATTATTAGCTTGAAATATACATCTTATAATGCAAACCCGAATATATCGTTCCTTGTCACAACTAGTCAATACTTCATTCCCTTAAGAGAGTGGTACTCATAACAATATTCTCGATTTAACTAAACAAATAAACTTATTAATATCGTCAGTATCTTTCCTTGAACAATCGATTGTAGATTTCATGGTTAAAAATATAAGGTCAACCCAAAATTTCTATCCACCATTATATAATAGCCAAGACCTCACCACTCATTTCCAAAATCGTATAGAGTCGTTCTACTAAAACCTTGATAATGATCTCAATTTCCCATATCTACATGGACCTTCATCATTCCGGATAAGGTCGCTTCTAAATATCTTATATAAAGTACTAGTATCCATCTCATCATTAGTTAATGAGATAATTATATTTTGCCCTCCAAACTATAGGCGTTTTGGAGTTTACCACCTAAATTTTTTCGAGTTCCATTTTACCCCCAAACTCCTGGATTTTTGCTCGGTGCCATATATTGGCCACCGCCGCGAATATTCCTAAAATATTTCGTCACATGAGGGCAAAATTGTCATTGTCTTAAAGTTGTTGTATTTTGCCACCTGAACTATATTTCACTTGTACTTTACTACCCCTAAACTTTGCATTATTTCACTTTGCCACATAAAATTTTAAAAAATTTTAAAAACGTTATATATTTATACATGTATTTTATTTCTTTTTTTCCTTCTAATTCTTTATCCACAAAAAATAAATAATTATTTTGGTTAAGTATATTATCAACAAAATTACACTAAATTCTTCATTTTAAACTTTCTTGTAAAATCATAGTTATTTTCCTTTTATTGAGTTAATTGTTGCATTATAATTAAAAACATAAATTATTCTTTTCATTTTCTAGGTGAATAGAATTATAAATATTCACCAAAGTCAATTTGAACATAATACGATGCATTTAACTTTCTTTTGTAAGTAAAATTATTAAAAGATAAAAGTATTTCAAATTTAATGAATTTGATCATTTTCACATTTAAGTATTGTATAAGATTTGTAATAAAGTAAATTTATTATCATATTATTTTATAATGTATTATATTTAAATTTCTGAAAGAATATTCCTTTTGTCAATTTAATTTTTTAGTTTTATAATTAAACATTATGAAAATTAATTTATTTTATTACAAATCTTATACACTACTTAAATGTAAAAATAATCAAATTCATTAAATTTGTAATACTTGTATCTTTTAGTAATTTTACTTACAAAAGAAAGTTAAATGCATCATATTATGTTCAAATTGACTTTGGTGAAAATTTATAATTTTATTCACCTAAAATTGAAAAGGATAGTTTATATTTTTAATTATAATGTAAAAATTAATACAATAAAAGGAAATATAAACTAAGGTTTTACAAGAAAGTTTAAAATGAAGAATTTATAGTATAATTTTATTGATAATATACTTAACCAAAGTAATTATTTATTTTTTGTGGATAAAAAATTAGAAAAAAAAAGATATAAAATAAATGTATAAATATATGTTTTTTTTTAAAACAAAATTTATGTAGCAAAGTGTAATAACGCAAAGTTTAGGGGGATAAAGTGCAAGTCAAACAAAGTTAAGGTGGTAAAATGTAACTACTTTTTTAAAAATTTGAGACAATGATGATTTTGCCCTCACGTGCAAGGCACGTGCCGTAATATTCTCGGGAATATTCCGCCGCCAAATGGGAATATATGGCATTGTACAAAAATCACGGTTCGGGGGTGAAGTACGACTGGGAAAGTTTAGGTGGTAAACTCCAAAACGCCTATAGTTTGGGGTAAAATGTAATTATCTCTTAGTTAATCAATACTTAAATAATCGACAACTAAGTCACAATCAACCAACTCACTTAATTAACTCATTCAAATATCATATAAGTGTCTCGAATTGCAATAGTAGTCCGAATAATCCTAGATAATCATAATCCAAACACAATTCTTAACTTAAGACATTATAACTTACTTAAATACTTAGTCATTCCCACACTATTATTCTCCAAAGTAATATCATTGGGCATCTAGATTCTATAATATATCATATAACTAAATAATATACTCACAAGTGATGGCCTTATATCCTTCAAGTCTCATCATATCGTGGGCATTATAACCTTCAAATCAAGAAATTTCTAAATCACCTAACGTCCAACCGAGGGATATCCGGGTATTTTAACACTATGACAACCCAAAAGAGTTCAAAAGGTCGTCCAAGATTTAACTTAGGCCATCTAGTAGCGGTGACTCAATCCAAGGCAGAGGAACCTATCCTGGGTTAGCTCGGTGTAAGTTTTCATCTTACTAATCGAGCTCTAATACCACTTAAATTGTTACGCCCAAACGGGACCATGACGCGATCGATAACTTAAACAAAATAAGCCAAGCGATCTTGACAATCATCAAGCATAAACCCAAATAAAACAAAGTTATGTAGCAAAATGATTACAAGTATCAAGTATCCAAAATTACATCCCCAAATACATAAACTTAAATTGTCAAAGGTCTTACGCCCTCAAATTACAACTTAAGGAAAAAAAGTCCAACAAAATAGTAAACAGGATCCCCAAAAGTCGGATAACACTAAAAGGATCATGCGGGTTTGGTCCGCTTCGTCCACATAATCTTCATCCGGCGCTTTAAAACAAGAGGGGGTGTGAAACCCAGATTTTTCCGAACATATAATTGATTCTTATTGTCGTCTATGTATTTGATCGACTATTTTACCGCATCACTTTGACGGATAACTATCATTAATATATATTTTGTATTTTATTTTATTTTATTTAATTACTTATGATCATGATCATCATTACTTATTTCACATTTATGATCACTTGATTGATCATTATTACTATTTTTGTATTTATTAGTCACCTTAGAATTTTAAGAGACTATTTATTTTAGAGACGTTTACCTTATAGAATTAAGATTTTGATTTAGATTAAGTGATCATGAGACTTATAAGTGTCACGCCCCAGACGGGGACGCGACGACGATCCACAACTTAAATACAAATAAACCAACAATCTGACGAATATCAACGAGAACCCAATGAAACACGGTCAAATAGCAATGAAATAAAATAACATAAGTACGAATTACAATTCACAATCCATAATCCAAATTACATCCTCGAAAACCAACCAACGATAACGGCTTAAAAGTCAAGGGTCCTACGCCCTTCGATTAAACCGGAATGAAAAGAAAACAAAATAGTCCAACAAAGAATCAAAAGAAATAAGTCCATCAACAACAACAAGAAGTAGTAGTAAATCCAACAAGCGGAGTACAAGGGTTCAATCCAAGGCGGTTCAAAGATCTTCCACGAAGTCCTCATCTAAAGGTTAGGAAACAGTGGGGATAAGACAAAAATCTCGATGGATGGGGTGATCGTGTGCAAGTGTGGCGATATATAGTTAATGTGAGAAAACAGTTATATGAAAACGCATGAGTGATGATGCATGAATTCACACACACCATAAGCGTCGTGATAAATATATTTAAGTAATATACTTATACGATTCAAGAAAATGATTCATGATCACACAGGCACTATGTGATTCATCAAGACAGGTAGGATTGCGTACGGAAATGTAACGCCAATCCCATGCAAGGCAAATAATGGTTGCGTGCGGATTTGTAGCGCCAACCAATGCAAAATAAGTAGCGGTTTGCGTGCACGGATTTGTAGCGCCAACCAAACGGGTCCGATAACTCCGGAATCGTGTGGATCAGACAACGATTCCTTCGTTCTTCCTTGTAACTCCCCGAGCAAGATGGTCCAAGACCTGTCACCTTATCACTCCATAGGCAAAGACAAATCCACAGTAGAGCTAGCTAGGCCCGGATTGTCATAATCATGATTATACCTCAAGTACTACGACCCGCTTCCCTTGGACAAACTCCGTCCCTCAGTTGCGGGATTAGGACGATGGGGCCGGAAGAGTAGAATAGCAGCCGAGCTGCCCGGTTCCATCCCCGACGTATCCATTCCGACTGTGAGCTCGACACACCAAGTTGACTCAGCAGAAAGTAAATACAAGTACAAGGCAAAAACAACAGCAATGAGTATGATTGATTCAGTGGGAAGCGATTCGGAAAATTTTTGAAAAATTCACGAGTAGAAATATGGCATTGGTGGAGTTATTTGGATGAAGATGATTATCGGAAGGATAAGCAATCTTCGATATCTTGAAAGATTAGGTGGAACATAAGTCCATTATAGATTCAAAATCGCAAGGCGAGGAAGTCGCTCCGCGATCGGGTATTAATCAATCAAATTGATCCGATAAGTTAAAGGTTTTTGGAAAATAAAATATTTTAATTAAATCTCCAAGTCGAGGGTCCAGGGCTATTTTAGTAAAAGAGAAAATAATTTGAGTTAGGTTCTTTATAAAAGAAAATTTTCAATTTAGCCCCGTTTTGTAGAAACTAACACTTTTGGGGTTTAAAGTTGAATACATAAATATCCCGACCTTGAAAAATTATGAGGTCAGTTCCTAAATTCTCCAAATTGTCCAGAGATTCAGGTTTTTTAAAGTTTTGAGGTCGAGTTTTTGTAAAACTCTCACATTGGCCCCAAATTTGTAAAATTGCCAATTCGGACCTTAAGTTTGAAATAATCGGAACTCACAAACCGAAGGGTTTTAATGTGATTCCAGTTGGAAAATGTCACTAAGGTTGGTCGGATATTGGGACAAAAGCAGTTTTTGAGAGAAATAAGTGTAGGTCCATTAACTTTCGAAAATATCATTTTTGTCCCATTTTAAAATAATTGCCTTTAAGGCTTTTAGGGGTCCAATTGTTATGAAATTTGAACCTTGGGTCCAAATATAATTACGTTATAGTTAAGTTAGTATTTCTAGGTGCATGGGCTGCATAAGTCCTGGAATTTTCATTTGGGTCCTCAAGTTTAGTATTTTACACATTAGTCCCTCAATTTTAGAAAATTTACTTTCCAAGCCCTAAACACTTGGATTTTTGGAATACATTTAAAATGTTTCATTTCCAGTACCTTAAGAGTAAAAATTTCAAAATTTAAAGTTAAGGTCTGGTACAGTTTTTAAATTTGCAAAGTAGCCCTTAAACTTTCAAAATTTTACAATCTAGTCCTTGGGCTTTTAAAGGTTGATTTTATTTATCTAAAAACTCTCAAAACTTTATTAAAATGTCCAAAAGTCATTTTTGGACCTGAGTACAGTCCCAATTTTCGAAAATTGCAGAGGGGTCCTTTAACTTTCATTTTCTCGCAATTTAGTCCACCAACTTTCCATTTTTACATTTTTAAGTCCAAAATTGAAATTTAATCAATTATGCTCGATTTGTCCAGGTTATAACTCATCCAAAACATGAATTTCAAAGATCATACACATGCATGTCCAATTCATACAAGAATTCATCAAATAGAACATTAAATAGTACATGCATGTACCTAAAATTCAATAAATAGCAATTTTGAGCAACTCTTGAGAATTTTCATGATTTGATACATAAAATTGACATGCAATACATAGATTATATATCTCAAGGCTCATAATCAAAATTTCTACATGCATTTTAATAAAACACCTAATAGTTGGAAATTTTTGTTCATTTCCTCTAATGTGGCCGTCCACATTGATGAGAGAGGGGGAGGAAATTTTGTTTAATTTGTGTCTTGCATTTTGCCTCTTGCATGGGAGACAATTTGAAGGTCAAAGGTATGGGCAAGACATGGTTTGAATGGAATGTTGGAAGACTTCCAACATGTTGGCAAAAATAATATTAAAGAAGTAATGTAAGAGATGATGTGTATAATGTTTGAATTAATGGTATAATTATACACAAGATGACTAATATAAGGTGTAGGTGTACAAGAGTTGGATGATATTTCTTTTCCAAAAAATCCCATATTGGCAGTCCACTATAAGGGCATATTGGTAATTCCATATATTTTTTTTTGTCCCAAATTTGATGATAATAGATGAAATATATCAATCTCCAAAATAATTAGTGATTTCCTTGATCACTTATAAGTCTCATGATCACTTAATCTAAATCAAAATCTTAATTCTATAAGCTAGGTAAAAGTCTCTAAAATAAATAGTCTCTTAAAATTCTAAGGTGACTAATAAATACAAAAATAGTAATAATGATCAATCAAGTGAGCATAAATGCAAAATAGAATTAATGATGATCATGATCACAAGTAATTAAATAAAATCAAATCAAATACAAAATATATATATAATTAATAATTACCCATCAAAGTGACGCGGTAAAATAGTCGATCAAATACATAAAGCGACAATAAGAATCAATTATAAGCTCGGAAAAATCGGGCTTCACATCCTCCCCTCCTTAAAAGAATTTGGTCCCCAAATTCTCTTCGGAATAGTTCGGATATTGATTCCTCATGTCTTCTTCCATCTCCCACGCTTGCCTTCATCTCTGTTGTGGTTCTTCCACACCACTTTAACCATCGGAATTTCTCTCTTACGCAACCGTCGATTCCGCTAATCAATGATCCGGATCGGCCTCTCTGTAGGATAAATTTTCCATTAGAGGAGGAGTATCACGAGTGATGATGTGTTCGGGATCCGGTTGATACTTCTTCAATCTCGATACGTGGAATACATCGTGCATTCCCGCATATGGTGTCTTTGGTAACTCGAGCCTCGGTAGCTAACTTCCCGATCCTCCTCGTAAAAATGTAAGGTCCAACATATCTCGGACTCAACTTGCCTCCTTTCTTCGATTGATTAATCCTTTCGTGGTGAGAGTCCGAGAAATACTTCATCACCGACTTCAAATTCCAAATCCTTTCTTCTCTTGTCCACGTAACTCTTTTGGCGGCTTTGAGCTGTGCGAATCCGCTCCTTGATCGCTTGATCTTCTCCATGGCCTCCCGAAAGTCGACCTTTGGAATCGAGGGCGACTTTCGCTTATCTTTCGTAGTCCATTGGTCATCAATCTCCCAAAGTGTAGTGGGGATCTACATTTTCGCCCATATAATGCCTCGTAGGGTGCCATCCCAATCGTGGCCTCGATAACTGTTATTCTAGGCGAACTCGGCTAATGGTAAGTGTGAATCCCAACTTCCTTGAAATCCAATGTGCAGGCTCGCAGATATCTTCAAGGGTTTGGATTGTTCGCTCGATCGTCCATCGGTTTGTGGATATGTTGTTGTCTTTGAAACTTAGCGAGGTACCCAATTTCTCGTGCAAGCACTTCCAAAATCTGAGACAAACCTCGGGTCTCTGCTTGGATACTATGTCGACCGGTACTCCATGCAACAAATGATTTCTGATATAAATCATGCAAGTTTCTCGCAAGCTATCGTTTTCTTGATGGGTAAAAAGTGTGCGATTTCGTGAGTCGGTCTCGACTACCCAAATAGCATCATGGCCTCCTCTAGTCCGTGGTAGATCCGTCACGAAGTCCATCGTTATGTGTTCCCATTTCCACTGGAAATTCTCAATGGTTATAGTAAACCAGGCGGTCATTGGTGTTCTCGCTTTTACTCGTTGACAAGTCAAACATCTCGCAACGAATTCCGCTACCTGGTTCTTCATGTTTACCCACCAATAACTCCATTTCAAATCCTTATACATCTTGTTTCCTCCCGGATGTATAGTGTATTTTGAATGGTGTGCCTCTCGCCAATTTTATTCCTAATCAAGCTCATCATTCGGACACAAACTCGATTCCAAAATCGATAACTCCATCTTCCAAGATCGAGAATTCTCGATCTCTCTCCTTTAAGTATCTTCTCCTTCAATTTTTGAAGATGTGCATCTTTCTCTTATGTTTCTTTGATCTCTTTCAGAGATCGGTGTAATCGAAATGTTAGCACACGAAAACTGAGTATTGGTTCTCGTCGATTCCAATTGCTCACTCTTCTAATGATTCACACTCTCGTATCATAAGCCTGGCTAAGCTCGCTTTTCTTCTTAGAGCGTCTGTTACTACATTAGCTTTCCCGGGATGGTATTGAATATCAAAGTGATAGTCCTCAATCAATTACATCCATCTCCGTTGCCTCAGATTGAGGTCTTTCTGGGAGAATAGATACTTCAAGCTCTTATGATCCGTGAAAACCATGAATATTGCTCCGTAGAGATAGTGTCTCCATTTCTTTAACGCTGAAAACTATCGCTGCCAATTCCAAGTCATGCGTTGGATAATTGGCTTCATACGGCTTGAGCTTTCGTGATGCGTAAGCGATAACCTTTCCTTCCCGCATGAGTACGCTTCCTAGTCCTTCTTTTGATGCATCACTTTGTAGACGACAAGGTTTTTCCCTTTGGAAGGGCTAAGACTGAGTCGTAGTAAGTCGCTTTCTTCACTCTTGAAACTCGCCTCGCACTTGTCATTCCACTCAAACTTGACTTGCTTCGGGTTAGTCGAGTGAGTGGTCCGGCTATCTTAGAGAAGTCCGGATGAATCTTCGATAATATCCAAATAGTCCTAAGAAACTCCCCGATCGCCGCTATGGCACTCTGGTTGTTTCCATTCAACCACCGTCAGTACCTTTGAAGGATCCACGGCAATCCTGGTGTCGGATACTATATGTCCCAAGAACGCACTTCACTAAGCCAAAATTCGCACTTGCTGAATTTGGCATACAACTTATGCTCTCGTAGTGTCTCCAAAACAATTTTCGTATGACATTCGTGCTCTTCTCTAGACTTAGAGTATACGAGTATGTCATCAATGAATATCACTACGAATTGATCCAAATAAGGTTGAAAGACTCGATGCATCAAGTCCATAAATGATGTTGGTGCATTCGTCGATCGAAGGCATCACTACAAACTCGTAGTGTCTATATCGGGTTTGAAATGCGCTTTTGGAAATGTCTTCTTCATGATCTTCATTGGTAATATCCTTGTTGTAAATCAAACTTGAGTACAATGTCGCTCCTTGGAGTTGATCAAACAGTTCGTCTATCCTCGGGAGGGGATATTTGTTCTTGATGGTCACGCTATTAAGACCACGATAATCTATATATAGTCTTAAGGTGCCGTCTTTTCTTCTTGACGAACAAAGACAGTGCTCCCCACGAGAGACGTGCTCGGTCGGATAAATCCCACATCCATCGGTTTAGAATTGTGTCTTCAACTTTTGTAACTCAAGAGGAGCCATTCTATACGGTGTTCGCAATCGGGCGCCCCAGGTAACACCTCGATGGTGAACTCGACTTCCTATCCGGAGGGACAGTGGTGAGTTCTTGTGGAAATACATCCGTGTATTTTGATACTACAGTACTTGGTTGATTTGTGTCTCAACCTTGGGTTTGTTAATTACAAACGCCAAGTACCTCGAGCTCCTCTAGTGATCGCCTTTCTTGCTTTCATCACTGAAATGATTGGGGCAATCTTAACTCGTGCCCTTCCCGAAATTTCCACTTCGGGTTTTCCTGGTTCACATAGCTTAATGGACTTGTTATGGCAGTCCATTTGTGCATAGTGTGCGATAACTGGGCTTCATTCCCAATATCACGTCGTATTCGGATATAGGTAATAAGATCAAATTGGCGGAAAATTTATATCAAGAATCTTAACTTCGCATGCATTATAGATAATATATGTTATCCGACTTGCACCCATAGGAGTTGACACTTCTAGACATATAGGCATATGTTCCATGCATGCATGCAGTTTGTGTACAAAATGCGGTACAACAAATGAATGCATTGATCCGGGTCGAACAATATTTTAGCGTAGTGGTTGGACACTAGAAGCATACCTTCCACCACATTTGTTGCCTCCCGAGCCTCTGCACGGCTAGTGCAAACGCTCGAGCGGGCATCCTTGCCCGATTACCCCGACCATTTCCTGGCTTCGCGCGCCATCTGCTTTGGTTTGGTCCTCGTACTTGGCAATCTTTTCACCAGTGCCGACATTACCACAAAATAGCAAACACCTTCCTTGTTTACGCCAACAAATCATTGGCAAGATATGTCCCGGTTTACGGCAATATGCACACAATTGACCCGACTTTCCTTGTCTTGTCCCTTTCTTTTATCTGTCTTATTAATCGTCCTTTCAAACTTAGCAGGCGTTTAGATGGTCATCTGTAGGTCCCAAGGGGTGTAAGTGTAAGGTTTAGAAGGGGGTTGAATAAACCTTACCAAATTTTCGATTTAGGCCTTTTAAATCTACTGAGTTCTACACACAAACTTCATGATGACAAATCAAATTAGTCACTCAAGAGAGTTAATCTCTCAACACTCAAATTTGGTAGCAGTTAGTAGAGTAACTCAAATTGGGCTATAATTTGACTTAGTCATGGTTTTGTTTTCAATAAGACTTAACACCCTTAAGTTTGTTTAAGCAAGTTTTTACAGCTTTGATTTAGTACTTATAGATTATCGATGGATAGCAAATTTATCACAGATATAAGCAATTAAAAGTGCGAGATATTTAAATGTCAGAAAGTAAATGACACAAAAAGTTTTTATAGAGGTTCAAGATGGGGTAATTCTTCTACTCCTCTCTTCTCCAACTCCTGGAGGAATCCACTAAGTAATGATCGGTTTACAAAGTGGTAACAGTCCGATACAAGTCTTGATCACAACAACCGACTTGATCCTTTGGGACTCGATGCGAGACGCCTTGATCACTCACCAAGCTTCTCGACGACTCGAACTTCTTCACAGGGCGTGCCTTTGCTTTGCTACTACCCCACTTGCTCAAGCACTTTGGATTTGATCACGAAGCCCTCCAAACGCTTAAGACTTGGTTCACCTTGAACCTTTCTACAATCCTTCTTGGAGTGTAGACCCCTTGTTTTCGTAGTTTCTCTTCAACTGATTGAAGTTCTCTTTCCTTCACAAGTAAGTGTTGGATTGATGTTCTTCGAGATGTAGGCTTGAGGATTGAGAATATTTCAATTTTGATAAGCTTGTAAATCTCACGTGTGTGTCATCCACGCATCATTTTTTCTCAATCAAACTCCTCAAATTTTTATAGTGAACTTTCAAAAATTTGCCCGTTGAAGAGATAGGCTCATTTTTGAAAATCACTTTGCGATCGTTGGTTTGCACTTCTTGGAATTGCCATTTCCTCGTATGAAATGTTTTATCACCTTTTCGAGTTCGACACGGTGTAGTGCTTCCCATTGGTTCATTTCTTTGCACGCTTCGGGACCGAGCACTCCAAGAAAGGTAGTATGAAGATATTACTTGTTTAAGTAAATCTCTTGATTTACGGCAACGGTTCTTTTTCGCTTATCTCGACTTGACCGCATTTCCTCGCTTTCCCAGGTGACTTAGAGTCGACTTCCAATCATGGATGACTCTTCCGTCACTTCATCTTGAGACTTGGCCTCTCTTGAGTTGACTTGACTGATGTTTCACTCACCGCATCTCACCGCTTCTTCATCGAGTTCTGTCATTTCTTCTTTGTTGTACTCAAATTGTCTCACAAAGCAGAGTTTTCCTTCAAGCCTTCATTTGTCTTCTTGCAAGTTGGAGCGTAGGCGACTTAACTTAGCTTGGCCACTCTAATTGTTACAATACATTTCAAAGCAAGAATTGGGGAGCTAACTTTCTATTCTAAGTTTTACATGGCACTCATCAAAATCTAAACAATAAAATTCCTAACAATTTCCCCCTTTTTGATGATGCCAAAACTTAAATCATACAAAGATGCAAATAACAAAGATACATACAGATAGTGTATTGACATAGAATGTATGCGCATAATCAATCTTTTTATTGATCATATCATTCTTGTACTTAACACAATCATTTACAAGGTGTATCGAGTATGTCCAAAAAATTTATGGCATTATTACGTAAGACTTACATTGTATGTATTTACATATAAAATACACGAAGGGTTGACAAAGAACACTTCATCTCCTTCGGCTCCTTCTTTCATCTTGATCAAGATCTTCTTCTCTTCTTCTCTTCTTCTCGCATCACCGCTTCTTTTTCTTCTCATATGCCTTCCTGGCGCCTTCATCTTTCCTTATTCTTTCCCCGTCTCTCCCGCCATAGCCGAGTTTGTCTCTTGTTTTCTTCTTCTATCCTTCTTGCATACTCGGCGTTGGTTTTGGCCACTTGCAAGTTCGCCACATGGTCAAGCCCGGCCCAAGAGATCCCTCCTTTCTTCCCCGGATCTACGTATTCAATATTCTTGGCGAGGCCTGGGTCTCAAGCTTCTTCCTCCATCACCGCTTCTTCCTCTACCTGCAAGGCGATATCTTGACCGGGGCCTTCTTCTTTCCAAAGTGCTCACGAGTGACCAAAGAGAGTGGACCGGTTGTCTCATTGCACGCCTTCTTCACATAGTGTGAGACCCTTTTCCCAAGATGATCCCAAGCTTGAGCCAAGGACAAATTTGCAAAATAACCTTCGTATTCGAGCGTTTTGAATTCATCAACCGATCTTGCTCTGTCCCGACATCCGAAATGGCATACGTGTCTCTCGCTGACGAATGCCTCCGTGTTCTTTCAAAATGTTCATCACCCTGGCATCCATTCTTCCTTCCACCTCCTTCATCCCTCGCTTCAATTTCTTTTCTCTTCTCGGCCATAGATACAAAGAGTGTTGGAGTGGCAGAGTCACGGGAGTTTGTCGCTTATAATGTCACCAGACCCTGTTGGGGGTTTGTGCAATCATCAAGGTCATATTCTTTGATCCTTCCCCCTCAAAGAGATTTTCCTTTCTTCGCTTTCAAAATTTCCTCACCGATTTTCCTTCTCAAATTGCTCCTTTGTCACCGCTTCCTTTCTTCTCGCCTTCAGATTTTCTTGCCGCTTTAAGGTATTCCTCTTCCCCCTTTTGGCATCATCAAAGGATAGAGGAACCCCAGGGAACATGTCGGCAAGCATGAAGTCGAGTCTTCTCGATGGTTGAATTTTGCTTCAAGTCTCATTGCGTTGTATGCCGCACGAATTCGATCGAGTAGCGTTGGATTCTGAAATCGCTTCATCTCAAACCATGAGAAGGCTGAATTTTCTTGTCATGTGTTCTTCCAAACGCCAGATATCATTTGCATTTCGCTCACGCAGCCAGCTTTGATCTCGGCGGTGTGAGCTTCGCGGCATATGTTCAATGTGTTCCCGCAGCCTTTTTCGCGTCAACATTTTCAAATCTCCACACCAAGCTTGTTGAATAATTGTCTCAAGTATCTCACTTGTTCCACACGCATTGATTCTCTTTGTTGCCACCATTCCCTTATCCTGATTGTGATGCCTCTCAAGTCACCAGGTGTTGGCATCTCTGTTGTCCAGCGCATATCCAAGGAGGCCTGATGCCTCTCCATCTTTTCAATTTCGAAAAAGAGTGCCTTGAACACTTCTCGTACTCACCGATTCTTCAAGTACGGTGATGGCCATACAAATCGAAATCGAAATCTACTGGGACAATGGTGCCTCGAGTGGAAAAAGGAGCTGGTCTGCGGGTAGCGTGCTTGCTCATTTTCTCGACTCTTCGTGGAGTTCGTATCTCCAAAGGTGAGAATGGGAAAGATTCCACAAAGGATTCATCACCGCCATCCGGGATTTGTTCGATGATGAGCGGTGGGCGTGAAGTTCTTCTCGAATCGATCCACTGTGGCTTGAGGAGCCGGAGCAAAGTGGTCTCCGGTTCAAAGGTTTTGTGGTGCGAAGAGACTCGCTTTGTTGAGCCTCAATTGTCTTAATGCCTTCGTTGGTCTCACCGATTTCTCCTTTTGAGTAGACTCGGTCCTCGGCCTTATCGTGCGTCATCGGACGATGATGAGATTTCCATAGGTGGCTCATCATCAAAATTAAAGGTCCGACGAGTAGTCTTGGGATCGACTTGCTCGTGCCTGGAACATCCGCACCGAAGTCTTTTGGATTTGTCATGGGAGTTGACTCGCTTCCTCTTCGCCTTCCTCGATCCCGCAAAGGTGACATCGGGGTTGTCCTGGGAATCATGAAGTGCGCCGATCTCCTTCTCGGATGGATCGATGGTTGCAGGAGGGATGTTCTCTACTTCAGCTGTTACCCCGGAAGTCTCAACCTCCCGTGGCCTTCATTTCCTCCAAGAGTCTCTACTCACTGCGAGGCCTTTGGTCTTCCCTTTCGACAAAGTGTCTGTCACTGCCTTAGGGTCTTCTACAAATGGCATCCATTGAGTCTCAACCCCATGGATTGCGCTTTCATCGCCAGTGTTAACTCCCGGTCGTTTCTTCCTCGTGTTTCGATCGCATCGCGGCGTCATTATTAGCCTTCGTAGAGTCAGTTGGCACCTCACCGAGATAGCTCAATCGCCTGAGCTTCGGTTGATGGCAACTTGTCGTTTCTTCTTGTGTTTGAGTTTTCTTTGCTTCGCCTCCTACATTCTTTGTGGAGTCATCTGCAGATCCTCCGACCTTGCCGCAGCTGGAGGGAGTTTCACCGAGCACCACCGAGTGACTTGGAGTGGGTCACTCGTCTCCAAACTCCCTACTGCGCTTGATGGTTCACCGTTGGGGTGTGGTGGCACACCTTCAATAGGGGTTGGCTCGATCGGGGTCCCCACTAGCCCAGCCATCGCCATTTCTTATCGCCTTCTTCCGAGTTAGTCAGGGAAGTGGTAAGCGAATATCGGTGGCTATTTGTCAACCACTCCCATCGGATCGATTTCCACCGTGTTCGAGGACTCTCCCCGGTCCCTCCATCGGTCTTTGCTCGTGAAGGATTTTGATTCACGCAATGCTTGCCGCATCCGCAATTCTTCCGTGGCGTGAGATTCTCTGTTCCTCGTCACTTTCAGAGAAGACATCAAGGAGAGGATGGAAGTGTTCGTGGTGCCGAGATAGAAGCGAGATACTTGCCTTTTCTCGTGCTTCTCGGCTTCTTCAAATTGCTTTTCTCTCTCGTGTCCTTGTAGATCTGCGAATATTCAAGCTTGTCTTCATCTAGAGAGCCCGAGCACAAGATAATCCAGGAAATTTAGCAACTCCTCTTCTTCTTCTATGAATTCGGGCCGTAGGAACTGCTCCTCGACTTGCTCAACTTCCATTTTCTCCACTCACGCAGACGATTCTCGATGTGTCGGTAAGGTGGAGATAGGATCATGACATCACTATCTGCTTGGGCTGGTTCTTCTTGAGTTTCAAATGTGTGAGCTACAAAGTCTTCAGGTTGCCTCTGGCGATCACCTTCAAGCAGACTTTGTTTCATCAATTACATCCGAGACTCTACTTCTCCAGTCTCCGATTTGTGCTTTGAATGAGTAGCCGACTCACCGGTTTCTCCTGCTCGGATTGCTTTAAAAGTCTTCTCCGTCTCTTGGTTTGTACCAGAGGGATTTCCTGGTTCGAGATGGTGTCCTCTCGAGTCTTGGGCGGCCGGGGCCGGTGCTTGTGTTTGTTTACGAGGAGCCGGCCGTCCAGGTTTGTCGATCTCTCTCTTTTGACGATCGAGAGAAGGAATTTGTGAGTCCTTCTCGACCGCCGCAGGGGCAGTGACACGGCCGCTGGCAGCGACTCACTGCGGCGGGAGCATGTTTGTTTTCTTTGCCGCAGGGGCAAAGAGATTTTGTAGTCAAGGGGCAGCTTTCTTCTCGGTTGGAGAGGAAGGAACAGTGTCTTCGGGTCACCGATTCCCCACCGGTGTCGCTCTCTTGGCGTATGCACGCTTCTCGAGCACCAGAGATTAGCTCAACATCCTCTTGTTAACATGGAAAGCTTTCCCATGTCTAAGAGGTACTCCTTTCACCTCCAATAACCGCCAATCACTAGGCCATATCCCGTGATCCTCCAAATGACCCATCTTCTTTGAAGGACTTGTTTCCCACGTTTTGGCAGAAATCTCAGAGATAAACTCACCAGTTTATCTTCTTTTCTTCGATTATTGCAGCCATCACAAGCAATTTTGCCTTTGACATTGGTCAAAGTCGCCAAATTTGATGTCGATACACTTGCAACAATGTCCAACAATTTGTGATAATCTTCCTTCAAAGATCTCTTGTTTCTTTGTGTATATTATTTTGTCGAACGCCGGACTTGGCTATTTCTTTCCATGCGTCAGCCAAGTTTACATCACCTCTTTGATCTCGGATGCTCCTCTGCCGGTAGTGAGCGTGATTCACCAAATCCTTGGGCCGTGATAATCCACTTCCCAGTGAACAGATGACTTGATTCCCCTCGTCGTGAATCTCGGATTCACGTGAGAATCGCGACCTCCTCCACATAGGTCATAGGATACTCGATGTTAGAAAGCGGTTTCGATCCGCTGTTTCTAGCTTCTCCGCGATTTTCTTCACCAGGGTGTCGTTTTACCCTCGCTTCACCATTCCGTCGAAATCCACTACGAACCGGTGGGATTTGTTTTCCCAACTTGGTAAAGTCATATGTTGGTGCCATTTCTCGAATAATTTCAAGAAAAGTTCAAATTTGATTTGAAGTTTGATAGGGTTTCGAGAGTGTTTGCCTTTGCTTTTGAGAGAGAGATTGAACAGTTTTTAGAAGTGTGAGAGAGAAACGGACGAAAAATGGTTTAAATATGGTTTATGAAAGGGCGTGCAGACGGTTTTTTGAATCGTGATCGAAATCAACGGCTTGGATTTCGCACGCATATTGAGCGCTTCATGTCTCGTATTTAATGCGGCAAGATTTATATCCAATCATAAGCTTGGTGTGCGGCTTTATGTCTGTACACATCATCATTATGCGACGTGTTCCTTAAAACATTCCCGCTTAGTCAAAACGATCAACGTTTTTGTCATTTTGCTCATAAGTTATTCAAATTTATCTCTTAGGCGATTTAACTCTGCTTCTCACATTTCTCTTAGTGACTCAAATATCACCGACTTGGTATAGCCGACTTTTCCGAATAAATGGTGATTTATTGAGCTAGTTTTTGTTTTGTTCTTTTTCACCTTCTTTTCTTCCATTTCATTTCTTTGACTCTTCCGTGTCTCGGCCTTAGCTCAATTAGCCCCAACTCATGTTTGAGTTCTTCAAATCTTGACTCACATAATGGTTTTGTGAAGATGTCGGCTAGTTGCTTATCGGTTGAGATATATTCCAAGATAATGTCCTTCTTTTCAACATGATCTCTTATGAAATGATATCGACATCTATATGTTTTGTTCTTGAAAGTGCAACACGAGATTTTGAGTGATTGCAATGGCACTTGTGTTATCACACATGATTGGAATTTCTTTTTCTTCAATTTCATAATCTCTCACTTTGCCTCATCCATAGAACTTGGGAACAAATTTGCCGCAGCCTATGTATTCCGCCTCACCGTAGAGGTGGCTATTGAGTTTTGCTTCTTGCTAAACCAGGAAATTAGTCTGTTTCCAAGCATTTGACATGTGCCTGGGCAGTACTTTTCTGTCCACTCGCATCCAAAGATAGTCGAGTCGAATAGCCAATTAGCTTGAATCCACCTTCCTTTGATACCATAGCCCTACTTCTTGGCTTCCTTTTAAGTATCTCAATATTCTCTTAAATGGTCATATGGCTCTCTTTTGGAGCAGATTGAAATCTTGCACATACACCTACAAAAAAGGTGATGTCCGCCCGCTAGCCGTGAGATAGAGCAGTTGATCCAATAAGTGCTCGTATCTTGTTTGATCTACAGTGCTTGCCATCTGCGTCCATGTCCATTTTGGATCGATGTGTTCATTGGTATTTTTAAGGAAGACTTTTCCTCCATACCAAATTTCTTCATTAAATCTCTCTCGGTGTATTTTGTTTGACTTACAAAGGTTCCATCCTTCAAATTGTTTCACTTGAAGTCCAAGGAAAAATGTCGGCTCTCCCATCATGCTCATTTCAAATTTACTTTGCATGAGGTTTGAGAATTTTTCACATGACTCTTTGTTAGTGGATCCAAAAATGATGTCATCCACATATATTTGAACAAGCAAGATACTCTTCTTGTCTTGAATTCTCAAAAGTGTTCTATCCACTTTTCCTTTAGTGAATCCATTTTCGCTTAGGAATTGTGACAGGTATCATACCATGCTCTCCGGGTGCCCGTTTCAATCCATACAGGGCTTTCTTGAGTTTGTACACTTTGTCTCCAAGAGTCTTCTCGCTCAAATCCTGGAGGTTGTTCAACATACACTTCTTCTTCCAATAATCCATTCAGAATGCACTTTTTACATCCATTTGATATACAATGAAATTTTTGTGAGTCGCATAGGCAAGAAACATCCTTATAGCTTCCAATCTTGCTACAGAGCAAATGTTTCATCAAAATCTATTCCCTCTTCTTGGCAATATCCTTTGGCTACCGTCTTGCTTTGTTTCTTACCACGAACCTTCCTCGTTCATCTTATTTCAATACCCATTTGGTTCCAATAACATTTTGATGTATGGGTCTTTGTACTAATTCCCATACTTTATTTCTCTCAAACTGATTCACTCTTCTTCTTGCATAGCTTGAATCCAATGTGTGTCATCCAATGCTTGTGACACATCTTTGGGCTCTATTCTGCGAGATGAAGCATGTGAACATTGCTTCTTGTTGAGTTCTGGATCTTGTCTTGACACCTTCTCTCATGTCTCCAATGACAAGTTCTCGTGGATGGTCTCTCACCATCTTACGTCAAAGTTGAAGTAAGTTAGCCGGATTCATCGACTTGCACCGTGTGTTCTTTGTGGTCGCCTCTCTCGTGATCACTCACCGCAGCATTTTCCACCGCTTTTGAGATTCAAATATCTCATCTTCTTTTCTCAATTGATAATCCCCGCCTACCAAAGATGGGACTCTTCTCGTAAGGTTGGATGTTTGACCTATCACCGACTCTTCAATGTCTTCTCCATTTATGTTTGGCTCATCGAATACTACATGAATGGATTCTTCCGAACCATAGTTCTTTTGTTGAGTATTCTCAGAGGCTTTGCTTTCAAATGAGTATCCTAAGAAGATACCCTCATCGCCTTTAGCATCAAAAGCCTTTAGGATATCTTTGCCATTATTATGGATGAAGCATTTACATCCAAATATCCCAAATATGCAACATTTGGTTTTCTTCCAAATTCCAGATCTCATAGGAGTCTTTGTCACCGCCTATTTATCATACATCTGTTTTGGGTGTAGCAGTCGTGTTGATTGCTTCAGCCCAAAACCTTTTGTAACCCCGCCTACCAACATGGTCCTTTGCGCTTCTTTGAGGGTTCTGCTTTCTTCTTTCGCAACTTCATTCTCACAGCCATGGAGTCCTTGCACCGATAGTTCATGACCAATACCATTCTCAACACAAGATCTTGAGTTATTATTCCATTGACAAACTCGGTTCCTCTATCTCGATCTTATTTTGATAATGGTTTGACTCTTCTCATTTTGTATCCTCTTCATCACCGTGGGTAGCTTTTGTAGAGTTTCTTTCTTCTTGCACATGAATATTGTCCATGTATATCTTGAGTAGTCATCTACTACCACCAGGGTGTATTTCTTTCCACTTATGCTTGCTTTGTTCCACTGACCAAATAGATCCATATGAAGTTATGCAATATTCTTGTTGAGGATTGGCAAGTCTTTTCTTGAACGACTTTGATTTGTTTTCCCTTCGACATGCATCACATATACTCTCCTTCTTGTATCGAGTGCGGGAAGTCCTTCCACAAGATGACTTCTTGCTAGCTTATTAATCGTTTGAAATTCGGATGACTCGGCTTTTTTGTGCCCACCAACTTGATTCACCAGTGCTTTTGCTAGAGATTAGGAGGTCTTTGGGTGTTGCAGATTGACCAATCCACTACATACATATTTTTCTCGTCAGCATCCTTGCAAAGACAACTTCATTAGATTCAACATTTTTGATTTGGCATATTCCCATGTCAATCCAACATTGTAGCCCTTGTCGCAGAGTTGATCGATGCTTAGTAAATTGAAGTTTAGTCCTTCAACATATGCAACATCCGTGATTTCTAAACCATTCCTCCGGATGGATCCAATGCCTCTTATTTCACCAGGAGCTTCATTTCCTCCAAATATGACTTTGCTCCTTTGACTTCCTTGAATTTTGACAGATTTCTCTTGTTTCTGTCATATGTCCGAATGTACCGCTATCCATGTACCAGGTTCCTCGGCACTCACTGCTCCTTGAACCCGCAATCAAGGAAATTAAGTTTTAGGTACCCATTCTTGTCCTGGTCCTGAGGGGTTAGAATTATAAGATGATCCAACCAACCTATAGCCAAATGATTTGACTCTAAGAGGTTGCCATCTATCGCTGCCATAATCATAATCAATCCCGGCAAATTGCTTGGGAGTCCAGTTCATACAAATTGTCTCTTTTGTCTGTATGCCTGCATATGTGTTTTAGCAATTGCCTTTCTTGGGTAATTGTGGTGTCTTTGAGTGTAGTGCCTAGGTGCATATGTGTGTCTTGATGAAAGCTCTTATGCTTTTGGAATGGCCTTTGTTGAGTTCTAGGCCTTTGCCATTTGGGCTTGTATTCCATAAGTCTAGCCGATAGTTCACATTATTCCAAATACTTGGCTTGGATATTTTCTACCATTCCCATCATATGTATTTCTTTTATGAGTTTTCTGGGATTTTTGGTAGCTCGCTTCTTCTTTACAGAGTATTTTTCGTTTGGAGTCTCGCTGAGGACTCGGGCCAATCTCTTCTCACTGTCCTCTCAAAGACTCTCAATCGGTCAGTTTTCCTTTTCCTTTGTAACCAAGGCCAGCTTGCTTAGTATTGTGCTTTGGATTGAAAGTGTGTGCATCATTTAGAGTTTTGGATTTTTCTGTGACTCTTCATGACTTGAAGATCCTTTTTCCAAAATTACTTTTGAGGTTTGACATGGCACAAAGGAATTAAATCCTAAGCTGTCTTGTCTCCACATTCTCTTTGACTCATAATAAGATCATCCAATGATTTAGATGCCTTAGTGAATGAGGCAATAACATTTTTGAGGTCATTCTCCCTCTTTTCTATAGCGAATTAATTTACGCCATTAATTTAGCATTTTCAAATTTAAACTCTTATTCTCATCACTATTTGACTTAGGTACTTTCGGCTCCTTAGTCGCCTTTGAGTTTTGACTTTTGAGTAGGTGTTTTCCTCATTCAATAGTGTGTGTGAGGTTTTAATGTGCTCAAAATCTTTCATCATTTTGCCTAATGAATCATAAAGATCGAGTGGGTGATGAAGTGTGTGTGTCACATACTATCACTAGTGTCCGAGCTTGTTGAGTTAGATTGTACCTCATCTTCTTGATCTTGTTCTTTGGCCATTAAAGCGGATCAAGGCTTCTTCTTCGAGTCACTTGAGTAGTCAGCTTCACCGCTCTCGAGTCACTGTCTCTCTTGACTTGGCTGTCTCGCCTCTCTGCCCGACCATCATTGCCTTTTTTTTCTTGTCTTCTTTCTCAAGACTTTTCTTTCTTCTTCGTTTCTGACTTGTTGACTACAGGATATGAGCATCAATGGCATAGTGACCTGTTGTCTACAATTCCAACATAGATATTCAGCCTTTTGCTCACTCTTTTCTATTCTTGAGTTGTCCGCCCTTTGATACTCAACTTGTTGATGATCTGTTTCTCTTGGTTGGCCTATCATCCCTTGATTTGGAGGGAGCCGAGTGTCTTCCGGAGGATTCACCCTTTCCTCTCTTGTAGTTCTTGTTAAAGAACTTGTTAAATCTTTTAACCATTAGGGCTATTTCTTCCGGGTCAATTGCCTCTTTGACTTGACTCTCCTTCCATCTTTGACAACTAGAGCACTTTTTTGGGTACAAATTGCCTCTTCCTGGTCTTTCCTTCTCACCAAACTCATAGCTTTGAGGTCCGAGAATAACTCATGGTTGGATGTCTTTGATAGGTCCATGGAATGTCTCGAAAGGCCATGACCTTCATCTCCCATTCAATTTGGAAGACTTTTCAGATCTTCATACACATTTCCTTCTCGTGTATATTCCTTTCCAAGTGTAGATGTTGACTCATTTGTGATTTCGTCAAATCGAGCATCTAGTTGATCCAGGTTTTCTCCGAGATCATTTTAAAGTTCTCAAATTTTTGTACACCACCGAAAGTTTGTTTTCTTTGATTTGCTCCGAGCCTTCACAAATCAATGTCATTTGTCCCGCATTTCCTTAGTCAGTTTTGCAAGATTTCACTTTATTGAACATGGCTTTGTCCAAGTTTTGTAGAGAATATCCTTGGCTACATTGTCCAGGTTGTATCTTTTTCTCGTCATCATTTGTCCACTCGGTTCTTGGTTTTCAACCATGATCGTCCGATCTTCTTTCTTCCCCTTCACCGAACTCTTCGATGCAATTGTTTCACCTTTAATATTTGCAGAGGCCCATCTTCTATCACTATCCACATCTCATCATGTAATGCCGATAGATGAGCTCGCATACGAATTTTCCAATCATCAAATTCTTCAATGGTGAACATAGGAATGCGTGTTAGATTTGCTTCCATGATGATAACTTTTAATGATAGAAAAGAGTTTTGAAAGATTAAGTACTAAAGCGAGACTTTTGAAAAGTTTGGAGATCTAGTTCAAGAACTCGAGCGAGGGTTCAATGAACCAACCGCTCGATACCACTTGTAGGTCCCAAGGGGTGTAAGTGTAAGGTTTAGAAGGGGGTTGAATAAACCTTACCAAATTTTCGATTTAGGCCTTTTAAATCTACTAGAGTTCTACACAAATTTGTGTCCTGATGGACAATCAAATTAGTCACTCAAGAGAGTTAATCTCTCAATGTACTCACCGAAATTTATTAGTAGAGTAACTCAAATTGGGCTATAATTTGACTTAGTCATGGTTTTGTTTTCACGAAAGACTTAACACCCTTAAGTTTGTTTAAGCAAGTTTTTACAGCTTTGATTTAGTACTTATAGATTATCGGATGGATAGCAAATTTATCAAAGATATAAGCAATTAAAAGTGCGGATATTTAAATGTCAGAAAGTAAATGACACAAGAAAGTTTTTATAGAGGTTCAAGATGGGGTAATTCTTCTACTCCTCTCTTCTCCAACTCCCGGAGGAATCCACTAAGTAATGATCGCTTACAAAGTGGTAAATGTCCGGATACAAGTCTTGATCACAACAAATTTAATTTTGATCCTTTGGGACTCGATCCGAGACGCCTTGATCACTCAACAAGCTTCTCGCGACTCGCTTCTTCACAGGCCGCTTTTGCTACTACTGACCCACTTGCTCAAGCACTTTGGATTTGATCACGAAGCCCTCCAAACGCTTAAGACTTGGTTCACCAACCTTTCTACAATCCTTCTTGGAGTGTAGACCCCTTGTTTTCGATAGTTTCCTCTTCAACTGATTGAAGTTCTCTTTCCTTCACGGGTAAGTGTTGGATTGATGTTCTTCGAGATGTAGGCTTGAGGATTGAGAATATTTCAATTTTGATAAGCTTGTAAATCTCACGTGTGTGTCATCCACGCATCATTTTTTCTCAATCAAACTCCTCACTTTTATAGTGAACTTTCAAAAATTTGCCTTGAAGAGATAGGCTCATTTTTGAAAATCACTTTGCGATCGTTGGTTTGCACTTCTTGGAATTGCCATTTCCTCGTATGAAATGTTTTATCACCTTTTTCGAGTTCGACACGGTGTAGTGCTTCCCATTGGTTCATTTCTTTGCACGCTCGGGGGACTGAGCACTCCAAGAAAGGTAGTATGAAGATATTACTTGTTTAAGTAAATCTCTTGATTTACTCGTACAACGGTTCTTTTTCGCTTATCTCGACTTGACGCATTTCCTCGCTTTCCCCAGGTGACTTAGAGTCGACTTCCAATCATTGGATGACTCTTCACACTTCATCTTGACTTGGCCTCTCTTGAGTTGACTTGATGATGTTTCACTCACAATTCATCTCACCGCTTCTTCACGAGTTCCTCGTGTCATTTTTCTTTGTTGTACTCAAATTGCCTCACAAACAGTTTTCCTTCAAGCCTTCATTGTCTTCTTGCAAGTTGGAGCGTAGGCGACTTAACTCGGCTTTGGCCACTTAATTGTTACAATACATTTCAAAGCAAGAATTGGGGAGCTAACTTTCTATTCTAAGTTTTACATGGCACTCATCAAAATCTAAACAATAAAATTCCTAACACTGTCCCACAAATGTTCTCTTAAGACTATTCGATGGCCTACTCTGTTGAATCACATCCAATACGATTCGATCCCGACTCAATGCGGAGAGTCGCTTTTTTACCGCGGCTGAGTAGGTTGTCGCTTCAATACCAATCAAGATTGTTTAAGTTCCGCCTTCCATCCTCGAGTGAACTTGTAAAGCTTATCCTCTTGATCGATTGTCCCCAGCATACTTGGACAATCGGTGAAATTCGACTCAGATCGAGCTCTTTGTCGTTTCCCTTGCCTCAATCTGTGGAATTCATCTCAGACGCTTCTTTCACAACCTTGTGGAATGTCACGCTTCATTGAACTCGGCTAAGAAATTTCCCCGTGTTCGCTACCCGGTCTTGTTCCCATTTTCTTTCAACTACCCTCCACCAGTCTCTAGCAGCCGATTCAGCATTTAAATACGGCGAGGTGACTTTCTTTTCGCTCATCCGAGTATTGGAGAGCATTGAAGATATTCCCCAATTTCTCTACCCATTCTTCCTCGCTTTCAAATCGTCCTAGGTTCTCAAGAAGGTTGGTGGGTCGAACCATGCAAAATCGCTCCAACGCGTGCGATCGTCGCCTCTCAGCGGGTTCGGGAGCACGGGGTTGAGGCTCATGTCATTTGTCTCATGAAAACCGAAGATTTGTTGCAAGGCATGTGCGGTCAAGTTGTCTCTGCGCAGATGGAGGAGGCGGTGGTAATTCGGGAGGGTACCGGTCCCTGGGTACGTCGTCATCCCCGTGGAACGCGGAGAGGTCTCCCACGCCCTCGATGTTCGGCCATTCTGTATCTTGAAGCGTTAGTTGCGATTCACGAGTAGATGAATACAATAAATATTCGCATAAAGCATATCGTAGGGAAAGTAACAACAAAACTAAGGCGGATCACCAAAGGTAAAGGAAAGATAAGGAGGGAATAAGGAAAGAATGAACAAAGAAAGTCAGTCAAGAATCAACTAAGTCAAGACAAGTATGACTATGGAATCTCAAAATATGCGTTCTAACTTAGTTCAAACATCAATAAGACGGTTCTATGCCAATTTGAAATCGATTTCACACTTAATTGGTCAAGTCATGCGATTACCCAAAACACGCAGACCGAGGGTCCTATCTTGGGTCAGCTGGTGTAAGTTTCCATCTTACTAGCCAAGCTCACGATACCACTTAACATCACGCCCCAGACGGGGGACGCGACGACGGTCCACAACTTAAATACAAATAAACCAACAAATTGACGAATATCAACGAAACCCAATGAAACAGAGTCAAATAGCAACGGAAATAAAATAACATAAGTACGAATTACAATCCACAATCCATAATCCAAATTACATCCTCGAAAACCAACCAACGATAATGACTAAAAGTCAAGGGTCCTACGCCCTTCGCCATAACGAATGAAAAGAAAACAAAATAGTCCAACAAAGAATCAAAAGAAATAAGTCCATCAACAACAACAAGTAGTAAATCCAACAAGCGGAGTACAAGGGTTCAATCCAAGGCCGGTTCAAAGATTTTCCACGAAGTCCTCATCTAAAGGTTAGGAACAGTGGGGATGAGATAAAAATCTCAGCTGGATGGGGTGATCGTGTGCAAGTGTGGCGATATATAGTTAATGTTAGAAAACAGTTATATGAAAACGCATGAGTGATGATGCATGAATTCACACACACCACAAGCGTCGTGATAAATATATTTAAGTAATATACTTATACAGTTCAAGAAAATAGCCTCATGATCACACATTGCACTATGTGATTCACGAAGACAGTAGATTGCGTGCGGAAATGTAACGCCAATCCCATGCAAGGCAAATAATGGTTGCGTACGGATTTGTAGCGCCAACCAATGCAAAATAAGTAGCGGTTGCGTGCGAAAATGTAGCGCCAACCAAACGGGTTCGATAACTCCGAATCGTGTGGATCGATACAAATGATTCCTTCGTTTCTTCCTTGTAACTCCCGAGCAAGATGGTCCAAGACTTGTCACCTTATCACTCCATAGGCAAAGACAAATCCACAAAAGAGAGCTATCAGGCCCGGATTGTCATAATCATGATTATACCTCAAGTACTACGACCCGCTTCCCTTGGACAAACTCCGTCCCTCGGTTGTGGATTAGGACGATGGGGCCGGAAGAGTGGAATAGCAATGAGCTGCCCGGTTCCATCCCCGACGTATCCATTCCACCGCGGAGCTCGACACACCAAGTTGACTCAAGCAGAAAGTAAATACTAGTACAGCAACAAACCAGCAATGAGTATGATTGATTCAGGAAGCGATTCAGAAAATTTTTGAAAAATTCACGAGTAGAAATATGGCATTGGTGGAGTTATTTGGATGAAGATGATTATCGGAAGGATAAGCAATCTTCGATATCTTGAAAGATTAGGTGGAACATAAGTCCGTTATAGATTCAAAATCGCAAGGCGGAAGTCGCTCCGCGATCGGGTATTAATCACCAAATTGATCCGATAAGTTAAAGGTTTTTGGGAAAATAAAATATTTTAATTAAATCTCCAAGTCAGAGGGTCCAGGGCTATTTTAGTAAAAGAGAAAATAATTTGAGTTAGGTTCTTTATAAAAGAAAATTTTCAATTTAGCCCCGTTTTGTAGAAACTAACACTTTTGGGGTTTAAAGTTGAATACATAAATATCCCGACCTTGAAAAATTATGAGGTCAGTTCCTAAATTCTCCAGATTGTCCAGAGATTCAGGTTTTTAAAGTTTTGAGGTCGAGTTTTTGTAAAACTCTCACATTGGCCCCAAATTTGTAAAAATTGCCAATTCGACCTTAAGTTTGAAATAATCTAACTCACAAACCGGAAGGGATTTTAATGTGATTCCAGTTGGAAAATATCACTAAGGTTGGTAGGATATTGGGACAAAAGCAGTTTTTAAAATAAATAAGTGTAGGTCCTTTAACTTTCAAAAATATCATTTTTGTCCCATTTTGAAATAATTGCCTTTAAGGATTTTAGAGTCCAATTGTTATGAAATTTGAACCTTGGGTCCAAAATATAATTAAGTTATAGTTAAGTTAGTATTTCCAGGTGCATGGGCTGCATAAGTCCTGGAATTTTCATTTGGGTCCTCAAGTTTAGTATTTTACACATTAGTCCCTCAATTTTAGAAAATTTACTTTCCAAGCCCTAAACACTTGGATTTTTGGAATACATTTAAAATGTGTCATTTCCAGTACCTTAAGAGTAAAAAATTCAAAATTTAAAGTTAAGGTCTGGTACAGTTTTTAGATTTGCAAAGTAGCCCTTAAACTTTCAAAATTTTACAATCTAGTCCTTGGGCTTTTAAAGGTTGATTTTATTTATCTTAAAACTCTTAAAACTTTATTAAAATGTCCAAAAGTCATTTTTGAACCTGAGTACAGTCCCAAAATTCGAAATTTGCAGAGGGGTCCTTTAAATTTTCTTTTCTTGCAATTTAGTCCACCAACTTTCCATTTTTGCATTTTTAAGTCCAAAATTGAAATTTAATCAATTATGCTCGACTTGTCCAGGTTATAAGTCATCCAAAACTTGGATTTCAAAGATCATACACATGCATGTCCAATACATACAAGAATTCATCAATTAAAACATTAAATTGTACATGCATGCACCTAAAATTCAATAAATAGCAATTTTGAGCAACTCTTGAGAATTTTCATGATTTGATATATAAAATTGACATGCAATACATAGATTATATATCTCAAGGCTCATAATCAAAATTTCTACATGCATTTTAATAAAAACACCTAATAGTTGGAAAATATTTTTCCACCCACCTTAAAATTGGAAATTGTGAAATAAAAGGATAAATTTCACAATTTTTGGATGAGGCTTCTTAGGTCAGCCCCTAAGTCAAGAAATATCAAAAATTTGAAGTTAGAAAATGAGAGAAAAACTAAGGAGAAAAAAAGGAGATAAGAAAATGAGATGGACTACACTTTACTTGTGTAGTAGGTGATTGGAGACTAGTTGAAGCTTTAAAATTGGGAATTTTGGTTCAACTCCAAAATCACCTAAGGTCAGCCCCTATTTCTCAAAAATGAAAAAGGGGTGTTAAAATTTGAAAAAAATAGAAAGAAGAGGAAAGAAGGGTTCTAGTGTCCAATTCTTACCTTGTAGTCCAAATTCTCTACTAGTTGTTCTTCAATTCTTGAAGTCCTTCTTCAAGATGATGTCAAGCTCTAATCTTCAAATGGTCTTCTAAATGTACCTCCAAATCAAATTCAAACTTAAATTAAGAAGGTGGAAAAGATGAACTAGGTGATATCAAAAATGGATTGAAAATAAAATTTCTTACCTTGTAGTATAGGTTTGGTTCGAATTTTATGAAGAATAAGGAGGAAAAATCTTGAAAATTTTCTAAGTGTAGAGAAAGAAAGTAAGAAAAAGAGTAGAGAGAGGTAGGGAGTTTAGAGAGAAGGAGGAGAAAATTAGCTTGAGAGGTGAAATTGTTGGATGGAAATGAACAATTTTTGTTCATTTCCTCTAATGTGGCCGTCCACATTGATGAGAGAGGGGGAGGAAATTTTGTTTAATTTGTGTCTTGCATTTTGCCTCCGGCATGGGAGACAAATTGAAGGTCAAAGGTATGGGCAAGACATGGTTTGAATGGAATGTTGGAAGACTTCCAACATGTTGGCAAAAATAATATTAAAGAAGTAATGTAAGAGATGATGTGTATAATGTTTGAATTAATGGTATAATTATACACAAGATGACTAATATAAGGTGTAGGTGTACAAGAGTTGGATGATATTTCTACTCCAAAAAATCCCATATTGGCCGTCCACTATAAGGGCATATTGGTAATTCCATATATTTTTTTTTGTCCCAAATTTGATGATAATAGATGAAATATATCAATCTCCAAAATAATTAGTGATTTCCTTGATCACTTATAAGTCTCATGATCACTTAATCTAAATCAAAATCTTAATTCTATAAGGTAAAAGTCTCTAAAATAAATAGTCTCTTAAAACTCTAAGGTGACTAATAAATACAAAATAGTAATAATGATCAATCAAGTGATCATAAATGCAAAATAGAATTAATGATGATCATGATCACAAGTAATTAAATAAAATCAAATCAAATACAAAATATATATATAATTAATAATTACCCGTCAAAGTGGCGCGGTAAAATAGTCGATCAAATACATAGGCGACAATAAGAATCAATTATAAGCTCGGAAAAATCGGGCTTCACATCCTCCCCTCCTTAAAAGAATTTGGTCCCCAAATTCTCTTGAATAGTTCGGATATTGATTCCTCATGTCTTCTTCCATCTCCCACGTTGCGTCCTTCGTCTCTGTTGTGGTTCTCGCCACACCACTTTAACCATCGAATTTCTCTCTTACGCAACCTCGTCGTATCGCTAATCAATGATCCGGATCGGCCTCTCTGTAGGATAGATTTTCCATTAGAGGAGGAGTATCACGAGTGATGATGTTTTCGATCTGGTTGATACTTCTTCAATCTCGATACGTGGAATACATCGTGCATTCCCGCATATGGTGCTGGTAACTTGAGTCGGTAGGCTAACTTCCCGATCCTCCTGTAAAAAATCGTAAGGTCCAACATATATCTGGACTCAACTTGCCTCCTTTCTTCGGATTGATTAATCCTTTCCGTGGTGAGAGTCCGAGAAATACTTCATCACCGACTTCAAATTCCAAATCCTTTTTTCTCTTGTCCGCGTAACTCTTTTGGCGGCTTTGAGCTGTGCGAATCCGCTCCTTGATCAGCTTGACCTTCTCCATGGCCTCCTGAACTAAGTCGACCTTTGGAATCGAGTGCGACTTTCGTTTCTCTTTCGGATCGGCCATTAGGCCAAAAATGATACCAACACCTTCATCTCTCAAGCCTTTTCTCCAACTTCTCTCTAACCTCTCTCTAAAAATCATTCACATCTTCAAATCTTCAAACACAAAATCATTCACATCTTCAAACCTTTAAACACCAACTCTTCACATCTTCAAATCTTCAAACATAAGTTCTTCATATCTTCAAGTACCACTTCTTCACATCTTCAAATATTCAAACACAACTCCTTCACATCTTCAAACCCATCTTCATATCTTCAAGAACATCTTCTTCCTAACATCAAACATACTTTCTTTCTTCAAACATCTAAACCAAAACAAACAATCTTTCCCCTTAAACACCAAAAATTGGAACACCCCTATCTCAAGGTAAGAAATTTCACTCCTCAATTCAACCTAAAATCTTACTACTCATCACCTTCTTTTTTAATATAAGTTTGAATTTTGGATTTTGAGGTACTTAGAAGACCACTTGAAGACATGCATGCATGGTGGTGAAATTTGAAGACTTGAAGAATAATTAGTAGAGAAAATTGGATTACAAGGTAAGAATTGGACACTAGAACTCTTCTTCCTTCTTCTTTTCTATTTTTTTCAAATTTTAACACCCCTTTTTCATTTTTGAGAAATAGGGGCTGACCTTAGGTGATTTTGGAGTTGAACCAAAAATTCCAAATTTGAAGCTTCAACTAGTCTCCAATCACCTACTACACAAGGTAAAGTGTAGTCTTTTCAATTTTCTTATCTCCTTCTTTTTCTCCTTAATTTTTCTCTCATTTTTCTAACTCCAAATTTTTGATATTTCTTGACTTAGGGGCTGACCTAAGTGACCTCATCCAAAGTTGTGAAATTTATCCTTTTATTTCACAATTTTCCAATTTTAAGGTGGGTGGAAAAATACTTTCCAACTTCTAGGTGTTTTTATTAAAAATGCATGTAGAATTTTGATCATGAGCCCTTGAGATATATAATCTATGTATTTCATGTCAATTTTATGTATCAAATCATGAAAATTCTCAAGAGTTGCTCAAAATTGCTATTTATTGAACTTTAGGTGCATGCATGTACAATTTAATGTTCTATTTGATGAATTCTTGTATGAATTGGACATGCATGTGTATGATCTTTGAAATCCATGTTTTGGATGACTTATAACCTGGACAAGTCGAGCATAATTGATTAAATTTCAATTTTGGACTTAAAAATGCAAAAATGGAAAGTTGGTGGACTAAATTGCAAGAAAAGAAAATTTAAAGGACCCTCTGCAAATTTCGAATTTTGGGACTGTACTCAGGTTCAAAAATGACTTTTGGACATTTTAATAAAGTTTTAAGATAAATAAAATCAACCTTTAAAAGCCCAAGGACTATATTGTAAAATTTTAAAAGTTTAAGGGCTACTTTAAAAATTTTGAAACTGTACCAGACCTTAATTTTAAAATTTGAAATTTTTACTCTTAAGGTACTGGAAATGACATATTTTAAATGTATTCCAAAAATCCAGGTGTTTAGGGCTTGGAAAGTAATTTTTCTAAAATTTAGGGACTAAAGTGTAAAAGACTAAACTTGAGGACCCAAATGAGATTTCCAGGACTTATGCAGCCCATGCACCTGGAAATACTAATTTAAATATAACATAATTATATTTTGGACCCAAGGTTCAAATTTCATAACAATTGGACCCCTAAAAGCCTTAAAGGCAATTATTTCAAAATGGGACAAAAATGAGATTTTTAAAAGTTAAAGGACCTACACTTATTTCTTTTAAAACCTGCTTTTTTCCCAATATCCTACTAACCTTAGTGACATTTTCCAATTGGAATCACATTAAAATCCCTTCCGGTTAGTGAGTTCCGATTATTTTAAACTTAAGGCCTAAAATGACAATTTTAACAAATTTGGGGCCAATGTGAGAATTTTATAAAAACTTGACCTCAAAACTTTAAAAACCTGAATCTATGAACAATTTGGAGAATTTAGGAACTGACCTCATAATTTTTCAAGGTCGGTATATTTAATTATTCAATTTTTAACCCCAAAGTATTAGTTTTTACAAACGGGGCTAATTGTAAATTTTCTTTTTATCTAGGACCTAACTCAAATCATTTTCCTTTTACTAAAACAGCCATGGATCCTCTGACTTCAATTCTTAATTAAAATATTTTATTTTCTCAAAAACCCTTGACTTATCGGACCGCTTGACCGATTAATACCCTATCGCGGGCGACTTTCCTCGTATTGTGATTTTGAATCTATAACGGACTTATGTTCCTCGTATTGCTTATTCTTCGATAATCGTCTTCATCCAATAACTCCACCAATGCCATAATTGCCACTCGCGTTTTTCAAAACTTTCTGGTCGAATCGCTTTCCTCAATCAATAATACTACTGCATCGCCTTGGTTGATCACAGACTTGTATTTACTTTTTTCTCGCTCGAGTCAACTTGGTGTGTCGAGCTCACGATCGGAATGGATACGTCGGGATAGAACCGGGCGCTCGGCGCTATTCCACTCTTCCGCCCCATCGCCCTAATCCCGCAAATCGAGGGACGGAGTTTGTCCAAGGGAAGCGGGTCATAGACTTGAGGTATGATCATGATTATGACAAATCCGAGCCTTGCAAGCTCCACTATGGATTTTGTCTTTTCCTACGGAGCGATAAGGTGACAGTCTTGACCATCTTGCCCGGAGTTACAAGGAAGAACGAAGGAATCGGGCTGTCGATCCACACGATTCGGAGTTATCGGACCCGTTGGTTGGCGCTACAAATCCGACGCAACCGCTTACTTGTTTTGCATTGGTTGGCGCTACAAACTCCGTGACGCAACCATTATTTGCCTTGCATGGGATTAACATTACATTTCCGCACGCAATCTACTGTCTTTGCCCGAATCACATAGTGTATGTGTGACCACGAATCTGTTTTCTTGAACTATATAAGTATATTACTTAAATATATTTATCACGGACGCTTGTGGATCGTGTGTGTGAATTCATGCATCATACTCACGTGTTTTCATATAACTGTTTTCTCGCATTAACTATATATCGCCACACTTGCACACGATCACCCCATCCACTCGAGATTTCTGTCTCATCCCCACCTTGTTTTCTAACCTTTAGATGAGGACTTCGTTGAAGATCTTTGAATCGACTACGATTGAGCCCTTGTACTCGCTTGTTGGATTTACTATCTTTTGTTGTTGATGTCATTTGGACTTGTTACTATTATTTGTTTGTTGGACTTACCACTTTTGTTGTTGTTGTTGGACTCTTTTCTTGTGTTTGTTGTTGGTCTCTTGTATTTCTTTTCATTCCTTTTGTAAATCAAGGGCGTAGGACCCTTTGACTTTTAAGTTGTTATCTTTAGATCATACTTTGGGGATGTAATTTGGATTATGGATATTGTGGACTGTAAGTTGTAATTTGTATTTGTTCTTTATTCCGCGCTATTTGACTGTTTCATTGGGTTCTTGATGATATTCGCTCTGAATCGTTTGGTTATTTGTATTTAAGTTGTGGATCGTCGTCGCGTCCCGTTTGGGGCGTGACAGGGGGTGAGACGAAAATTCTCGGTGGATGGGTGATCGTGTGAAAGTGTGGCGAATCCGGTATTTGAAAACAAATGCTTGAGTATGATGCGTGTATCACACACACTCACAAGCAACATGATATTCAAAATAATATACTTATACGATTTATGAAAGAAGTTCATGTACATACAAGACTATGTATGAATTTCAAACAAGTCAAGTAGTGGTTGCGTACTAAGTGTAAGCGCCAACCTGAAGCAAGTATTCTCGTCCGAGTAACTCTTAATCATGTGGATCGACAACGATTCCTTTATTCTACCTTATGACTCCCCAAGCATTGGCACAAGGCCTCTCCATCACGCCATAAGCACGACAATCCAACAAGTATTTGCAAGGGCTTGCAAGGCCCCGATTGTCATAATCGTGATTATACCTCAAGTACTACGATCCACTTCTCCCGTTGGACACTCCGTCCGCCAAGGTGAGATGAGGGACGATGGGGCCGAGAGTGGAATAGCGGAAGTTGCCCGCCCCCACCGGTCCACTCCGATTTGTGAGCTTGACAAACAAGGTTGACTCAAGCAAGTAGATATACACGGATTTAACATGTCAATAAGGCGATTGAGTATAAAATTTCAAGAAAGCGGTACAAGTACAAGTATGCGAAAATTTGCACGTGGCGTTTATCGGCATTGGCGAGTATTATCAATGAAGTTAGTTATTGAGAGGATAACTAATCTTCAGTGGTTTGGTAATTTAGGTGGGATATATGCCCCATTGTATGTTCAAAGTCATAAGGCGAGGAAGTCGCCCCGCGAAATGCATATTATCCGGTCAAGGGGATCCGTTAAGTCACGAATAATTTTAAGAAAACTAAATTTATAAATAAATATATATATATATATAAGTCAGTAGTACCGGGGCTATGATAAGGAAAAACAATTAATTTGAGGTCCGTGTTAAAAGAAAATTTTACAATTAGACCCGTTTTGGAAAAACTAGTCTTTATCAGGTTTAAAATTTAATAAGTTTTTGTATCGACCTCGAAATATTATAAGGTCAGTTTTTGAATTCTATAAATTGTCCAGAGATTCAGTTTTTTCAAAAGTTTGGGGTCGAGGTTTTGGTAAATTTCCATTTTGGCCCTCAATTTGTCAAAATTATCATTTTGGGCCTCGAGTTTAAAATATTCGGATCTCACAAACCGAAAGGGCTTTTAATGTGATTCTAATTTTAAAATATCACTTAGGTCAGTGGGTTATTGTGAAAAAGCAATTTTTAAAATGTATTAGTTTAGGTCCCTTAACTTTTAAAAATTCTACTCTAGTCCAATTTTAAGTCTTTGCCCTTAAGGCTTATTTGGGTCCAATTGTTATGACATTTGAACCATGTGTTTAAAAATATTATCAAATTATAGTTAAAGGTATTTTTCCAGGTACATGGACTGTATAAGTTTCGAAAATTTCATTTTGGTCCTTGAGTTTAGTATTTTATATTTTAGTCCTCCAATTTTACAAAATTGCTTTTCTTAAGTCAAAACATTTTGGTTTTTGGAATACATTCAAAATATGTGTTTTTCAGTACTTAAAAGTTAAATTTTTTGAAATTTTAAAAGTGGTGCTGGTACAGTTTTGAATATTACATTTTAGCTCTTAAACTTTTAAAAAATTTACAATCTAGTCCTTGGGCTTTCAAGGGTTGATTTTTGTTATCTCAAAACCTTTAAAATGTTAATATTATGTCAATATAACATTTTAAACATAAGTACAGTCCCAAAATCGAGTAATTGCAGAGTGGTCCCTTAAATTTTATTTTATTGCAATTAAGTCCACCAATTTTGTCATTTTTATATTTAAGGTCCAAAATTGTAATTTATCCAATTATGCACAAATTTTAGAGAATATAGGGTAATTAAAACATGAAATTTTACTTAATGAACATGCATTTACATATCATACAAGAATGCATCACATAAATTATTAAATTGCACATGCATGCATCTAATTTGCAATAAATGGAATTTTAAGCATCACTTGAGAAATTTTGGAGTTTCACAACTTAAAATATACATGCATTACATAATTACTATATATCTTAAGACTTTCAAGATACTACATGCAATCATAAAATTTCTAGAGGATTAAAAATGTTTTCCACCCACCTTGTTTGGTTGGTTGATTTGGTTAAAAAAAAAGAGATGATCACAACTTGAGGATACTAAATTTCACTTAGGTCGGCCTCTAAGTCAAGTAATACAAAAATTTGGAGTTAGAAAAATGAGGAATTAAAATAAGAAGGAAGAAAAAGGAAGAAATGGCCAAAAGTACTATACTTACCTTGTGTAGTTGAAATTGTAGTCAAATTGGAGGTCTCTAAAAAATATAACTTGATCACCCTTAGCCAAGGCTCCCAAGGTCAGCCCCTAGAACCTCAAAAATGAAAATATTGAAGTCGAAAATTCCAAAATGAGGGGGAAGAGAAGAAGGTGCTAACAACCTCAATTCTTATCTTGTTGTCTTGTCTCCACACTTAATCTTGAAAGTCCTTTTCAAGTTAGTCTCCAACCTTCTTAGTGACCTTCAAGTTGAGTCTCTAAGTGTACCTCAAATATGAAAATAACAAAAATTAGAAGATGAAAAGAAAGGCTTAAATTTGAGGAAGTGTTGAACAAGAAGTAGAATTTCTTACCTTTACAAGGGGAAGGTTCGAATATTTCAAGTGTAGGAGGATGTTTTTGTGAGTTTTTGGCTATAAAATGTTTTAAGTAGTGAGAAGAAGAAGATGAAGAAAAGAAAATTGAAGAATTTCTAGAGAGAAGTAGGAGGATGTTGGGCAAATTGAAAGTTGATGAATGAGAAAATTAACAAAAATTTGGTGCCTCACATTAGCAAGTTTGTTTAAATCGAATGGACTTTTAATAGTATATTTCTTACAAAATTATGGTGAAATAGATAACCGATGTTAAATCCATTAACATAATACAAACCGTAAAATAAATAATAAATATAAGAACAAATTATCGGGAAAAAATATCTGCGATCGTGTCGTTATGATGAAAAATCGGGGCCTCACATTAGCAACATAAATTTAGGGAGAAATGAAATATTTCAAAAATACAAACTATTCTATTTTATATATATGTACATATATCAAAAAATATCAAACAAACAACTTGGATCTAATAGTCAAAATGTACAACTTTAAAAGTTGAATATCAAAATACAATAATAAATATTAAAAGAATATATTAACATGAATATGTTAATAAGAAGTGATTTTCTATATACATTATTATGAATATAATATCATATTAAATAAGATTTTTGTTTCTTCTTACATGAATATATATGATTATAATGCTATCTATGGATATATATCTAATATGTATATATATAAATAATATTTGGATACATATTTTGAGAAATTTTCTTTACTTAAAATAAATATTTATTGATTGAATTTAATCAACTTAAATACAATTCTATATAATTATGAATAAATGAGATAAGCTCAAATATAAACTATACATGTATTATAGATAATCAAAATACATGAATAAACAAATTGATGTTCATTAGCTCAAATGCATAATTAAAGCCCATTATAAATAATGAGTAAATGTATCATATATTTTCTTATATGCAATATAGGTGTCAAATTGAAGACAGTAAAAAGATGATTAATTAGATATATTATACGCACAAAACAGATATAAAATGGAAAAAAATATATATAATAATTAATGCAGTACACACAGAGATTTAGAAAGCTTATATAACTCTATCTTTTATATAATTTATAAAGTGATTTATTTAACGAAAGTTGACCACCAAAGATAATAAATCTCATTTTATTAGTTAAATCCGAAAAGCAAAAAAAACTTATTATTTTTAGAAACTAAAAAATGGCCCGGAAAAATAAAGTTACTATTCTAGGAATAGTCTCTTATTATATATATACAGATATATATAGCGGAAGGGTTATATAGGACCCAAGTATTATATAAGTACGTAGGACCAAATCCAAACCACGATCTACCTATTTCAATTGTTATTATTAGATTTGTCTAATATTTATAAAAAAAAAAAATGATAAAATTAAAATGAGGGCAAATTAGTCCACATAAAAAAGGGATGCGCCTAAACATAGTAAATCCCATGAAAATAGGAGTTACCCACAATTGGTGACATCTTGCCTTTCGGATCCTGATCATAATCTCGATAACCCAATTAAATTTCATGAAAATAGGAGCGAGCAGTTACCCACAATTTGTTTAGAATGTTGCTTAGTTGTACATAAACAATTTCTTGTGAATATGAAAAATGTTGTTTACTTATTTACTATATTTTGCATTCTCACATTAAATATAGTTTGCTGAATAGAAATTGTGATGTTATGCAAAAAAAATTATATGCTTATATAATATACTCATAATGCTTGTCTAACGAGTAATTGTTGCATATGGAACACCACTAATGTGTGTCTGTATTTAAGGAAGAACAATTTGGGGGCTGCTTATTGACGTATTAAGTACTGCTTATGTGTACTTGTTTTACTGCTTTTTTAGCAAATTGTTCAGAACCAAATAAATTGCTTATTTATTCCATGTGTTTTACTGCTTATTGACGCATTAGGTACTGCTTATGTAAGCTTGTTTTACTGCTTTTTGAGCAAATTGTTCAGCAACCAAGCAAATTGCTTATTTAGTTCATATGTTTTACTGCTTATTGATGTATTATGTACTCCTTATGTATGTTTGTTTTAGAGCTTTTTGAGCAAATTGTTCAAGAACCAAACAAATTTCTTATTTAGTCCATATATTTTACTGCTTATTGACGTATTAAGTACTGCTTATGTATGTTTGTTTTATTGTTTTTTTTTATTATCAAATTGGTCATGATACCAAACAAAAAAAAAAAGTTGTTCATGTACTCAACTATGAATAACACAACGTATGTTATACCAAAAAACTGAACATTCATCAAAGGTCTACTCAAAATCAACCGTAAATATAAATTCAAGAAAAATACTACAATATTCAACCATTTGATCAAAAATAAAAAAACATAATCGTTTCGTTATGATCTCACGTTGTTCCAGCAAACTTCTTCGCCTCTCCCAAATTCAACTCCTCTGCTCATTTATATCATCCAAATAAATTGCAGTTGCATATTTCCTTGCGGCCAGTCAACTATATGAAAAATAAGCATAGTATAAGGCATGCATGAGCATTAAAAACAAGCATATATAAACATAATTAAAAGCATCAATGAGCAGTCAAAAAGCATGTTTAAAATATTAAAAAAAAAAAAGCAATCCAAGTTAAACATATTTCACTAATTAATATAAGCATAATATAAAGCATACATAAGCAGTAAAACAATCATATATAAGCAGTGAATATAAGAGAAAGAGCAATCATATTTAACCCGTGTTTCACCAATTATTTTAGTAGAATATTAAAACATACGTAAGCAATTATACAAACTTGAATAAGCATTGCTAAAAACCTCAATAAGTAGTTTCCATACATAAAAAAGTACCAATCCTAATTAATCCCTATTTTCCCACTTTATTTTTTTAATTAAAACAGAACACTCCTAATTAATCTCTATTTCCTCAATTTGTTTTTCAATTAAAAACCTTATCAACTCTATATACTAAAAGAAAAAACAAGTTCGCCACATGTCTTCACCTCGAGCAATTTGGTAAACGTGTCAACACCTTATTCTTCCAAATTCATGTGTCACCTTTATATTTAGCCACGTGGCACACCATGCCACCACCTTATTCTTCCAATTATAAATTAGTTTACTATATCAATTTATCATCAACTTAATAATTAAATTTCATATTTCCGTATATAACTATTAAAATCCAATCAATCATTTAATCAAAGAAATTAAATAATCCCAAAAATCAAGGATATAAAATTAGGAAGTTATTTTTGAATTTGCAAATTAATTCTTATTTAAATATTATTATGATACAAAATCCAATGATATAATTTCAATTATTATCTCTAATACTTATTATACTCTTAATTGTGATTTAAATCATTTACGGTGTATAACAAATATATTAAATATCTTTTTAAACATGTCAAGGATTCATTATTTTTATTATAACTAATTTATTAGCTTTTGTGCAAAAGCAAACTACGAAAGTACTTGAAATTAGCACAAATAAACAATTTTATAGAGATTTTTTCCTTTTCCGAAAAACATGCAAAGATTGAAATTGTATTCATTCAACCATTTGAAACTAATACGGCTTGAAAATCCGTTGTTGTGACGAGGATGTTACACTTTCAAATAGAGCGATAATGTAGTTTACAAAGAAGTTTTTTAGAATTTGAAGTGAACGATTGTATGGAATTCTTCTAAATTTTGAATTTCTTTTTAGTATTTTTAATTATTATTTTGGATCTCTTATAAATATCGAATTTGTAACACAAATTTTATTTTTTGACAAATCCATGTAACACACGTATTGTTCTAGTTAACTTAATAAACATGAAATGAGCCTACCTAAGCAGTGAAAGACACATAGACAAGCAATAATTAGAAAATCAATAAGCAAGCACATTATTCGATCATTCAAAGAGGTAATCTCAATTTCGAATTTTTTTCAATCACTGTGAGGTAATCACAATGAAAACTTTGAATTTGTGTGATATTAGATGTCAGCAAAATAGATGTGAACTCAAGTGGTAATCACAATTTCGAAAATTAGATGTGAATTCAAAGAGCCTACCTAAGCAATATTAGATGTGCTTGTTGATATCTAATATCACACAAATCACAAAAATTCTCTAAAAATTCACATGAAAACTGAATGTATGAATTATGATTACCTCTTTGAATTTTTAGCCATGTGTGGGTTATGATTACTTATCACACTAATCACAATGAAAACAGAACCCACAAAGGGCTTAACCTAAAAATTCTCGAAACTAATTCCAAACGAAGAAGAAAAAAACTTTTTTCCACAGGTGAAGAATGTGGGGGCGTATAGACCAGTCGGAGATGGCGCCGTCAGGATGTTGCCACCTCGGAAAACAACCGTCGAGATGGATTTGGAAGAACTTTTTCAACCGAAAGATGGAGTTTCTACAGAGATAGAGGGATTTTGAGAGAGGGTGCAGTTTGAGAGAGGGAGATTGAGAGAGAGTATCAATCGACTGAGAGGAAGTGAGTTTGAGAGAGAGTATCGATCGAGAGGGAGTTTGAGATATAGTGTAGAAGATCTGAGAGAGAATCACGTTAAAACCATTTCCTTAATTCTAGTAATATGAAAAGCCTATCCAAATATAACTACCTTCCTAATAACTGATATAAAGTTGGATTTACCAAAAAGTCATTTTTTCAATAAATTAATCTTTAAAAAAGTACAAAAATTGATTAATCTAGACCATTTAAAAAATAAATCAATGCTCCAGATTTGGTCTCACATATTCACATAATTTATATGGACTCACAAGATCCAAATCCGATATATATATATATATATATTGTTGGATGTAATTAGTGTTTTAATAATAAGAGAAGGTGAATAGTGTATTATGATACGATCGCGTAATGATGATAATAGATAGTATGGTTTTTTAGTAAAATAATATTTGATGTGATTGATGATTAGAAAAATGGAATGATAAAATAGTTTATTTTTTAAAAAAGATCCACAAATAATTCAATGATAGAGCAGAAAAAATTAAGAGAAATTTTACAAAACAATTTGACAACCAATCACGCCATAAAATAAATTTTAAAAAAAATCTGTAGGCGTCGTTAAGGATGCTATCCGTAAGGACCATAAGAGTATCCTCAAAAGACTCTTCAAATTTAAAGAGCATTTCTTGAAAAATAAAGAGCATCTTTAAATTTAAAGAGTAATATTTTTTACATTTTCCAACACACCCTTTGTATTTGATTCTTTATTTCAAAATTTGTATGGTTTTTGGAAATTGCCTTTGAAAATGGTCATTAGAAGTGCAAGAAAACAACAAATATGATATTATAAGTAACTAGTGTTTTACCCGTGCAATGCACGTGTGTATATTTGTGAGGTCTCCATTTTGTAGTGTGACATGTGCATTTTCCTAATAATTCTACGAATTATATCTCATGCATTATAATAATTTTGATATATCATCAAACAATAGACATGAAATATTATTTAATATTTTTTATTGATGAAGTCAAAAAAAAAGGTATCATCTTCATAATTATAAATAATACATTCAAGGTTGTGTATTTGTGTTCCATCTACGAAAAGTGATTTATTATAGATCCACACAGGCGTATCTACATCGTCTATTTTGTTTTAGTCATGTCTAGATTTTTAATAAGTGTGAAAATTGGTGTCACACTTTTTTTCAAGGTTATAGTAGTAAATTCGGATGAAAATTTATTTTTCAAAGTTGTTTGTATGTGTAAATTGGTGGCAAAACTTTTTGCAAAAGCTCATTGTAAAATAAATGAAAAGTTAACACATGTATATAAGATAATAGGAGAACTAAGTACAATAATTAATGAAATAGTAGTCAACAAAACATAGTTTTGACAACATTATTGTTTTTATAAGATTTAATTTATTTTTTATAGATATTTTTCATTTTTGCTTATTTTACCATGTATTTTATTTATTCATGTTATTAAGTCAACTTTTATTATTATTATTTTTTTAAATTTAGTTGTGGAGATTTGTATTGTACTTTTTGGATTTTCTATTTATTATGTTCTTTTCGAGTTCTCATATTTGGTATTTTTCAGGATGGGCGATGCACAAATTGTATTTGTATAAAAAAAAAATTAGTGATTGCAAACTTTTTAGAATTTTAATAAATATTTAAATAGAAATTTAAATAATTTAATTATGAATAATACAGTTAAACAATATAAAAATAAATTATTATATTAAAAACTCTCTTTAAGGACAATAAATTTGTTTAATAATAAGTTTTGTGAATGTAAATTGTATCTATTTATTGAACACGTTTATCTACAAGAATGTAACAATTTGAAAAAAAATACAATTTTCCAATGCTAAATATTAATTTATTATATTTTCAATACAATCAACAAATAAAGTCATTTCAAATTCCAACATTATTTAGGGTTCAAAAAGTTAACAATTGTTAGCATTATTAAATGAATTAAACAAAAAACATATTTCATATTTAGCAACATAATTTTAGGAGAAAATAAAATATTTCAAAAAATAAAAAGTATTCTATTTTTATATATGTACATATACCAAAAAATATTAAACAAACAACTTTATATATAATAGTCAAAGTGTACAACTTTAAAAATTGAATATCAAAATACACTGATAAGTTTAAAAAAATCTATTAAAATAAAAAGTATGTTAATAAATATAAGAAGTAATTTTCTAAATAAATTATTATGAATATAATTTAATATTAAATAAAAATTTTGTTTCTTTCTACACGAATATATATAATTATAATGCTATGTATGGATATATATAATATATGGATACATATTTTGAGATATTTTCTTCAATTAAAATAAGTATTTTTTGATTGAATTATTGATAGTCAATCAACTTAAATATTTGTATAAATATTTTCTCCAATTAACTTAAATACAATTCTTATAATTATGAAGAAATGAGACAAGCTCAATATAATTATACATGTATTATAGATAGTCAAAATACATGAATATACAAATTGATGTCCAAAGAGCTCAAATGCATAATTTTTAAAGCACATTATAATATAATGAATAAATGTATCATATATATTTTTATTTATTATGTTTTTTTATATATGCAATATATGTGTCAAACTAAGAACTGTAAAAAAATAATTAATTGGATATATTATACGTCAAAAATAGATATAAAACGGAAAAAATTCTTAAAGTTTAAAAAAAGGACAAATAGAATAATTAATGCAAGACACACACAGACTTGGAAGCCTATATAACCTTATCTTTCATATAACTTTAAAAAGTGATTTATTTGAAAAAGTTGACCACCAAAGATAATAAAATCTATTTTATTAGTTAAATCCGAAAAGCAAAAAAAAAATTATTGTTTTTAGAAACTGGAAAATGGGCGGGAAAAGTAAGAGTTACTATTGTAAGAATAGTCTCTTATTATATATATACTAGAACAACACCCGTGTGTTACACGGATTTGTCAAAAAATAAAAATTTATGTCACAAACTATGATAGTTATAAGAGATCCAAAATACTAATTAAAAATACTAAAAAGGAAATTCAAAATTTAGAAGAGTATCATACAATCGTTCACTTCAAATTCTAAAAAAATTCTTTGTAAACTACATTATTTATTCTACTTGAAAGTGTAACATCCTCGTCACAACAACGAATTTTCAAGCCGTATTAGTTTTAAATGGTTGAAAGAGTGCAATTTCGATTTTTGAATGCTTTCTGGAAAGGAGAAAAATCTCTATAAAATTGTTTATTTGTGCTAATTTCAAATACTTGGCCGTAATTTGCTTTCGCACAAAAGCTAATAAATTAGTTATGGTAAAAATAATGAATCATTGTCATGCTCAAAAAATATATTTAATATAATTGTTATACCCCCGTAAATGATTTAAATAAAAAATAAAAGTATAATAAGTATTAGAGATAATAATTGAAATTATATCCTTATTTTTTGTATTATAATAATATTTAATTCACAATTAATTTGAAAACTCAAAAATAACTTCCTAATTTTATATCCTTGATTTTTGGGATTATTTAATTTATTGATTAAATATTTGATTGGATTTTAATAGTTATATAAGGAAATAGGAAATTTAATTATTAAGTTGATGATAAATTGATAGTAAATTGATATAGTAAATCCATATATATTTGGAAGAATAAGGTGGTGTCATGGTTTGCCACATGGCTAAATATAAAGGTGACACATGGATTTGGAAGAATAAGGTGTTGACACGTGTACCAAATTGTTCGGTGAAGGCGTGTGGCGAAATTGTTTTTCTTTTTAGTATATAGGGTTGATATATATAGATTGATTATTTAATATAATTAATTATAGAGAGTTGTTTTGGCTCTCCAAATTTGGAGAGTGAAAACTCATTCTTTAAATTTAAAAGTTAGATTAAAGAACTTGTTTGATATGTTTTTTGAGGTATGATTATTTAAAATAAATAGTATTTTTCAATTAGAGAGTTTTTTGGGAACGTTCTAACCGCCTTACACTTGACTTGATGACATGGCATTTGCTGTAAAATAACTAAATAAGCCAAAAGGCCGCCCCCTAAAAAAATTTAATTATTGCGGACCATGTGATCCAAATTATTGAATATGAATTAAGTCCATCTCATTATTGACCATTTTTGCATTTCCATCAAATCCCATCATTGTGTTGTCAAAATAATTAATTCCCAATCAAATACCACTAACTTCAGTTAGTAAAAAAAAAAAAACAGAGTAATTGTTGAATCTTTAATGAAATTATTATTTTTAGATAAAATCATTATATTTTAATTAAATATTCAAATAAATCACCACTATAATTTCATTTAGCTAACATATTATTAATTTTTAAATTATGTAATTTTGATGGGACTCACCATATTTCATTTCATATTGATAATATTCATATTAAATATTCATAATGATCCCTACCATTACCAATTTTACAAATTATTATATAACCAAATATTAAAAAGTGTACTACAAAACACACAAAAAAGAAAACGAAAATATAGAATTCTCATTGACCGAAAAAAAAATACATGGCCTAGTCCTACCGCATTAATAATTTTAGTTGAGCTGCCTTAAAAAGCAGTCGTCAAACCATGGAAAATTCAAATATTCAGTTTATCTTGTCCAAAAATGGAAGCATCAGTCAATCGTCATGCCAGAAGAGCTCCAACACTTTCTCTAAATCTCTAGATTTTAGCTGCCCAAAAATTTCTTGAAAATGTTCCCTCCAGTGCTGTTCATCCTGTTCCTGCAGTTAACAGTTCCAGCTTCATCTCTTGACTTCCTCTTCAACTCCTTCACCGACACCGCCGGCGCCGCCGCAAATATCACACTCACCAACGACGCCCGCATCCAGCCGCCGGTGATCCGCCTCACCAACGACTCCAACCAGTTCTCCCTCGGCCGCGCCTTTTACCCTTCTAGAATCCCTTTCAAGCCCTCAAATTCCACCAACGCAACGACGTCGTTTTCGACCCAATTCATCTTCTCAGTTCTGCCCGACATCGCCACCAGCCCGGGCTTCGGCCTCGCCTTTGTCCTCTCCAACACCACCTCCCCACCCAACGCCCTCGCTGGACAGTATTTCGGGCTTTTCTCCAGCTCAACGACGTCGTCTCCGGCTCCCCTCTTGGCGATAGAATTCGATACGGGTCGGAACCCGGAATTCAACGATCCGGACAGTAATCATGTCGGTATTGACCTTAACAACATTGAATCTGTGATTACACAAACAGCTGGGTATTATAACGCCACTGGTACTGGAAACAGTGCTAATTTTACCTTTGTCCCTCTCGATATGAGAAATGGGCAAAATATCCATGCCTGGATTGAATTCAACGGCCCGGATAACGAAATCAATGTGACGATTGCCCCGGCCGGAATGGCCCGGCCCGCTAGGGTTATGTTATCCTACCGTAATCCGGTGATCGCAAATTATTGCGGGACGGAGATGTTTGTTGGATTCTCAGCTTCCAAAACTCAATGGGTTGAGGCTCAAAGAGTGTTGGCTTGGAGTTTTAGTGATGTTGGGGTTTCTAGGAATATCAACACCACTGGTTTGCCGGTTTTCAGGTTAGAAAACTCGGGTTCGTCTTCGTTGTCCCCGGGCGCGATTGCTGGGGTTGCAGTTGGTTGTGTGGTGGCGTTTCTCATTGTGGCGTGTTTGGTGTACTGGTTTTGGTGGAAGAGAAGAAAAGAAACGGAAGAAGATGATAAAATTGAGGAATGGGAGATGGAATATTGGCCTCATAGATATTCTTATGAGGAGCTTAGTGTGGCCACAAAGGGGTTTTCAAATGAAGAGTTGTTAGGGTCTGGTGGATTTGGTAAGGTTTACAAAGCCACATTAGCTAATAACTTGGAGGTGGCGGTGAAATGCGTTAACCACGACTCCAAACAGGGGTTAAGGGAATTTATGGCTGAGATTTCGAGTATGGGGAGATTGCAACACAAAAACTTGGTACAAATGCGAGGGTGGTGTAGAAAAGGGAACGAATTGATGCTTGTTTACGATTACATGCCTAATAGTAGTCTTAACAAGTGGATTTTCGATAAACCTAAGAGTCTCATGAATTGGGATGCGCGTAAAAGAGTTTTGGCCGATGTTGCCGAGGGGTTGAATTATCTACACCACGGTTGGGATCAAGTTGTGGTCCATAGGGACATTAAATCGAGCAACGTGTTGCTAGATAGCGATATGCGTGGGAGATTGGGCGATTTTGGCCTAGCGAAGTTGTATACGCACGGAGAGGTGCCTAATACGACTAGGGTCGTGGGTACGTGGGTTATTTGGCCCCTGAGGTGGTCACATTGGCCTCACCAACAGCGGCTAGCGACGTTTACAGCTTTGGGGTGGTCGTTTTGGAGGTGGCGTGTGGGCGGAGGCCGTTAGAGACGGGCGTGGAGAGCGAGGAGGAGGAAGTGTTGATCGATTGGGTTAGACAAAAGTACATGGAGGGAAAATTGTCGGAGGTGGCGGATAAGAGGATTAAGGGGGAGTACGAATTGGAGGAGATGGAGGCGGTTTTGAAACTCGGGTTGTCTTGTTGCCACCCAGACCCTATCCGTCGGCCTACTATGAGGGAGGTTATTGCGATATTGTTGGGTGAGCATGTGGAGATGGCGCCGAAGGAGTTGTTGTCCGAATTGACATCTACGCCGAGTATTGTTGTTGATCGAGGTGATAAAGATGAAAAGGAACAAGAAAAGGTGTTCCTGCAAGAAGAACAGGTGTGAATGTTTATTTGTTTTTTTTATTGTTTTACGTGTTGTTGTTTTTTCTTGTTTAGTTGTGTAGTTTCTAATCTTGTGAGCAGTTGGCATTTTAAAGTATACAGATTTGTTGAGATTTTGAGTGTAACTAGATATTTTTCTTGCTTTTTTATATAATGGATCTTGCCATTGTTGTACTATAAACTTTGGAGTTTCTTTTGTATGAACGAAGTGCTACATTTCCTTATCTATTTCCTGCTAACGTGACATACACAAATTATCATATATGAACTAAATCATCCAAGATTTGGAATCTTATAGTGTTTGATGACCTCAACTGACAAATCAACTTATTAGAACCATCATTTTGCCTTATCTTCCAAAGGGACATAATGACTGGAAAATGTTCCAACAATAGTGGTAATGGACCAGTTTTATTGGCAAATAGGATTTTCTATTGTCTCTATCATCTCATATTCCATATACTACCATTGCACGCCAAGTGTATTGATGATATCATTGATGTACACTTGGCGTGTATTTAAGATATTTGGAATACGTCATGAAAGACATTTTGGAATAGAGGATCCAAACTGTTTTATTGGATCATTTTTCAACTACTAGGTCATCATATTGGTTTTCTTATCTTCTCTAAAGGGGCAATAGAAACCAAATGGCTAATTGTAAGCCCCATAATGACCAAGATTTCTCCAAGAGGATGTTAGAAGACATGTTGAAGGCTTATGCAACTAAATTATAATCACATAAACAATGAAAAGTTAAAGGTCTGCGTATCAGAGAGGAGCGCGCACCACAAGAAAATTGTGAAATAGCTACGGATATTTCTGTCACTAAACATATAAAAACAATCACTAAAACATTTACCGAAAATGTAATGGGTAAAACATTGACAATGTAACCAAAATCTGTCGCTAAAGTTAGTGATTGAATTATATTCATACAAATCCTTTGTTAAAACGATCTTGCTCCCGACATTTTTGAATAAAAAAAAAATTGACGAAATATCGACAATTTAGGTACGGACATTTTGTGAAATCTGTTTTATTACATATGATATACACAGATTCTGACAAAACTGAAAACAACAGAATCTATAGCATAGGTTGACTTAATTAGTAATTACACTAGAGTGTAAAATTTAGGGAGTGAAAAGTGAAGTATGGTCTATTTCCCTTAGCATTCCTTTTACCTAGTCTGCATGCTAAAGCTACAGACTGTTTCATTGCTTCAGGCCCACAAACCAACACACCTATATCAGATCCTCCACATTCACTTGAGAAATTTGAGAATAATTCTGTTAAAGCAAGGAGAACACAAAATTAGTCTCTGCAGTAAAAAAAAAAAAATTTTTTTTAAATAGTAAAGGAAATGCTACCTTGAAAGTTTGGTCTTCCTCCAAAATGAATTTGGTGTTCGTCAAGATCTCTACTGCCTTCAACTGAACTCAGTTTCACAGCTTTATCAGAAAAAAATTTTAAACTCTTTCTTTAGCCTTTTCCATCTTATCATAATAGCCAAGAAAGTGCTAACTATAATTGCTATAGCAAAAGAACAGATAAGAAGGAGATCTATTTGTGAAGAGGAACTCTTTTGTCCCGAGGGTTTCTTGGCCGGTGGGATAACGAAACTGTTGAAACAAACGAGCGAGAGGAGAAATACAATCGAAGAAAACATTGTAATCACCGCTATCCATAGTAAGTTTTCGGATCCATATATTGCGTAATTTGTGCATGCAGTGCTAAAATATGTTGTTCGAATCTCAGGAATGTCGTTGAGTACTTCATTAAGGGTCACGCCAATTTGATTTTCCCGAGTAACGTATAATTTGAGTTTTATATGAAATTGTTCAATATTTAGAAGTCGAGGAAGAATTGGATCCAGCAAGCAAACATCTTGTGATTTCTTTATAGTGTATATAAGTTGTATTCTATCTGGATATCTATTTCTGCTATTGCTCAAGTTGGAGCTTAGTTCTCTCAAGATACTCAGAAATGGTGTTATCCCAATTCCTCCAGCAACCAGGAGCAAATTGTCGTGCCTGTATCAGGTTACAACTAATCAAGAAAAAATATTGGATTAATTACAAAAAGCACCCTTGAGTTCAGTCAAGTTAGAAAAACCCCAACTATCTTTCAAAATTACAAATACTCCAAATACTCCATTGATATTATATCTGTTTTACAAACTGCACCCTCAATAGGGGGTACTTGTTAAGTAAATACAAACATCAAGGGAGTGTTTGTAATTTTGAAAGATAACTGGATTTTTTTGTAATTAGACAAAAGCTCAGGGGTAGTTTTTGTAATGAGGAAATAATTGTGTGCAACATCAACTTTTGCCATTTTTACACTTTGCAATATAAACTGCTTTTTTTCAACTAACAATCTAGACTTTGTTGGTTTTTCACTTGCAACCTTTGGAGTTGGAATATTCCAGGTCACATGGGCGAATATTCCAATTCCAGCTGGCCGGAGGTTGGAAAGTGAAAAACACGCAATGTTTAGGTTGTTAGTTGCAAAAACTGATAGTTTAGGTTGCAAAGTGCAAAAATAGCCAAAGTTTTGGTTGCAAAAAATTATTTTCCGTTATGTAATTTACCCTAAAATGTTAACTGTGTTCCATGAATATGTTATGGTGATAGAAATTCAATCATGCTCTGTTGATCATATTTTTACCTTACAAATTCCATTGAGGCAGGTCCATATGGACCTTCTATTGCAACTCGAATACACTTCCTCTGATCAGCTTCTGAATTTTGATCAGCATAAATTTGGTTATAGAGGGAATTTGTCCATTGTCCCTCACTTTTCACAATGATTGAGATTGTGTTCTCATCGATGCTAGAGCTGGAAGTTACACTGAATGGATGCCATTGGAACTTTGAAATGCTTGGTATCTTCAAAAAGATCACACTTGTTGGTGTATATTTCAATCCTGCAATATTGGTTACTTTAAAGACCGACATACAAAGGACAATTATAAAAAGGAATAATTACAAAAACAACCCCTAAAGTTTGGGTTAATTACAAAAAATCAGAAGTTTTTAAAAATTACAAAAACCACTTGAGAATTGATTATGTATTACACTTTACCCCCTTCATAAGCTAAAACATTTCAAACACCCTCGTTACATTTGTAAAAATATTACAATTACCCCCTTACATAGAATCAAAACTCAAGGTTTTTTTGTAATTTTCAAACATCTATGGATTTTTTGTAAATTACCCAAACCTTAGGGGTAGTTTTTGTAATCGTCCCTTACAAAAATCACCATTGATGTCTGCCTGATTACGAAAAATTCAATTATGGTTCAAAATTACTAATACCCCCTTCTCTTAAGGTATTACGAGTTTGTTTTTTCTTAACAAATATCCATGGGATTTTGTAGTTTTTAAAAATAATTGTATTTTTGTAATTACACTAAAACTCTAGGGTATTTTTGTAATTAACCCAACATACGAAGTTCCTGGCAATGATAAAGATTGAGAGTTTACTTGGATCCTTTGGCAAAATCAGTTCTATGGCTCTGCATGGGAAGACTCGAGCAGAAAGAATGCACGTTTCGGGCCTGGACTGTACAATTCGGAGTAGTTTATCCAGGGCGAAGAGAAAACTCCGGGAAAAATCATATAAAAATGGCGATCACCTCCATGGAACAAGAAGAATACTATGAAGACTATGTAAAGGTGGTGTGTGTAATAAAAGACCTCAAACCATTTCCTTCTAATCTGAGGAAGTGCAGTGATCCAAATGATTAAGCCTGTTACAAGAGCCATTTCTCCTGCGAGGTATATTCGTCCTTTTTTCTGCCACTTCCACATCTGTTTTTAAAGTCATCTACTTAGGAAGTGATTTATTGTAGAAGAAGCGAAAAGTAGTTGAATATGAGAAATTGATAATGTTTATAAATAGAAGCTAAAAGTTGACTACGTTAAAAGATAGTGTTCGGTGAATAAATTATAGGGATAATTACAAAAACTACTCCTGAGGTTTTGGTTAATTACAAAAAAGAACCCAAAGATGTTTGAATATTAAAAAAAACCCTTGAGTTTGATTCTATGTTAAATGTAGGGACGGTATTTGAAATATTTTTGTTTATGAAGGAGTAGAGTGTCTTACAGAAAGGGATTTTTCGTAATTTTCAAGAACTTTCTGGGTTTTTTTCTGTAATTAACCCAAGCCTCATGGGTAGTTTGGCAGTTATCTCCATTATCAGAGAAGTTTGCATTTTGAAAACTTTATAAACTACTTTTTTTCATCCAACCAAAAGCTAAGAATCACTTTTTTTAAGTGTTTGCAAACGCTTCCTTATTTTAACATATGCTATCTTATATTTAAGTTAAGTTGAGTTCCAAAGGTTGTGCAAGAATTTGTTACCTCATCTTGGATTCTGTGATTTAGTCCCCAGATAAGGAACGTGCCTGCACCGTGTAATGTGGCGAAAAACATCATTAAAGTTCCGAGCCAAATATGGTATCTTACAGAAGCTTCGAACTGGATGCCAAGTAACCGAAAAACGGACATCCCTCTTAAGACAGGCAGAAGAAGTAAAGCTAGACAAGCTTCTGATAACAAGCCACACCGTGTCGCCATTCTGAACAACTTGTATTGCCATCTGAAATCAGGTACATATGATTTACTGTTAATTTGGAATCCTCTTCTTTTCTAGATTGATCACTTATAAAAAAAATAGAGTTAATTACAAACTTTAAAATAAAAATACAGTTATCTTTCAAAATTACAGATACCAATTGATTTGTAATCAGACTAAAAACTTTAGGAGCATAAAAAAAACACTTACAGACTCAGTTTGAATGATTTGATTGGTGTCATCTTCTTGAAATCGTTAGAAACACGGGCGTAGAATGTCCAAACAAGAAAGACGATAAACAGAGATGAAGCAAAAATCTGTGCTCCAGACAAAATACCTATGTACCGATTCACAAACATTGGACTTGTGAAAGAAGTGAATGCATTTCTTCCTTGTCTGCATCAAAGTACAAAATGTGTGACATCGAAAAAGTCTAATCTTTTCTATGTTGTCATATTTTCAATTCTATTATACCTTTTTCTTCGTTCTCTTCGTTTCAGTTCCGAGTAGATAAATCCGATTATAGCCAAAGCAATTATAGGAAAGGTGTAGACAGCAAAATCAAGACCTGTGCAATATCAGAACTATTAACATTTTTAATTACAGATTTTTTCGGCAAAAAATATTAATATACATTACCGTTGTAGCCAAACAGGGAAGATGTTGCCTTTTCTTCTGCATTTTTCCATTTCTTTGTCCAGAATTCAGTTGGCTTAAGAGCCCAAAGAGATAACCAACCAGCAAATATCAAGATCATCAATATGTTGAGTATGAAAAGGGAAATCCGAGTCATTTTTAGCCTTGATATTTTTCCAAGAAATAGGATTCAATTATTCCACGTACTAAACAATACAACTAAATACTTTTGTCTAGAGCCTTTATATAAGTACTCAGGTAAGAAATACTAGTTGTAAGAAAATCACTTGATTGAGTATCCCCACCATTTTGCAGAGGTGGTATTTTCATTCAGATTCATGTAACAAAATTAAAAGGCACCATTATGTGATGGGATTTATGTGATATCCTTTATCATGATTCTTTTTGTTTCATTAGTTACATTATGTTAATGTGGACTTTGGTTTCTCATGAGCAAAAGACCTATAAGGCTATACAATCCACTAGGGGCACGTGCCCCCATAGCTTTTTTCTTTTTATTATTTCTTCAACATTATTTATATAAAACAATGAATTTCACGCACAAAGTGTTATATAGTAGTTAATAGTTATTTTTAAAAAAAGTTTTATATAATATTATAACATTAAAAATGATATTATGTTAGGTTAATAGTGTGCCCAAAATCACAACACTCATAACATTATTTATAAAAGTGTCGTAATTTATAAATCAAAAGTGTTTTATAATATTACTAAAAGAAATTGTTAATAGTGTTATATAAATTTTTAAAAGTTATATGTACTAATTAGGTTAGATAAGCAATGTGTGACATTATAAATTATTTTTTATGTAGTTTATAATTATATTTATTTTGTGCTCTGAAAAATTCATTGATCAGTCCATGTTTCTCATAGACTAGAGATAATGGATAATGGCGATTGAAACACGGTATATTGTCGCATAATATGACGAAAGCATGACTATATATTTATTTGTTTGGTAATATTCTTTGTTATTTATTTACTTGTTTGTGTGCTTCTTGTTTATTGCAGCTTTAGACATCAGCTTCAATTAGCATACCTTGAGACAATTGGTCCAACAATATTGTAGTGGTTTTATGGTCCACCATTCCACTACCCATTATTTACATTGCATGAAGATTTTTTTGTGAAGATTGCATACTATAACAAAACAAACACCTTTTTGTTTATGGCCACTTACTCTTTAGTGTAATTTTATTCAAGAGATACTGTGGGACTCTGAGGCCTTGTATGGTTATGTTTTCATGGACCATTTCTAGTTTCTAGTGTTGGAAAATAAATTTTGAGAATTTATTGGTTTTCGTGTGGCTTGGAATTGTGTTTGGATGAGTGAATGAAAATGAGTTTTAAGTAGGTTTGAAAATGAGATTATGTTTGGTTGAGTAGTTTTGAAGTAATATTTTATGTGCATAATAATTTAAAAAGTTGATAGTGATTGAATATTTTAATTGAATATATAGTATTATATTTGTAAGATTGTAGGCTAGTGTGTCTCATTAGATATATATGGTAATATTTTAAGTAGATAAAATTGATAATGGAGGGTCCCACATATATATTTGGATAAAAAAATGAGAATAGTGATTGATGAGTGATGTAGGGTAGTGTATGGGGTTGAGAATTGAAATTATAGGTTTGAGATGCTGTTTTATGTGAAAAGTGAAAAGTGAAAAGTGAAAATGATAATTTCTATTGGAAAATTTATAAACAAACATGATTCTATTTCTATGAATAGTTGGAAATTGGAAATGGTGGCTTGGAAACATAAACAAACAAGGCCTGAGTTTCTTTCCTTAGTTTCATAATCTAATCTTTGTAAATTTAGGGTTCATGCCTTTTATTCCACTTCCTATTTCATTACTCAGATGAATGACACGTGCAAAAACATTCAAACAATCAACAACACATACTTATCCTCAAGATACGTGTCACTCATCTAACCAAGTGGAATAGGAAGTCTGGTGTCGTAAATTTGGTGCCCCATATTTGAACTTCTAAGTCGGCCTTCATTATTCAGGATCATATTTCATCTTCTATTAAATCATCTATATTGTCGCAGTTTTTTTTAGTACTTGAAACATTACTGTTGTTATGCATGATATATTTTATTTATTAAATTAAAACAAGAAAAGTATGACATGAATCTAAATGGTGGAATAGGAGATTACATATGCTTTTAAATATAGAATCTGCCTAAAACTTGAGATGATGAGATCAAATCTTTAAACTCAATCAATAGATCAGAGATAAAAGAAAGAAGTTGAAAAGATTCTATACAAGAAGTCATCTAATTGTCCAAAAAGTGTGTCAACTTTTGGCCCATATTTCAGTCTTGTTAAAGACTGCTCCAATAATTTTGTGCTCTTTGAGTGTGCACTTCCTTATGCAAATTGCTTTTTAAAAATGTTGGTTATATATCATTTTGAAGCAAACATAGGTAGAAGTTATAACTTGTAACCCTTTATGGACCCTAATGATAAGAGAAAGTTTAAGACCCACATAGAAAAACTGTCTTCCCATGCATTGTTTCCCTATGAGATGTGCTTGCCCAAAAGTAGGCATGAGCCAGGAAGAAACAGACATCAGTGGCGGCTATCAAAAGAAGAAGCCAAAAGATTCTAACATTATCTCTTTGTTGAACTTTTCATTTGCATTATTTAAAGTGTGCAAGGAATTGAATAAGATCAGTGTTATTACTAAAGGTAGTGACACAAATTTTTTGCGATCTCATAATTTGATTTTTGCCGACATTTCAAAGAGGTGTTTTTTCTGAAGGAATAATGTGACTCTCTATCGAAGAGGTATGTCTCGTTAGGTATCGACCCATTTGTGTGTCGTGTCCGAACGCCATAGCCATTTTTGAACAATAGTCCGACAAACTTAACTATTACAAAATGATCCTACGGGGTAGGGATTAGGGATTACGAGACCTCTTTCTAATATTGCAATAAACTAGAAAATAAAGCCGTGCGATGCGATGCACACGCACAAGGAAAGGCACTTTCCCATTCAAGCCAAAGCAAAGGAAAAAGAAACTAAAAGCTGGAAATACTAAGAATACCCAAACACCCTAAGAACAGCCCGAAGCCGATCACCAACCGGATTGAGGCTGACCTTTTCACAATGTACCGCCACAAAACAAATCAAGAAATCGAAATGTGGACTAAAAATAGAACCAAACCGAAAGCTAAAGAAAAGGAAGGGTATCAGGATCTTTTGAGCCGAGCTTAAAGCTCCGACAAAGAACAACGAGACGGACGACCTCAAAGGGAAGGCTCGGGTTATGTGTAGAGGCCCCCTTCACCGTCGACTACGAACCGGACGCACCCAAAGTTGGCCACAAAGAGACCCGAAGCCCTATAGCCTTCCAACGCCCAAGTTTTTCCCGGAGAAAACCACGAAGGGGACGACCACCTAAGAGAAACACGAACGGACGGACCACCAGGAGAAGACCACGAAGGTCGAACCTCAAATACCCAAACCCTTTCTAAACCCACCAAGAAACTCACAAGAACCGAACCAAGAAGATGATCGGAGCTCTATCGAAATCTCACAGTCACTCACAAAGGATTCACAAAGAATCGAGAAGAGAGAGATCGAGATTTTTAGCGAGAGAGAGAGTTCAAAGCCGAGCGGCGCAGTAAAAGTAAGAAGTATCACCGTAGCTTCCTCTTCAGGGTTCCAAATGGGTTGAGGATATAAGAGGAGATGGACGCTGAGATCAAAACCTCAATCCAACGGCCGATTCGAAAATAAGGGTCCGCGGTCTCAAAATAAAAACCATCCGGTCAAACAAAAGGGGCTTTGGTTGCTTTGGGCTTCTTCTCGATGGGCCTGGACAAATGTTATATGGGGTACCAATTGAATTGGGCCATATTACAACATTCTCCACCTTGCACAATTTCGGTTCCTACAACTCGACATACACACATAATCATCATCGCTTTTTTTTTCATTTTTCATTTATTGCACACAAAGTGCTTTGGCGAAACGATTTATAACAAGCACATAGCAAGTTATAAACAAAAACCAACAAGTACATTTCTGCTTAATCACTCAGATCAAAATTCAAAATTTTAAGACATGTCAAAAATTTACTCACAGCAAGCATTTAGTTCCCATATCGCGGGATTAAATTCGAAGGTATTTTTTCAAGATTAACTAAGCCTTTTAGCAACAATATCACGAATATAATGAAACCTCACATCGATATGCTTAGTTCTATCATGAAAACAGGATTCTTACACAATTGAATACCGTTGACTGATCGGAAAAAAAACAACAACATTACCATCAAGAAAACCAAGTTCGTAAATCAAGCCCTTAAGCCATATTGCTTCTTTAAATGCTTCATTCTGACTATATACTCGTGTTCGGGCCATTGTAGACAATGCAACAATGTCTCAGAATCGTGATTTCCAACTAACACATGAACCACACAAAGTGAACACATAAGATGTTGTTGATTTTCTCTATCCTTATCATTTGCATAATTAGAATCCACGTAACCATTCAATTTAACCCCATCTTTGCACTTAGCAAATTTCAAACCGTAATTCAAAGAATGTTTCAAATAACGCAAAAGCCATTTAAGAGCATTCCAATGTATAATTCCAGGGATTAGACATGTATCTACTCAAGCAACTCACGTAATAAGCAATATCCTGGTCTAGTGCTAACCATAAGATACATAATGAACCTATAGCATTGGAATATGGCACATTCTTCATAAAATTAATATCATGCTCAGTTTTAGGACACTCATTCTTTACTTAACAAGAAATGGGCAGCCAAAGGAACATTAACAGTGCGGAATCACTCATAGAAAATTTAGACAAAATTTTCTCGCACATAAGAAATTTGATTCGAAAAAATCACAGAATTTTTCCTATCTCTAAGTATATTCATTCCTAAAATCCTTTTAGCATCTCCTAAATATTTCATGTCAAACTTAGCACTTAGACAGTTTTTAACATGCTCAATAGTTTTAACACACGGACTAATCAAAAACATATCATCAACATAAATCAACAAGAAAACAGCACTTTTGCATTTTCTTTGAAATAAAGACAAATGATCGTAATTACTTTTTTAAAATTCAAAGACAACATGCATTCGTCAAATTTCTTGTTCCAACATCTAGGAGATTGTTTCAAGCCATATAAGTATTTTTCAACAAACAAACAAAATCGATTTCTTATTATCCACAAAACCTTCCTACATTTGCATATAGATTTTTTCAGTTTAAATCACCATGCAAAAAGGCGGTTTTCACATCTAATCTGTTTCAATTCCCAATTAAATCGAAAGCGATCGAAGGCAAGCATAATTCGCACGGTTGTAAATTTCACAACAGAGCAAATATTTCAAAGATAATCAACACCTTCCTTTTGAGTAAAACCTTTAGCCACAAGTCTAGCTTTTTAAAACGTGCATGACTCATTCTCATTCTTTACTTTAAACAACCACTTACAATCAACCACGGAAACAATTTTTCGTGGTTTAGGTACAAGTACCTGAGTGTTGTTAACATTTAAAGAGTTCATTTCTTCATGCATAGCATTTAACCACTCTTGAGAATGTTCAATTTAAAGCTTCTTGGTAAGTTTTAGGTTCACAATTATCAATTGACTCAAAAAACAAAAAACACATACGGTCAAGTGAAAATCATCAAAACGAGAAGGTTGCCTTAATATTCCTTCGAGTTCTATCCCTAGCAAGTTGATAGTTACCAAGTTCATGATGTTCATTATCATCCAAATCGGCCAATTCATCATGCAAATCAAAGAACATCAACATTTTCGTGGCATATGCTCAAAATCGCTCATTTTCGGAATATGTTCGTGCACATTTTCAATTTCGGATGTACATTTTCAGAATCATCAAAATTAATTGAAACAGTATTTGCTCCACCTTATTTGGAGCGTGGCTCGTATTCACACAAAGGCAAAGAGGAGTCAAACATGGAAATTGATTCATTAAAAATGACATCTCTACTAATTAAAATTTTAAAACCAGGTTCACCCTGCCACAACCTATACTTTCACACCTTCAGGATATCCTAAAAACACATTTTTAGATCTTGGTTCAAGTTTATCACCTTTTTGATGAACAAATGCAAAAGACAACCAAATACTTTCAAGTTTGAAAAATCAATTTGTTTACCGAAAAACACAAATTCGGACATTTTCCTTTCAAAGACACGAGATGGAGATCTATTAATCAAATACGCGGCCGTATGAACAACTTCACCCTGAACCTTTTTGAAAGACCCGAGGAAGCAAGCATGCTCCCACCCTTTCAAGTAAGGTTCTATTCATACGCTTCGGCAACACCATTTCTTTGCGGCGTATAAGGCGCGCTTTATGCCTTTTAATACCATATTCAAGACATAAGTTGTCAAACAAGTTATTGCGAATTCAAGACCATTATCTCATCTAAGGGTTTTAATCCTTTTACCGGTTTGATTCTCAATCAATGTTTTCCAATTCTTGAATTTTTCAAACACATCAGATTTATTTTTCATTAAGAAAACCCAGACTTTTCTTGAAAAATCATCAATTATAGACAGAAAATACCTATTTCCACCTTGAGTGGGTTCACTAGACGGACCCCAAACATCAGCATGCAAATACTCAAGTATATCAATGCAAACAGATTGATTAGGAAAAGGAGAAACAGGAAATTTAACTTTATGTTGTTTTCCTAACACACATGAATCACAAAAGGGCAAACATGATAGAACATCACTACCAAAACAACCAAATTTTTATGCGAGAATTTCAAGACCTTTACCACTCATGTGACCTAGCCTTTTATGCCATAAATCGCTTTATCAACATTGACAAAGAATTCACAACATTAACAAAGAACATGCATAGATTCAAAGAAACAAACATACAAGTTATTCCTTTTGACACTTTGAAAATCACTAAAGAACCTTTCAAAATTTTCATAACACCATTTCCAAATCTCCTTCTAATCCATCATTTTCTAACGCAAAGACAAGATATCAAATTATTGCACAAATCAGTACATGTCTAACATTTTTCAAAGTGTAAGCATAACCGATTCAAATTTCAAGCAAATATCACCAATTCCAAGAACTTCACATTTTTTCTCATTGGCGCATAGAAACATGACAGTTTTCACTTCATCGTAGCTTGAAAATGATTTTTAAATGGTGACATGTGAAAAGTGCAGGCGAATCAATAAGCCATTCATTATCAATCACGAGTTTGATTTCACAGAATTAACAACATGTTTTTCACATAAATCGGACACCATAAAAATTTCACCAACATTTTCACTACTAGAAGCCATATTTGCTTGATCATTTTTAAAATTCTGTTTCCTTTCTTATTAGGGCACTCCCTAATATAATGACCTACCTCACCACATTTATAGCATTTTCTTCCTTTAGGCTGAACTTGGATCTAGACTTGCTTTTACCCTTTTCTTGTGAAAATTCTGATTTTGATGATTATCGATTTTTGGTGGTTACCAAACCTATGTTGGGACCTACCCCGAACATGCATAACCTCCCTGAGTTCCGCTACACCCCCTTATTGACTTTTAAATCAAGTTCCTTGCTTTTTAAGCCATTCACAAATGATGTCAAGAGTAATAGAATCTCTACCATACTTAATAGCGATTTAACATCACGCAAGATTCGTGAATTGCATTTAAAAGCACAATAGGAGTATAATCATCAATATTCTTATCACCCGATCGGTTTAATATCTTGAATTAATTTGGTAAACACATCCAAATTTTCATCAATCTCTTTGTTTAAATCAAGTTTAAATCAAGAATTTTTCAAGCAAAAAGTTTACTTTACTAGGTAAAGAAGTTTCAAGATACAATTCTTGCAATTTTTTCCACAAAGCTTTTGCGAGAATCAAGTTTACCAACCTTCCTAAGCACAGTCGAAAAGATTCAAAATGATAGAAGAATATGCATACTCATCAATTTGACTTTCTTTTCAAATGTCTTTTTTTTCAAAGATAAACACCACTCACAAATTTGTAAACTTTTTTGTTGAATTAAAATGCCTTTCATTTTTTGTTGCCAAAATCGAAAACTTCGTTTTCCATTAAAAGGTTCAAGATTATAACTAGGCATTGCCATTTTCAAAAACACAACAGTTTTAAGAAGCACAAAGCACACAATGCAGATTATAAGCACAGAACCAAAGAACAAAACACAAAAAAAAAATAGAATACAGAAGCACAAATAAGGGCCACAAATAGAAACCCCTCGCACCACAGATTCCACTACACTCGCGGTGTAGGGTCAAGCGGCTTTACGCTCGGAGTTCCTTTAATACTAAATAAAAACCGTAATGACGATCAACCACGTAATGACGATCAACCACGTAAGAGCAAATAAGGGATCACACAGAATCCTAGCAAATAAAGACTCAGCAAATAAACCGCGGCAAGCGGTATTTACACTACTAAAAGCAGTAAAAGGAGAGTTCAAGCCTCTTTACCAGAGCGAAACCCTAGGGTAAGGGTTTCGTACCGCCACAGCGAGGGATGCTCTGATACCACTGTTAGGTATCGACCCCGCTGTCGTGTCCGAACGCCATAGCCATTTTTTGAACAATAGTCCGACAAACTTAACTATTACAAAATGATCCTACGGGGTAGGGATTAGGGATTACAGGCCTCTTTCTAATATTGCAATAAACTAGAAAATAAAGCCGTGCGATGCACACGCACAAGGGAAGGCACTTTCCCATTCAAGCCAAAGCAAAGGAAAAAGAAACTAAAAGCTGGAAATACTAAGAATACCCAAACACCCTAAGAACAGCCCGAAGCCGATCACCAACCGGATTGAGGCTGACCTTTTCACAATGTACCGCTGCCACAAAACAAATCAAGAAATCAGTAACAGGACTAAAAAATAGAACCAAACTGAAAGCTAAAGAAAAGGAAGGGTATCACCGGATCTTTTCGAGCCGAGCTTAAAGCTCCGGCACAACAACAACGAGACGGACAACCTCAAAGGGAAGGCTCAGGTTGTGTGTAGAGGCCCCCTTCACCGTCGACTACGAACCGGACGCACCCAAAGTTGGCCACAAAGAGACCCGAAGCCCTATAGCCTTCCAACGCCCAAGTTTTTCCCGAGAAACCACGAAGGGGCGACCACCGGAAGAGAAACACGAACGGACAGACCAGGAGGAAGACCACGAAGGTCGAACCTCAAATACCCAAACCCTTTCTAAACCCACCAAGAAACTCACAAGAACCGAACCAAGAAGATGATCGGAGCTCTATCGAAATCTCACAGGTCACTCACAAAGGATTCACAAAGAATCGAGAAGAGAGAGATCGAGATTTTTGGCAGAGAGAGAGAGTTCAGCGAGCGGCGCAGCAAAAGGTAAGAAGTATCACTGTAGCTTCCTCTTCAGGGTTCCAAATGGGTTGAGGGATATAAGAGGGAGATGGACGCCTGAGATCAAAACCCTCAATCCAACGGTCCGATTCGAAAATAAGGGTCCGCGGTCTCACCGGTAAACCATCCGGCCAAACAAACAAAGGGGCTGGTTGCTTTGGGGCTTCTTCTCAATGGGCCTGGACAAATGTTATATGGGGTACCAATTGAATTGGGCCATATTACAAATCTCTTTGGATGAGTCATGAGTGATCATATATACGAGTTCGGCTAAATATTTGAACAACAATTTTAATTGTTCTTTTGCTCTCGTGATCAAGCATCACCTATCTAATAAAAAGAGTTTATTTTCGATGCCTGATTAAAAAATCACATTGTGAATCATATATTAACTTCATTGTATCTAGAGAGATTTTCTATAGAAATCCGGTGTGATATCGATTGATCCGGAGGGGAGAAGTATATATTAAAAGATAAGAATTTCCGTGCCTTGAAGTCAATCATAATCTCCTCCCAGGTATAATTTACAACAGAAAGTGACCATAGTTTTGGCTTGAAATTCATAGTGCTAAAGTTGTTTGAACATTAATTTCGCTAAAATCTAGTGCGCCTTATTAGTTTAATTTAGAAGTTAACGTGGTAACGAATACATTAGAGTCGAATAATGAGTTGACGCATGGGCCGAACCGCCATAGCTTGAGATGATTGTTGCTCAGCTCGATCGATGACATCTGTTCATCTTGGCCAATAGGTGATAGTTCGCCTATTGAGATTGGTATGATAAGAAAGGAAGGTATCCTTAATTACTTCCCTTATATTGCAGAGAATATGACTCTTTCAGGGTAAGGTAACAAAATCTTGTGGGATTGTTCATCCTTCATGTATAAATAGAAGATTGTGGGGACTTTTGAGTTTTGATATACTTGTTATTATGCATAAATTTTTATATACGTATTTTCGTCATGGAACTTATCTTGACTTGAGTGTCGAGTCTCTTTGATGGGCTCCTCCCAAAGCTTTGCAGGTAACTTTGGATGTTTCGGTTTGACGGTTTAGGCGAGTCAAGGATTTCTTGGTGGATGATCCGTTCGGCACATCATTTTAAATAACATTAATGAAACTGGATGAAGAAATAGTCAAGCTTCTCCTCACCACAAAACTTTTAGCTTAATTGCATTATAAAGATAACATATATCTATAAATAAAACCTTCCCATTAAGTGTATAAAGAGTGATGAGAACCTACACAAATTTCCATTTGTGGAAGAACATAATGAAAAATAATCTTATGCTATCTTCTAGACTCTAGTGCATGCTAAGTCAACTCAAAACGCTAATGGGTGGTAACAAGTGGCTATAATTGGACAAAAGGAAAGCACAAAGTTTTTTCTGTGTGAAATAACATATATTGTGACATGTCCCAAAGCCTGCATATATCGACAAATGAGAATCCAACTTTTAATTTCCCTTTTTATTTAATATTTATATTTTTTACTCTTTCATGGCTTTGAAAGCAACGACCCTTTTATTTGTTATTTTCTTCTTGTGTATGAATCTCTTGTCTAAAGCAAAGGGACCAAAAAAAGTTGGACCTTAAGGGGATAAATGGAAGGGGAGATTTCAATGGACATAGAAGAAGGGCAATATCGTAATTGGGCAGCGACGTCGCCAGAAATCGTGGAGATTGGGGAGGAAAGCAAGAGCATAGTAGTGGGAAGCAGAGATGGTGGTGGTAGTGATGTGTATGTCGCTGTTGGTAAAAACGACTTGCATGTTGTCAAATGGGCTCTCGATCATGTTGTCTCCCCTGGAAGTCGATTGTTTCTTGTGCATGTTTTCCCTCCAATTACTTATATTCCTACACCAGGTGCAATTCCTACAATTCTTTCTCTAGTTATTGATTGTGTAGTCTGAGTCCTCTGTTCCAAACTATGTCTCATAACTTAAATACACGCCATCAATAAACTCGACGTATAATGATGATATTTTTGGAATATGAGATAATATACAGTTCGAAACAGAAAATATTATGTGTTGATTGTGTTGAAAAAAAAAGGAAAAAAACAAAAGAAAAGACGGGGATTGTTTACCAATTGTAGCTTGTACCATTTTTTGTCGATTGTGAAGCTTTGCTGAGAAACAATTTTTTTTTTTTTTTTTTTTTGAGTTTGCAAAACACTCCCTTGGCTGATTTGCCAGGTAGTAAGATGATGTGTAAGTGTTTCTGAAATGCACTGAAAAAGTAGATGGCCTAAACATTGATTTAGTAGTGCCTTAGAGCAATGGCAATTCCTCTAAAAAAATGCATCCTTAGAATGAGAATTGACGAAAAAACCAAATTTAAGTGGATGCAATTAATTCTGAGTGCAATTACCAAGTTAAATATGTACTAGAGAATAGTCAATATGTTATATTTACTAGAACAACTTGTAAATTTTGCAAAGCCAAAGATGGCCTAACATGATCAGAAATTCCCATCTTTATTCTTCCACTTCATATAAACCATTAACATAAAACACAGAAAAATGTGCCTGATTAAATCTTTCACTAATGCCCAACAAAAAACAGAGCCCTTAATCATAACTTCTGCTGCTTAAACACGACAGTGTTCGACAGAAAAATCGCACTGTAAACGCCCTCCACTCTTTCCCCATGGTTCTTGCTTTAGGCAGTGTTTGCAAACACGTGATTCTCAGCTTCTACCTAGAATAAATAGTCATATTTTCCACGTAGAAGCCGAGAATCATTTTTTTAACTAGAAGATGAGAATCACTTTCTTAAATATTTTTTTCCAAGTAGAAGCTGAGAATCACTTCTTTTTGTAGAGTTTGCAAACACTCCCTTATTATAAGAAGATTTCTAGACAGGTCATTTTCAATATAACTATTTTTATATCTGAAAAATTCTAATTAACATGAAATTTGTGTGGCAGTGGGGATGCTATCAAAAAGCCAAATGAGCAAAGAGCAGGTGCAGGTTTATATAAGGGAAGAAAGCAACAAGAGAAAACATATGTTGGAAAAATACATTCAACTATGTAATGAGTCCAAGGTATGTAACTTTAACATATATAATTGAAGCAAGACTAAAAAAAAGTTAAAAACTTTTACAACCATTTTTTGGATTTGTTGTGCAGGTAGCAGTAGACACAATGCTAGTTGAGAGCAATGCATCAGCCAAAGCCATTTTAGAACTCATCCCTGTTGCTAATATAACTAATCTTGTCATGGGAACTAAGCAATCACCCTTATCAAGGTAACTCTTTCTTCATATGTAGTATGGTGCTACAATAGTTTTGAACTGATTGTAGTGCTACAATAATTGATCCAAACTCAACTCAATAAGACATAAGAGGAACAACTTATAAGCTCCAAAAATAAGATGTGAGGAGGTTATAAGTTATTTTTAGAAAAAGGTGGGGGATCCCCAACTTAATTTCAAAAATCTTATTTTAACAACCTTCTTGGATTTTGATAGTTTAATTACAAAAACACCATTACTAATATCTTATAAGCTTTGTCATCTTATTTTATCCAAAAACTTTACCAACTTATTTTTTCAAAATAACACTTAACATCTTATAAGTTGTCATAAGCTCATCCAAACATCCTCTAAGTCAGTTTACGTCGTCATGAACTAGTAAACAAAGAAGGTGAAGTGATTTTTTGTAAGAATGTCTTACCGTTTGGAGGTATTAAGTGGACTATTTAGAGCTATCAATCCACATATTTCGAACTATTGTAGTTCACATGTCGTCATCCTATAATGTGTCATGGCCAAGGCAAGGCTCCATGATTTTCAGGCCGATCCGAATAGGGCCGGGTCATGGTCCTAATAAAAAGGTTGTATATGCCATTTCTTGAGGGTAAAATAGTAAATTCGCATTTTGGTATATCAAATTTGTGCTTCAAGATAGGTTGGATTGAGTCTTGTATTTGCATATAGTCCATAAGTAGGGAAAATCTAGGCATCAAAATACATGATATCTATATATGACTGTTGGTTTTTGGTATTCTATTTCTTCCTCCTACATTCCATTTTCTATAATCAAAACATTGGTTAATATTAACCTTACTTTCATTGTAGGCTATCAAGAAAGGGGTTAGGAAAAGGAGAATATGTTCAGAAGTATGCACCAGAATCTTGTGAGGTCACTGTAGTATATGATGGCAAAAAGATGAAGAGTCGTCGATCACAAGTCGCTGGACATTCTGAAAGGCACTTCTTCGAGTGTGTCTGCTTTTCAGGCAAATTCAATTGAAAAAAGTTCAGACTTTATGTATATCTACATTACATTTTGTTTTTTTATTTAACATTTTATTGCTCGCAAATGTTGTAAAAGATTAGTTTAAATGTTACAAACCCATGTCAATTTTTCATTTCGTAATGGAGAATCGGGCAAAATGTAAAATTAGTCGTGCATCTGTAGGATGTTGCAATATTAGTCATGTAACTTTTGACATTTCGATTTTAATCTGTATATTTTGCTTCTTTTGCAATTTTTATCCCGTAAGTTTTGGATTTGTGCAATCTTGGTCCTTTAAATTTTACGGTGGTACGAATTTGGTCTTGAGGCCTATTTCAATATTTCACTTGTTTCCAAAATCTCCTTGGTAGCCAAAGTATTCAACACATCTAAGATCAAGTAAAAAATGGTATCGAGATCCTATGATTTTTCTTTTTTTTTAATGAGTTGAAATTATTTATCATTGTACTACGATTGCCTAATAAGAAAAGAATTTTAGAGTTATGAAGCCGGATCAAAATTCGAGATATGAGTTCTACATATATAATTACATAATTATGGAATACAAAAACAATACAAATTTGAAAAAATAGTTATTTTGACTAATAACATCGAGAGTATCACAAAAAAAAGTACAAGACTAAAATTATCAAACCCTAAAAATTTCATGATTAAAAATATTATTTTTACCGAGAGAAAAAAATTCATACGATTAAAATTACAACTTCAAATGTTATAGAGCTAATATTGCAATATCCCTATAAATACAAGACCAATAATTTTTAAATTGTGTCGGGCTTCTATTCTAATGAGAAAATGCAGAGAACAAATAAATATTATAAAAGGGCGGCGCTATTGGTACCCCCAAATTTGATGAGTACATCCACCTTATAAGTTCACTCACCCCCACATTTTCAAATATGACCCAATTGATGAGTTCACCCTCCCTATTTTCCAATTTTACCCTTAGTGTTATTTTCCCCAAAATACACCCTCCAACCTCTCACCTCCCCCACTTTCTCAATTTGAAACAAAAAATACACCCACCTCTCAAGAGACTATTCTATTCGACTAAGAATGGTTAGAGAAATCCAAACATACTCGGGAGAAGAAGGATGGTTCTTCCCGATGATGATGACGACTTCGTGGATGGTGCACCACCATCCACAACAGCCGAGACGAGACACCGCACCGCACCCGCGGCTCGCGAAGAAAATGACGAGGTATTGTTATAACTCAACTTTTTCTTAAAATAACTTGCATTTTTGTAGTTTGAGTGTGTTATGTAGTTGTATGGGCATGGGTTTGAGATGGGTATAGTTATGGCGCCATTTGATGTAAAATTTGAAATATGGAACTTTGAAGAAGACGAAATGGCACGGTCGATGAAGCCTTTTCAGGTGGCACGATCGATTGTACGATCGTGCCACTTGTGCACGATGGCTTAGTCATCGAACGTGCCACCATCGTGCCACTTTGGCACGATGTCTTATTCATCGATCGTGCCACCATCGCCCTTGTTGGCACGATGGCTTTATTCATCGATCGTGCCACCATCGTGCCTTGATGGCACGATGGCTTTACTCTTGGCACGGTCGATGAATAAGCCATCGTGCCATAGTAGTTTGCCAATTTTTTAGAGTTCTCTATGTGATTTCTGATAGTGGTTGATTGCTAATTTTGATTTTTACTATTATTCACGGTGGGCTTGGAAGAGGCCGAACTTTATGGCAATAAAGCCAAGATCAATTTGTATAGCGAAAGTTGTCGATTCTTGACGACTTAGAACTCGAGTTGCATGATTGCGGGGATTTTGTGTATGAAGAGTTTCAAAGTCCTGTTTTGGTTTTGTATTGCGGATGGACAACCGTGCGGTTAGTTGTAATGCCGCCCTTCATGCCGTTATTGCGAAGGAGGTTGTTAAGAAAGGTGCAAGGGACGAATTTTGGTTTCGGATTGGAAACCGTTTGATTGATTCTCCACATATGAGTACGCTTTAATTCTTGGGCTATCCTTTGCCCCCACCACATTTAATCCGAACACCAACCACGTGCCGCCTCCCAACGGGTTGTATGATAGACACTACCGTGGTGTTAAGGTGTCGATGGAGGATCTACTCTTGCATTTTGCAAAGGTGCATTCCGTGATGATCCTTCCGATGAGTTGAAGGTGGCGAAGTTGTTGGTTGCACATTATTTGCTATTCGCATGGGATCCAAGGTCCACAAATCATTGAGGATTCATGGTGGACTTTGGTTGATGACGTTGATCGGTGGGAGTCTTTCTCTGGGAAGTACTGCGTTCATTTTATGCCACTACCTTTCATGTTACCCACCGAGCCCAAGAGTACTTTCCGTATTTACTGATTTGTTTGGGATTTCTTGGTAAGTGATATTAATGTAATTTACATCTTATAATTTACATTTAGTACAAACATACATCTTATAATTTAACTATTTTTATTGTTCTTCTTAGATATGGGCGTGCGAGGCCATACCCAATCTGGAGGATTCATGTGGGGTTACTGACTCGGACATTGCTATTCCACGCCGCACACGCCGGGAAGTTTCCGAAGTCCTCCGTGAATCTGCATGGCTTTCTTGACCGTCAGGTACAAAATGTAATTTGCATTTTTCAAATTTTAACTTATGGTAATAATTAAGTAATTACTGATTTTGATCTTGCAATTTTGTAGATTGATACGCACCGGACCTTAACTGCGAGGGACAATGAGCTTCCTTATTTATTGCATGTCAATCTCGAGCTCCGATCCGGTGTTGTTTATGTTCATTGGGGTAACCCAATCGGGAAGAAGAAGCCCACAAAGCGTCGACGCACCACACATGAGTCGACTTCATTGATGGATGATGATGATAGCCTTGATGCCGATCACATATTGAAATGGGTGATTATGATCGTCCAGGCCCCGAGGGCGTTGTTCCCAGATGTTCCTCCACACACCTCCACACCCTCTCTAGCTGCCGATCGAGCGCTATTAGAAGAATTGGTGGGCAGCAGGTGGAGGCCATTGTGCCGACTTTGGTTGAGCGTGCCATTGAGGCCTTGGTCCCGCGTTTAGTACGGCGGGAGGTCGAGCGTTAGTTCCGGTTTAGTTCGACCGGATGCAGCAGGAGGTTCCTGCAGCGGTGCGGCAGGAGGTTCCACCTTCTGTGCAGCAGATCGTGCCAGATTTAGTCCAGAAGCACGTATCTGCTATGGTACCGCCTATCGTGCGGAAGGAGGTCGGCGATGGATCCTGCCATTCAACGTGACTGATATCTGCTCAGGTGCGCATTTATTTGTTTTTCTGTTAAACATTTAGAATATAATATCTTTTGAATTATGTTATTTAATGAAGTTTCCTTCATTGTGCGATTCTATTCCCCCCACGGTGGTGGGTGAGCGGTCTCCCCTCAAAGGGCGCCGGACTACTTCTCCTCCACCACCGGTGTCGTAGGGGCTTCGTTGGATCTGTCCCCTACGGATGTACGGACACCGGTTGGTATTGGTGCATCGGCCGGGGTTCATCTGGAGGGGATGATATGTCCGTTCGTGTTGTGAGAGCACGATCGCCGTCTAGGTACCTTCGTAGCCCTTTCACGGCAAACGAGCGCCGTAAGGAGGATGCCACACATGCTTGAGTACATGCGGTTCTTAGATAAGCGATGAGACGTAAGTTAAATCAATATATGAATTCAAATACACTATTGTTGTTTTGTGATTTTAACACGAGTTTTAAATCTCACCGCAATGTTGGATACGCGTTTTGCACATTTGGCGAAAGAGTTTCTTTAAGGATATCGAGTCACCGACCAGTGATTTGGAAGTGGTAACACAATGTTAATATTTTTTCCTTGCATTTCGTTCGTGTTATTTGTTCATGTTCATTGACAATTGATCTTATTGTTTTTTTGTTATTCTGAAAATTGATGCCTACCTAGATGTACTACATTGCCGGCTGAGTTGGTGGTGTAGTGGTCCATCCCAGTGCGAGGTCGTATGGGATTGGTTGACACACGAACATTTGTAAGTTTCATGTATTTCTTAGATAAATAGTCCATAATGTGTCATTTATTTTGTTTCGGTACATTCGTGTTTTTACTAACAAATATGTTTTCATTATACAACTTGATCTAGCAAAGTATGGACCGATCTACATGGAAAGGACCCACCGGTGGAGAGTTTGACGATGCCGTGCGAGGTCATACCGATGACCTTCCTCGCGCCGTTGGTGGAGTACGTCCATGGTGAATGACCTCTTTGGGGTGGGGTGCCTCCATGGAGTTCGTTGGACCACGTAAGAACTATCTCTTTTCGGTATAAATTAATTAACTAATTATTATTTTGTTCATACTCCCTAATTTCTAATCGATTTTTTGCAGGTTGTTTTTATCCACAACATCGGCAGTCATTGGATTGTTGTGAGGATAGCGGCCCAAGGATTGCACGATTTGGATTTATGACTCCAACATCCACAAGCTACCGCTGAGGTTGGGACTTGACCGTGACGACGACTCTCTATCCGTTTGCACGTATTATTCCGGTTTTGCTACGGCAAACCGGTTTCTACCAAGAGCGTCCGGAGTTGACACCTCGAGAGAATACTTGGACTGTCAAGGTTGTTGGTCCATCAAAGAATTACGAACAACATGATAGTCATAGTTGTGGACCGTTTGCGTTGAGGAGGGTGGAGAGTTTTCTTATAAATGTATTTGACCGGTCCTTAACACGAGAGGAGTATATAAAAACAACCTATCGTCGGCATGTAGCATTTACGGTGTATAAATTTAGCACTGATGCATCGACTTGGACCCCTCCCCATGATTATATTGTGTAGATTGTGGGTATTTAGTTGGAATTGTGTATATTGTGGTTATTTAGTTGGAATTGTATATATTTTGTATATTTAGTTTTTATATAATATGTTTTGGTTTAACTTGAATAACTAGGTATGATTTGGGAATGATTTGGATGAATTGGTTGTTGATTAACTCTCGGTATAACTTGAATTGTTTGTGATTCTCGTCGATGTGGCACGATGGCACGATCGCCATATCATTGGTGCCATACATGAGGCACGATGACACGATCGCCATTTTTTCCGATCGTGCCTCATGTGGAACGATCAATAAGGCTTGACACGATCATGATATTGCCTATCGTGCCATATGTTATCGGGTCCTCGCATTAAATGATTGAAAGTATGTAACATATTCAATTGGTCCATCCATTAAATGGACTTGTTAGTTGGGGACGGATAATCTTTCCATTCGAGTAAGATCCATTCATTAAATGGTGAAAATAAGTAACATATTGACCGAGTCCTTGCATTAAATGGTGAAAATAAGTTACATATTACACATGGGTCCATGCAATAAATGGTGAAAATGAGTTACATTATACATGTGTCCATACATTACACTTATAAATACATGGGTATGTTCAAATGTAGATAATAAAATTGTAGTAAATCTTGGTTGTGTTGACGATAAAGGTAATTTTTTACATAGTAGCTAATTTGATGAATGAATCATAGCTAATTAAATCTTGGATGAACATGTTTGTTATGATTTTTGTTACGGGAAAAATGGTAAGAACAAGAAATGAGATCGCTAGGGACAATAGGCGTGGTGATGGTTGGACTTCCCAAAGAAGAAGCTGCTTTGACAATTTCTTCATGCTATGTTGTATGGCAAACAACATATCTTTGCGCCACCTTTTGTTTTCAACGGCATATTTGTTGAATCGAGTCGCGTCTATCGAAGCCATGCAAAAAGATTTCCCCTTAAAGTCAAGATTAAGATCCATATGATGCGCACCCACTTTCATGACTACCGCGTTTCTGACAAAGATTGTCGGGTGTTAATTTCAACCCGTACACTAACATGTTTTCCATCTCTCCATTATTGGGCTCATGTTAGGCAAGAGAACAACATGCAATGTTTTTTTCTGACTAACGGCTTCCCAAGTACCGTGGATCTGTGTTGAAATTTTTAACACTCGTGAGGCACCTGGACATTGATTTCGAGGGACTACCAGGTTACACTCGTAACAATCCGTTGGAGTTTGATGGCTACTCTTCGATGAAGGTTCTCGGGATGATGTTGAACGCTCGTGTTGACACCGATTGAGCCGCCTGGCATTTGGTGTCCTTTGTGTACTAGTTGGGTGGTTGTGCGCTATGTTTGTAATATTTGTCGTGTTGTGGTTGGTAATGTACTTGTTAGGTTGTAATGTACTATGAAGGTTGGTAATGTACTATGGAGGATTGTAATGTAATAATAAAGTTGTTATGAAACGTTTTCAACGTGATGAAAGATAATAATAGATCAACGCATGTGGCACGATCATTGCATTTACGGCCGGAAGTGCCACTATCGTGCCTTTATAGACACGATAACGATGTGTGACCGTGCCACCATCGTAGTCTACATGTAGGCACGATCGTAGTATGCGACCGTGCCACCATCGCGTGTCATGTAGGCACGATCGTAGTATGCGATCGTGCCACCATCGTGCCATTTGACACCAACTTAACAAAATACCCGTAACAAATGTGCCACCTTAAAACAAGCATTTCGACAGAAGAATCACACCAATTAAAAACACATGCATTTCCAACAAAGTTCTTTAACTTATCCAATACATAACAAACAAATAATTCTAACCTAAGTTTATAGTCTCCGTACTACGGACAATGGGATCAAGCTTTCTACACTTCCACTATACAATTCAAGTTGTTTAGTATACAAATTCTTCCAATTTGCTTTGCACATTCATGGCGATAATTATTCCATGTTGCGACCACGGGAGGCAATGGGTGACCGCCACTCAAGAAAACCTACAAATGAAAAAAAATGGTTATTGTAGTTGAGACGAGACAAATTACTCAATTTTTAGTTACCTCTATAAAATGGTTATTGTTCACAAATCCAACACAAATTAGCTTCGGAGCAATTGGCGCTTCTGTTCGTAATGGTAGATATGTGAGGGACATTCGCTGATCCAAACACACAAACGCAACATTGTAAGCCGACGCAACCAAGTGACCCATCTCGGGTAAACAAAACCAATGTTTCTTATGCGTTGTCTCGTTATAGTAGTTGAGACGAGACAATATTTTGTCAACACTACCATGTTTGACGAATACATGATTGTACAACCCTTGGTTTTCGTTCAACTCATGACATAGGTCTCCTCGAACCCGACCCCATGAATCTTCACCGTATCCAAGTAGGTCTGCTACGGCATGGAAACCACAATGACCATCGCTCACAACATCCTTAGTACCAATAATATGTTGATGTAAACGAGTTGGAAGTTGCTCCATAAAACCACTAATGGTCACTTTCTCGGTCCTTTTGACGCACAACCTATTGAAACACAACATGAAGAAACGTGGGACATTATCAACAAATATGTCATGTGTACATGCACAAATAAAAAGAGACGATATTTACTGCGGTAGCTTTTGCCTCGGCATCGGAGAGAACATAGGTTGATTCGATGGACCAACATTAAAGATTACTTCTTCACATGGTGAACAACTATCTTTAATAGACTCGACATATTCGAACTTACTCGGGTCACGTTTGGTTGATTTGGATTGTTTAACCTTTACGGACTTAGGGCGACCACGTGTGCGCGGTCGTACTTGAGGCTCAATTAGTGAGGTTGTTCTTGGATTCGTAATATCCGTAATTCTTTTCAAAATTAATAACCTCTCTCGATTCGGTGCTTGTTCAAATTTGGTGAAAAGATCACCGAAACATTGAGTCCATCGAGACCCAATTTCGGGCCCAACTCGACCGTTTTTGCTAGTCGGTAATATATCTAATTTTCGCTAAAATGAAGCCACTTGATCAAGTGGAATTGGCTTATCCAAACTCACATATTCGTAAAGTTCATGAGCACATGGGAGTCCGCACGTCTTTCTCAATACACAACCACACAACAAAGGGTCTACGCTACCTCGGCCTACACGATGCATTTCAAGATAGACCAAATTCAATGCATGTATAGACACCATACCTCGTAGTGACATAAATACAATCGATTTGTATTTATGTAAGACTACATTTCTGCTCTTCTCAAAAGAAGAGCAGATTGCATTGTGTGATGTCTCGAGGAGGGTGTGAATCTGTTCCCAACATGTCTCGAAATTACCCTGACTAGACGCAAGCTGTCTTTTCAATGCTGCATGGTGACTCTCCGCCCTATAATGATTTTTCAAACAATATTATATTAATTTTTAGGATTGTATATGATATAACATAAACGCAATGATGAGCACAATAAAGTAAATTACCTATTTGTTGTGGTGTTGTCGAAATGCATGACATTATTCGTCCAAGCAGACACAAATCTTTCTTTATACGGCCCCATCCATTGCTCCATTACATATTGTACGGCGGCTGGATAATCACAAAATTCTGACTGCAATCTCCTAATTAAGTCATAAAATGATTGCTCAGAATCTGCGATGACCAATAAATTACAATAGAGGTTAAAAGATTCCCACTTCTCTTTTGTGGCCAATATTTTTTTGCAGTTTGCCAAAATGTTCCTACTAATGTGCCACCGACAGAGAAAATGTCTCGAAGTGGGAAATGTCGTCTCTATTGCATTCATTAGAGCTAATTCTCTATCAGTAATAATCACATTTGGCAGGGAAGATGGGTCCATCAATGATTTTAAGACTGAGCAAGCCCATATGTAATTATCTTCCCGCTCGTACTCCATATAAGCAACTGCAATACAAAATGTCATATGTGTCGATGTCACACCAACAATCTCCAACAAAGGTAACTTGTACCTATTAGTTTTGTATGTGCAATCCATAAAAATGACACTCGGAAAAGCACGCAACAACTCAACGCTTGTAGGGTGAGCAAAGAATATATCCTTCACGGTGTTACTCGTCCTCGCAACGCCTATGATGATAGAAATATCCATGCTCCTTCAATTTATGCGTAAGTTGTTGCATTTGAGATCGACCATCACGCCGACAACTCTATTCTTCATACGGGCATTGTAGATAGTCCGTATGGTGGACTTATTATCTTGAAACTTATTTTGTAGACCAAACAAAATGTCCTTCGGCCGAGTATTGCCATGTGACATATCCAACACATATTCTTCCTCACTTTTTGATAATCGACCGGCATAAGAGTGACCCTCCAAATATTGTGCAATTGGATGATTATGCACACCACATTCAACATTTAGTGACCATTCTCCTTCAATTGTTACTTGTCGACCCCTCAAACGAAATGGGCAACCACATTTCTTAGTTCCAGATTCTCTCTTAGAGACTTTTTTTCAAATTTCTTAGCATCATTTTGTTCGACATCTCTAGTCTTTTTTGAATCACGGTAATGCCCACTACGTTCACAAGACAAAAATATCCGAGGTCTTTTCTTTCCTTGACCACTGTCCGACCTACTTATTACAATTACCATGTTGTGCTCATGTCCTCTCTCACGCACCCAATCAAATAATTTATCCCGAGAAACAAATAACTCATACGTCGTGAATACGTGTGTGTAATCGGAACAACACCAAGCTCTTCAACATTCTCATCATTCTTGGGAGGACAAACAACACTATTTTCCGTCCGTGGCAACGAGGCCATACCCTATTAAAACAAAATCAACAAGACCAAAAACAAATGTCAAATGGCACGATCATGACCATGATCGTTCCACCTTTTGATCGTGTCACATGGCAATATGGCACGATCATTGAACATGTGATCGTGCCATATTGCCCGCGTGGCACGATCGACGTGATGATCGTGCCATCTGTTGATCGTGCAATCGGGCGAAAACAATGGTGCAGCAAGAAATATCGAACGGTAAAAGTGGATAAATTACATAATTTTGAGCTAATAACCAATAAGATACTTACAATATTTGGAGGAATCAAATCTTTGTTGTCCATTTAAGTTGTTGTGTTGGTGTCGAAAAAACTAGGGTTTATGAGAACAAGGTTTAAGTTTTTCTCAAAAAAGAATAAGAAGAAGAAAAATGTAGTGAAGCATGTGGGTGGGTGTGTTTTAGTAGATTTAATTGAAATGAATGATGTGGGTGTATTTAGAGATTGGGGGGGTGTATTTAGAACTTGGCTTTTTAGTAAGGGTATTATAGTCTTTTGACTTAATGGCATTTTTGAAATTTTAGAAAGTGGGTGTACTCATCAAATTTGGGGGTGCCAATAGCGCCGCCCATTATAAAATATAAATATACCATTATATCATGACAAAAACTCATATCGACGGTCTCACGATAAATTTAATGAGACGGATCCTAAAACGACCCGTATTAGCTAACTCATTTGAATTTGGATCAAACTTGTTGTGATTTGTAAAATAAATTTGATCCGTCTCATGAATTTAAATTCGTGAGACGGTCTCATATAAGAACTACTCTTATATAGTTTATATATCATTTTTTTCTTTTGAAATCACCATTATATAATTTATTATATATAAATTATTTTAAGTGATTTCCATATTATAGTGTAAGGAAATGAAACCAAAGAGCATTTTTCCAACTTCCTAGAACCAAGAAGGTAGGGGTGGCAATGAGTGACACGCATGACACGGACACGACGATACGATTCTGATTCTGAACAAAATGCACGATAAAGCACGACACGATATGAAACGACACGATTGTTTGATAAATGGTTTTATCATGATTTTGATGATTTTGTTTTTATACCAAAACAATGTTTTTAAAGGTTGTCCAAATACTCCTAAATGATTTAAAATAGTTTTAATATTTTCCTAGTATTTCCTCAAGTTTATTTTCGACAATATTGGACAACACTTTTAATGATTTTATGTCCATGGGTTTTTACATCAAACTATGTGTCTAAATGTTGTCCTAATACTCCCAATTGATCTAAAATATTTTTACTATTTTTTCGGAGTATTTATTAGAATTTATATTGACAACACTTTTTGTGTTAACGTATTATTTCATCAAAACTATATTTCTAATGTTGTCCTAAATACTCCCGATCGGTTTAAAATGTTTTTACGAATTTTTCGGAGTATTTTCTTGAGGTTTATTTTCGAAAAAATCGGACAACATTTGATTTAGGAGGGTCAACCGGTCGACCAAAGAGGCGATCGGGACACGGGAACAAGTTTCGTGAAACAAAACTTGAAACTCACAAAATCTGGTCGGGGTGACCGGTCACCGTGGTGGGCGATCGGTCGCATCCTAGGGCGACCGGTCGACCCCCCTTAGGGCCGGTCACCCTGTTGAATTTTTTGTTGCGTTCTTTTTCAATCTTATTAGTCTTGCGACCGTCGCCTCAAGTTTGACAAAAAATTCTAACCGTTGTGTGCAGACAACTTTTCCTTAATTTGTGGGATTGATTTCTAACAGTTATAATCTTGATTTTTATTGCAATTTTTTTTGTAGATATCGATTCCAAGAGGAGCCTATCAAGTATCAATCATCTCCTATAAATAGAGGAAGATTTGAAGCACAACAATAAGAGAGAACAACACAACACAACAAGATATACTCAAGCAAACATTTGGTCTTTCATTGTTATTATTCTTGTTGTAATTTGCCTAGCTTATCACTTTCACATCCTTGAGGTTCAGGCTATTCTTGATTACACTTGTACTCAATTGTATAATTCATTATCGAGTTGTAATCTTGGATTTTTGGGTAATCATTCAACACAAGATATCCTTGTGAGTGTTCTTATGGTAAGAACACATTTGGGTGATCTAGGTGTTAGGTGTGAGAAGATTGTGGTAATCTTCTTGTTGAGGTGTTGAAGAATTTGGTATTCTTCAAGGTTGAAGATTGTGGTAATCTTCACAAGGTGCCATTGGAGATTGTGGTAATCTTCAAGAGAGATTGTGGTAATCTCAAATGTGGTGTTGAAGAAGAGTGTGGTGCTCTTGAAGGTGTCGTTGTAAGTTGGTGTTGTATTAATTTTGGTAATTAATAAAATCTTTTTTTCTTTTTTGAAATCCATCCCTTGATATCTTTGGGGTGGTAGAGGATTAGACCTTAGGTGGGTTGAACCTCTATAAATCGACGTGTGTTGTTTACATTTTGCACCTTTATTATTGTCTTTGAGCATTCGGTTCGAAAAAGAGGGCAAAGCTATAAAAGAGGAGATAATCTATTCACCCCCTCTGATTATCGTATCCGCTGGACTTACAACGATAGCACGATAAGAACACGAAATTGAAAATTAATCGAAATTGAAAATTAATTTAAAATTACAATTATTGTTATATTATAGATCAAATAAAATAGATAACACGAAAATATGATAGTATAACACGAACTCGACACATTAACACGATTTGTCACCCCTACAAAGATGGTATACATACGCGTCGAGGAAGGCGCTTGAAAAAATCAAAGGGAAGCGCTATTAACACCCCAAAACCTATCAATACACCCTTTCTTAGTACACCCCACTTTTTTTTTTTTTTTTAAAAATAATTTATTTACTTAATACACCCCTCAACATTCCCTAATTTACCCTTCCGGATTAACTCTATTCCTTCCCCAAAATTTAAACTCACTTAAAAATAATTTATTTAGTTGTTTTCGTTTTTTTTTTGGTGGTTCATTATCGATTTCCTTTCCATGTCGAATATGAATTCCTCGATAGATGATTTATGTGGGCGTATGCAATTGGAGGAAGAGGAAGAAGGCGGTCTTTTGCTTGAGCAAATCGAAAAATGGTGTACAAATGCGGGGATCTTCGTTGGTGTTTAGTTGGTCGATTTCTCTCGGATCGATATGTGAATTTTATAGCAATGAAGAACATGTTAGCCTCTATTTGGAGACCAAGTGAAGGGTGTCGTTATCAAGGATTTGGGCCCAAATCTATTCCTATTCAATTTTTCCATGAATTAGATATGGCGTGTATTCAATCTAACGGTCCCTGGACTTTTGACAATCTCTTATTGATCACTAAAAGATTTCACATTGGTGAACAACTCCGCCAGAGTTCCATTGTTCCATGTGGAATTATGGGTCCGGTATACGATCTCCGTTTGGTTTTATGACGGAAAAGGTGGGTAAAAGTATTGGTAACTTTATTGGCGTGTATGTGGATTCGGATCAACATAATTTTACGAGTGTTTGGCAAAACTATATGCGTATTAGGTCGCTTTTGATGTTCGTGACGTCTCTTAAACGACGTATGAAATTAAAGAATTCAGTGGTGAATGGGTTTGGATCCACTTTAAATACGAGAAACTTCCTACTTTTTGTTTCTTTTGTGGATTTCTTGGTCACTCGGATAAATTCTGTGCAAAGCTTTTCAATTCTCCATCTGCTCCATCGGACCATGCGTATGGTTCATGGTTACGGGCCCTACTCGTAAGCAACAATCTCGGGTGGGAGGCGGTGGTTGCGGTCATCAATCCCGGGGACTTCCTCCGGCGACATGACGGTGGTTCGAATGACGCTTGGTGGTTACTCCCAAGACTCAACGATTAATGGGTGCCTAATTTTACGGAGGGTGGTTTTGGATAAAGTTCATTTTGTTGGGAGTTACAACCAACGAGGGGCGGTTATTTCGAGTTTCAATGGGGAAAAATCGAAGCGATGCCGAATAACGATTTACTAACCACTCGATCCCTTAAAGGATATTTCAAACTCATTGGTGGTGGCAAAAGGTAAGGAAGTACTAATATCTGACAACAAACGACGTCGAGTTGATGATAAGGATGCTGAAACAACCTCAAATATAGGCATTATTGCGATTATAGATAATGAGTCTCTATCTGCAAGAACTAAAAACTTGCTATCGATGGGTCCTGGTCCCCGTGCCCACCGAGACCATGAGTACCATTAGTTGAACTGTCGTGGGATTGGCAACCCACGAACAGTTCAAGTTTTATTGGACCTAGTCCAATTGAAGAAGCCTTCTTTTATTTTTCTTATTGAGACTATGCTTCATAAAGATAAGTTAGAACCGTTGCGTGTTAAATTGGGTTTCGAAGGATTACTGGTTGTTAGTAGTTCGGGACATGGAGGAGGTATTGCGCTTTTTTGAAGAAAAATAATATGGCTCAACTCTAAGTTATTCATCAAATCATATAGATGTGTCGGTACATTTGGATAATCGCGACTTATCGTATGACAGGTTTTTATGGGTTTCCGGAGCGCAATCGTAGACATCTCTCGTGGAATTTTCTTCAGCAACTTGCTACTTATTCCCAACTTCGTGGTGTTGTATAGGTGATTTTAATGATCTTTTGTCAATATCGGAAAAAAGGGAAATTGTGTCCATCCTCCATCTCTTCTAGCGGGTTTTTACGTGCCACCTTGGATGATTGCGGATTATTGGATCAGGGGATGATTGGTTATCCGTTCACCTGAAAGAAGACAAGGTACGACGCATTGGGTTGAAGAAAGGTTAGATAGATGTCTTGCTACTCAATAATGGTGCAGCGCTTTCACTAATTATAAGATTTGGAACCTTGTAGCGACTATGTCGGATCATTCTCCTATTTTTAAAATCGGGCTCCATTATCGTATCAAGCGTGTGAAAAATTCTGATTTGAAAATTCTTGGTTACGGGAGAAGGATTGTAGAGACGTTGTTACAAAGGGTTGGGATGGGGTTTGATTAGTGATTTGCAAGGAAAATTCAAAGTTGCGGTGAAGAACTTTTTCGTTGGGTTGAGTTTTGCGGATTTCTTTTAAAACTAGAATTCGGATGCTAAACGACGTTTGCGGTGTATCGGAGCGCGAAGAGATAAAAATTCGCAAGAATGTTTCGAAAAAGCTCAACGGGACTATAACTTGTTATTGGCCCAACAGAAGATTTTTGGAAACAAAAATTTAAGCTTTTTTGGCTTAAAGGAGGTGACGCAAATACGAGATATTTTCATACGGTGGCCTCTACTCATAAACGTCACAATTCAATTACGCAGCCTTAAGAATTCGCATGGTGTTTGGTTATCTTGGGACAATGGATTAGGTAATCACATTGTTGATTATTTTCGTAATATTTTCTCTTCTTCTGTTTGTGATTTTACCCCAATTGTTGACTGCTTGAAGAGTAAAATTAGTCTTGCTCAGAATGCGTCCCTGCTTGAACCTTTCTTGGAGTTGGAAATTAAAGAGGCGTTATTTTCGATGTTTCCTGATAAATCTCCAGGTCCGGATGGGATGAATCGGCTTTTTCCCGAAATTTTGGGAAATTACTTGGTTCGAGCTTGTATCTTCTTGTTTGCACTTTATGAATTCTTGCTCGTTTCCAGCGGGTTTTAATGATACGAATTTGGTTCTTATACCTAAGACGGAAAACCCGGAATTAATTACTGAACTCCGTCCAATTGCTCTTTGTAATGTGGTTTATAAGGTGATTTCCAAAGTGCTTGCTAATAGATTAAAGCATGTGTGACCCAGTTTAATTTCGAAAAACTCAAAGTGCTTTTGTCCCTCGGAGATTAATTTATGATAATATTATGGTAGCTTTTGAGATTAATCATTATCTTAAGAGAAAGCGTCAATGAGCTAATGGGGTGGCCGCGTTTAAAATCGATATGAGTAAAGCGTATGACCGGATTGAGTGGGGATATTTGAAGGCCATTTTGTTAAAATTGGGTTTTGATCGCAAATGGGTGGATCTCTTGATGTTGTGTGTGACAACGGTGCGATATAAGATACTCCATTGGGATTTTGAATCGAAGATTTTTTTGCCGGAGAGGAGGTTGAGACAAGGGGACCCGTTATCACCATACTTATTTATCTTGTGTGCAGAGGGTTTATCGGCTATTATTAAGAATTATGAAGATAGAGGATGGCTTCATGGGTGTCGCATTGCCAAGAATGCTCCAAGTGTTACTTATTTGTTCTTCGCGGATGACAATTAAGGCTAATTGGGATGAATGCATGAAGATCAAAGAGTGTTTGGATTTATACTCTAAGGCATCTGGCCAATCTATAAATTTTCAGAAGTCATCTATATCATTCAGTAAGAATACCAACCCAGTTGTTATTGAGGAAATCTGTGAATTCCTTCATGTCTCAAATTCTGAAGTTCATGGTTCTTATCTTGGTTTGCCTTCGTTGATTAGTCGAAACAAGAAGGAAATTTTTGCGTTTATCAAGGAAAATGTGTGGTGTAGGCTTCAAGGTTGGAAGAAGAAGCTTCTCTCACAAGCAGGCAAGGAAATTCTTCTTAAAATTGTGGCTCAAACGGTCCCTATTTATGCGATGAGTTTGTTCCTTCTTCCTAATGAACTTTGTGTTGAATTGGAGAGAATGATGAACTCTTTTTGGTGGGGAAAAGGAGGGACAGATTCAAGGGGAATTAATTGGCTATCCCGAGTAAACGCGTGCGTTCAAAGGAATAAAAGGGGTTTGAATTTTTGAAGAATTCACGAATTCAATTTAGCTCTATTAGGAAAGCAAGTGTGGCGTTTGCTATCTGAGGAAAATTCTCTTGTGGCCAGGATTTATAAGGCAAGGTATTATCCAGGGTCTTCTTTCAATAATGTTGTACTTGGCTCTAATCCAAGTTATATTTGGCGTAGTATTCTTTCCGCAAGAAATTTTGTCATTTCGGGTTGTCGAGAAAGGTGGGGATGGTAAATGAGATACTTGTTATCAATGATCCATGGTTGCCCGATGATAATGCTTATGTTTCATCAGTTCATCCAACTTTGAACAATATTTCAGTGAATTATCTCATAAAGCCTACCAGTTTTGAATGGGATGTAGATTTAATTAAGGATATTTTTAATCCGCATGACGCTCGGTTAATTCTCAGTATTCCGTTGAGTTCGGAGAGTTATTGTGATAACTGGTTATGGACAGGTCATCAAAGGGGAGTTTATTCAGTTAAAACGGGTTACAAATTGCTGTGCAAAAATTTGGAGAATGAGTGTAACTTTGAGCAGTTATTTGATTGGAAGGGTTTTTGGCAATTGAAAGTTCCTGCAAAAGCCAAGAATCTCGTGTGGAGGACGTGTCTTAATGCTTTGCCAACCAAGGAACGATTGATTTCTCGTCAGGTTGATGTTTCTTTGTTATGCCCTGTATGTAATTTAGCAGCTGAGAATATTGCTCATGCTCTTTTTTTCTGTTCGACTGCTAGTGTTTGCTGGGATTTAATGGCTAATTTTCAGCCTAATTTGGAGCAGGTCACATTTTTTTCTTTGTTGAATTCCATTTGGGCCGTTAGTAATGTGGATTTGAAGTGTCAAGTTGTTATGCTATTATGGGCAATTTGGAGGAATAGAAACAATATTGTTTGGCGATACGAGGCCAATGTGCTACTCGAGATGATCAATTTTGCAAATTCTCGCTCTCCTTCAATGGCAAATGGCTCGCCTCTACCTTACCTGCAGATGGTTTATTAGGATCAAGATGGTGCGTTGAAGTGGCAAAACCTTCCCGGGTTGGTTGAAATGTAATGTCGGCGCTGCGTTATTTCCAGCAATGAGAAGATAGGATTTGGAGGTGTAATTAATAGAATAAAGCGGGGAGTTTGTATCACCGGTCCATGTCTTTGCAAATGGGCCGTTTGATCCGAAAAATTGCCGAGGCAATTGGTGTTCGAGAGGTGCTCTCGGTTGGGTGAAGAAAAATTGGGCCGACTCTCTTATGTGCTTGAAAACGGATTCTCGACGGTGGTACATGCTTTACGAGGAAAATCTATGGATAACTCTTAGTTTAATGTTGTTATTAAGGAGTGTAGTGAGCTTCTTAAAATGCTCCCAAAGTGTCTTGTGTTTTTGTAAAGAGATCGGCCGAATAGTGTTACTCACGTGTTAGCAAGAGCAACGTATTATGTGTCGATGTCAAAGAGTGAATTCTGTCCCTCCGCTCTTTATTTGTAATGAATTCTTTTTCGACCGCTCTATTAATAATAGTTTTTCTTTTTTGTTTCAAAAAAAAAAAAAAAAAAAAAATAAACACATACTTGGAGATTCTCATTAAAAGCATATTATTTGGAGATAGTTGTAAAGTCTTTTGGGTGTTGTTCCTTTCCTTGGTTAGAAAGCTTTTTTATTCTTTCATGGGGAAAATAGTGGTATTGCTACCATTTTCAACAACTGCAACAACCACTAAGGAGTTAATTTATAGTCTTTAAGAGAACAATACAAAATGATGGGAAACACTGTCATCAAAGCCATATACGGCCAAAAACGTGGAAATTTGCATGGATTGTCAATGTTCGATTTTTTTCTCGCAAGTTGTAGGGTTTAGGAATAAATAAGGGAGAGAGAAGAGAAGAATGGGAAGAAGGAGACGATGGGTAGGAGTGTTGAAGAAGAATTTAGGGTTTCAAAATAAAAAAAAAATTTGGGGTGTAATTAAAAGTTTGGGTTGGTAGTAAGGGACATTTTAGTCTTTTACCATTGATGGTATTTTTAACTTAAAGAGAGGGAGTGTATTGATAATTTTTGGGGTGTTAATAGCGCTTCCCAAAATCAAATTCACTTCTGCTCTTCGTCATCTGTTCCTTTTTATTAATTTACTTTAGCTTTTAACTTCTCTTTTCCCTCTCAAATCTGCAAACCCTAACCTTGATTTGTCACCAAATCGGTCTCATCATGTTTCACAACTACGATTCCAGACTACACGATGCAGGCTCTTATCGTCAGCGCCGAAGGTATGCCTGCGGATTTGTAAATAATATCTTTTTGGATCTCTTCTTAAAAATTTATTGAGTAATTTGCAGTTTGGTTTTATGATGTAGCAGAAATTATGAGTTACTATTTTTCTATGGTTATCGTGATCGCAAAGGTTTATCTATGCTGATTGTTCGCCTTTTCTTTTGTTATTTTTTTCTATTTGGAATGTTAGTAGAGTTGGAAATAAATTTTTGTATTTGCATGAGTGTTCAAAAATGTGCTGGATGTACTGCGGTTCGATTGTGGTTCTATTTTTGTGATTATTTTTCCTTTTAAATACTGTAGCGATTTAGGGCAGCCACCAATGATGATTCCACCCCCTATGCCAGGTGGTGCTGTGCCTATCTATGGCCGTGGTGGTCCAACTCCTTATGGGGGTCCGCTGGTGCCACCGCCTTATATAGGTGGTGCGAGAGGTATAGGTGGGGGTAGTGGGTTCAATGGATATCATGAGATTGAGCGAGGCGCTGGAAGAGGGTTTGGGGCTGGTCGTGGCGGTGGTTTTGCGGATCAAGGTAGAGGTGGTGGAGGAAGAGGATTTGGTGGTAGAGGATTAAACAATAATGGTTTTGGAGATAGACGAGGTGATGGAAGAGGAAGAGGTGGTGGTGCCTCTGGAAGGGGTTTCAGTGGAGGTCGTGGAGGAAGAGGAGGTAGGCCAAGGGGGGATGACTTAGATAATATTGCTCTTCCGAAGCCAGATTTTAGAGGCTTGACTGCTTTTAAGAAGGATTTTTATGTGGAGAGCCCATCTGTGAGGGCAATGACTGAGCAAGAGGTTATGATGTATCGTGCACGGCGGGAGATTACTGTTGAAGGCCATGATGTCCCCAAGCCAATTCGGATGTTTCAAGAAGCAAATTTTCCTGGTATTGCTTTTAATTTTCTGTCAAAGAATCACCTGGTCCCGGTTGCAAGTATATTCTTGTGCCCTAAAAAGGTCAACCTTCTTGAGTGGGCTTACATCACATCTCTTCTTGGATTCAGTTATATTGTCTTTGGTTGTTAACCTGTAGCTGTAGTTAGCTCATGACTTAGTTTGGTTTGCAGAATACTGCCTTGAGGTCATTGCTAGATTGGGATTTGTTGAGCCGACTCCTATTCAATCCCAAGGATGGCCGATGGCTTTAAGGGGTCGAGATCTAATAGGCATTGCTGAGACTGGTTCTGGAAAAACGTTGTCATATTTGCTGCCTGCTTTTGTTCATGTTAGTGCTCAGCCCAGGCTGGGTAAGTTACTTTGGAAATTCTTATCTTGATGAAACCTATCTCTTATATCTAAATAATATTATGACGAACAAAATAAACTACAGCACAAGGTGAAGGTCCCATTGTATTAGTGCTAGCACCTACTAGAGAGTTGGCTGTTCAGATTCAAGAAGAAGCTGTAAAATTTGGATCATTTGCGAATATAAGAAGTACTTGCATATATGGTGGCGCCCCAAAAGGACCACAAATTCGCGATCTTAAACGAGGTGATTCACTTTGTTCATTCTATATTTTTGTTTCTTCATGAAGTTTATTGGTGCTGATATTATTTATTGGTAATTTTTGCAACCTCATTATTAATGCCAGGAGTTGAAATTGTGATTGCTACACCCGGCAGATTGATTGATATGTTGGAAGCTCAACATACTAACTTGAAAAGAGTGACATACCTTGTGTTAGATGAGGCTGATCGCATGCTAGATATGGGATTTGAACCCCAAATCAGGAAAATCATTTCCCAGGTGCTGATTCATTTATCCAGCTCGTCGTTTTTATTTACATTTTTTGGTGATTTGACATTCATGACTTATTATATCTGGTAATTTGTGAGAGAATGTCAAAAGCATTAAAACATGACCTATTGATGCTGTAGATATTGATGATAATTATCTAGAAACATCACTTGGACCAATTGGAATATTCCGCTACTCCTAGAGTGCTTACTCAATTTCATGGCAGTAGAAATTTTTGTGGTCTCACAAACTTTGTTTTTTTTTTTTTTTTTTAATGTACTTGGGTTAGTTATAGCATATCTTGCTACAAGATGTTTTGAAATTATATTATTGGGCACCTGCTTTTCTGGGACAGTATGGATGTAATAATGGGGAATTGTCCTTCTAAATCTTTTTAACTTTTAATACAATGATTCAAGAATAGTTAAACTATTTAGTGGATTCATTTTCTTTTGAAACTCTGGAATCAAGTCCCAACTGCTTAATGATTGTAATTTGCTTAAGCTGATTAGTCTTTAAGCTATAATTTTTAGCTGAACGTAGCATTCAATTTCTACATTCCTAAAACTTGAACTATGACCCAATTTTTGGTATGTTGTCATCCAATAACACATCAACCAATTACTTATTATCGACATTGTTTATTTCCTAATACTCATCTAGGCTTGTATCTCCTCCTTTTTTAACTATTATCTACAGGGCATAGTTAATCTTTTGCAATAGTTCTTTGCACATTAACTCATCCTTTAATATTCTTACTATCTGAATAAAATTTACTTCGATTTTTTTTTGGATGGGTTAACTTAACGTACTCTTTACTTGTGCTTTTTCTCAATGTAGTCCTTGGCTTTCCTTTTATCTGCCTTAACATTTCATCACGACTAAGTTAAATTCATTTGCTAATGTTGCATGTTTTCCATAACAGTTCAACATTCTACACCATGAAACATCACTAATCTAGTGGGTATTCTGGCAAATCTAAGTTTTATGGAACATAATTTGGCAAGTGATACTTTTTACAGTCATTCCTTTACCTCTCTTCAAGCAGCTTAAACATTATTCTTGTGCTCCTAAATCAGTCAACATGCTTCTCACTTTCGTTTCTGTTCCATAGTTGGCATATGTTAAAATTTGAACCTGAAACAGACCTGCAAGCTTAGGATTTTAGTCCCTTAAGTAACAACATTTATATGACTTGCAACATTCATTATGCCTCATTTTCACTTGAACAACTTGATTCAGAACAATATAAATTGAACAGACAAGTTTCCAATGACTGCTGCAAGGTCCTTTTTCTGTTTATTCATGATAAATGGAATTCTATTAACTGGTAGTAATTCATGAATGGGTCATAAAAGTATCTTGAAGTTCTTTTGTACTATTCTAGTTAAAGGTATCCAGTTCTGAAACTTCTGAGGTTTAATGGAATTCTCAAAATGCAGATTCGTCCAGATAGGCAAACCCTGTACTGGAGTGCCACATGGCCAAGGGAGGTAGAAACTTTAGCAAGGCAGTTCCTTCGCAACCCTTACAAGGTTTGTCCTATCATTTTTCACCCTTAAGCAATTATGCTATTTGTAGAACAAGGTCAATGTCCATGCTTTGACCTCTTTGATATTAAAAGAATGCACGAAGTATATCTTAATTATAATCATCATCGATGAACTCTCATAATCTTTACTGTATTACAGGTTATTATTGGGTCTGCAGATCTGAAAGCAAATCAATCTATACATCAAATTGTTGAAGTGATGACTGATTTGGAGAAGTATAATAGGTGAAATAGATTGTAGAAGTTCTGTTCCTATACCTATAAAGGATTCATTGAAAGGAAGCAGACTACATGTTTCTTTCTTATTACCATATATTTTTCCTGCAGGTTGATCAGATTGCTGAAAGACGTCATGGATGGAAGTAAAATCTTAATCTTTGTGGAGACTAAGAAAGGATGTGATCAAGTCACAAGACAGCTGAGAATGGATGGATGGCCAGCTTTGTCCATACATGGTGATAAAAGCCAGGATGAAAGGGATTGGGTCCTGGCAGAGTTTAAAACTGGCAGAAGTCCTATAATGATTGCCACTGATGTTGCTGCTCGTGGCCTTGGTAGGATTAGTTTCAAAGTTTAGGTTTTAGACCTATAAGGATTAGTCTCTCATCTTGGTCTACGTAGGCAAGTCTTCCGGCTGTTCTCCATGTTCCTGACAATATTGTGGTTTGGGTGCGGAAGTTTGTGCGTCTGAGCCCATTGGTCGCTTCACTACAATTTGCCTTGTTTTTTGAGAGTTTGGTGCCTTTAATATCATGAGGAATGAAATTGGACTTCGAAGATATTGAGTGTATTGTATCCTCCTTGAACAGTGCCTTGGCCTAGACCCTAATGATGACCTAGAAATAGTGATTTCTCTTCCTGGTACTACCTTAATATATCAGCTTGAGCATGTTTCGCCAATGTGTGGACATTATTGTCAGTTACCTAAATACAGTACAGCTTTTGATAGACAATTATATCATAGGTTTAAGGGTTAATTACAAAAATTACCCCTGAGGTTTAGCCTATTTACAAAAAAACCCAGTTATCTTTCAAAATTACAAATACCCAATTGACATTTGTTTCTCATTTACAAATTGTATCCTGAAGAGAGAGGGGGTGGGGGGGAATTTGTTAGGTAAATACAAACTTCAAGGGGTGTTTGTCATTTTGAAAGATAGGAGTTTTTTGTAATCAGGCTAAACCTCAAGGGTAATTTTTGTAATTATCTCTAGGTTAATGAATTTCATAGGGTTTTGTTGATTTGGATGCACAGAAAATGAGGATGAGCATTAGTTGCAGACACTGGGTTTTTCATAAATTATCTCCTCGTGTGCGTCTGCGTTGCATAATTGAAGCTAAAGTGCCCATCCACACTTAGGGAGCTGGTAGTTTTGACAGCCGGTTGACTCATGCGAGATTATGCATTGATTGGACAATGAATTTTGAGAATTGTGGAGGAGCTGCTCCTTATCCCTGCAAAGTAAGGTAGGCACATTTTAAAAGATGTGTTTTATCTTAAGCATGATCAGTTTGGATCTTAGGAATGCAGGGATAAGGTGGCTATGTTGTGCCTCACTTCGATTTGGTTAAATGTCTTATATCTGATGTAAATTTTTGTATTGCTTGTAGATGTGAAGGACATAAAATGCGTGGTCAATTATGATTTTCCATCCAGTCTAGAGGATTATGTTCACAGGATTGGCCGAACTGGTCGTGCGGGAGCCACAGGAACAGCTTTCACTTTTTTCACCCAGGGAAATGTGAAGTATGCAAGGCATCTGATTAAGATTTTGCAACAAGCAGGGCAAGTTGTTCCTCCTCAACTTGCTGCTTTGGCTCGAACGAGTGGATCTAATATTGGAGGTAAGCATTGTTGAGTTATTGCTATTTGATATATGATTCATTCCACCATAGAAACCCATTACTTTTCTAGAAGTCATTATTGTTAATTGGGCAAATCGCAAAAACTACCCTGAGGTTTCGCCTAACTACAGAAACCCCAGTTATATTTCAAAATTACAAAAACCCCTTAAGATTTTGCAAACACCCTCTTGAGGGTGCAATTTGTGATAGAGAAGCAAATGAGAAAAGATAGCTGTTTTTTTTTTGGTAATTAGACTGAACCTCAAGGTTTTTATTTTTTTATTTTGGTAATTAACCCTTTGTTAATGTTAAATTATCATAGATGTTTACTACTTTGTAAGAGCTTGCTGAATGTTGCTTAGTGTTTATTGATTCTCAGAAATGTCATTTTAAATGTGAATGAATTAATGTTTATTGCAGCATCGAGCAACTTCCGTTCCAGAGGACGAGGAGGTTTTGGCAACCGATCTTTGATTTCTGGGTCTAACACTACTCCTATTGGTGGCAGAAGGCCGTATTAGGTTTTAATATGATTCTAGTTTGTGTAACATTTGAGCTTATGCTATGTTGAACTTTTTTCCCTTTTTCGTTTTTCTTTTTTCCCTTTTTCTTGTGAATGTTTTGATATATTCAGGTAAGGGTTTCTTCTCTCTCTCATTTCTACACAGAGATGGGTTGATCTTAGTGGATGGTTGATCCGAGGAGAGCATCGATCAAATTTAACATTAAATCGACCTGCTTGAATTCTGAAGTGCCACTTGATATAAATGTTTTTTGACGGATGTGTTCGTCGCTTTAGTCCACACAAGATCTCGTAGATGAAAACAATTATATGTTTCATCTGGGAAAGATGATATTATTATTGTATTTATGGTATTATGTAGCGTAGTCAAATACCGATGAAATAGCGAGACTTTGCTACACATGGTCCATCGTGCTAACACGTTTTACCTGCTAAATTCTCAAAATTTTGTACTTTGACGAAAAATTGCTTATAACAATTCTAATTTTTTTTTCTTGGGGTGTCGGTGAGTGGAACTCGAATAGGTCAAACTCGAGTTGGGTTTTGAATCTTTTTATAGTTTTAACTTTAAGCTCGTTCTAAGAATTTAAGTTTGAGCTTGTTGTATTGTACGTATCAACTGTTTTTAAATACCGTACTATACTAGTCGGTTCAACCGGTTATCTTGGATATTGGTGGTCGATTTGGTACAATGAAGGCCTTAAAACTCATTTTGTCATTAAACTCAATCAATACCTAAAAAAACCTTTAAATTGGATTTTACTAATTTTTTTATTTTTGTATTTTTCACCTTTCTTTATGAAAATAGAATTTATAAATTTAACATTTAATATATTTATGTCACTATTTGAATTTTATTAAAATAGGTAAAATCGACGTTGAACTGCTGGGTGGCTTGACCGATCTTGATCACCGTGTGGTATTTAAATCATTGGTACATACATATATATATATATATATATATATATATGTAGGATATGGATCAAATAGGTCCTCCTACTTGGGGTGAGTCCATAGGGACACGTTCTAACCATAGATCAATAATTTTGGGTGGTCCAGATTTTTAGGGGTTTTTTATGTTTATTTTTTTGTTTCAGCAATTAAGAAGGGTAGGGTGGTCATTTTGCATTGTAGAATCAATTATTGAGATTTCATTCCCTATTTCACGTGGATTCACCCACTCTTCACGTCTCTGCTCTTCCCTTTCTCTCTCCACCGATTCAGCTTCAAAAACTTTTTCATTCCCTCTCTCAGTCTTCGAGTTCGATTCCGACTTTCAGTCTTCCAGTTCGATTTTTCGAAGGGTTTGCAGTTGTTTTGAAGGTAAGTTTTCATCTCTCTCGATTGTGTTTTCGAATGTTTCGATTTGTAGGTAGTTGCCAGTTTTATAGGGTTTATGAAGGTTCATAGTTCGTGATTTTTCGTTCGATTTTTGCAACTTCAATCTATGTTTTTTGTTGTTCTGGATGATTTTTGGGGTTGATATTGTGTGTTTTTCATATCGGTTTGCACATTGGTTTTTTTTTTTTTGGTGTTCAGAAATATGATTGTGGCCTTTTTTTCATTTGCTTTTGGTAGTTGTTAAGGTTGCTTGTTTAGTTTGTTTATGGTGATTGTGAAATGCTGAATACTTTGACTCTACTGCAATTCTACTATTTATGTCTGTTTTTGTTTGCACGCTTGTGTAATTGTGTAATTCTGCTTATGAAGGTATTACTATTTGCATGCGAATCTTTCATCAGTTAGATTTTAGTAGTAGTGTTGCATGCGTAGTGTTAATTAAATGCTTATGTAGTTGAAAGTATGTGCATATGAAGTTGTTTTGATGCACATGCATTGTGACTTTTGCAGCGCCAGATATTTGCTCAGAATATTTTATCCAAAGGTTGTACATTGGCTGCGAGTTATATACAGAATTCTAAAGTATTGAGGTCAAGCTACGGAAATATACATGGGCGGAGGAATGAGGAATCGGATAGTGGGTTGAAGAAGAAAACTTCTCGCATAATTTTCCATGTTGCGAGACAAAGTACTCATTTGCTATTACTTTGGGTGACACGAACGAACACAATGCGAAGAATTTGCTCGAGGAAAAAAAAAACAATGGGATGAAGAAGTTGTGATCTAAGGTTTTTGTAGGAATTTGATTTCGATATTGTAACTCTATGTCAAACAAGATACTTTTATGCGGTTTTTGTTTTATGTTGTCATGTTGTAAATATTTTGATAAACATGTAGGTAGTGTTAGATAAATGTTTTTTATCATGATTTTGATGATTATGTTCGATTTTGTTCAAATGAGTTTTAAACCAAAACAATGTCCCTAAATGTTGTCTAAATACTTCCGATCAACTTAAAATATTTTTACTATTTTTCGGAGTATTTCTTGGAGTTTATTTTCAATAAAAAATTGGACAACACATTTGTTTCAGGCTCGACCGGTGCCCTATAGGGCAACCCGCACTGAGTTGAGTGAGAAACAAAAAATGGGGCGTAAGAAAAATAGGGCGGGCGGCGGCCGACCAGGTGGGCGGCGTGCGGTCGGCCGTGGCGACTGCACTGGGATTGGATTTTGTTCCGAGACTTCTCTGTTTAGTAAATTCTTCAAGAAGCAACCGGTCAATGACTAAGAGCGACCGGTCGCACCCCCTTCGACCGGTCCCCCCGTGTAAAAATTTGCGTAATTCAATTTCAATCTTATCTCTCGTGCGACGGTCGAACCCTTGTTTATCAAAGAAACTATCCGTTGCGTTTTGGACAACTTTTCCCTATTTTGTGGGATTGATTTCTAACAGTATATTGATCATTTTAAATGGTTTCTTTTGCAAAGAAATCACTCCCCAAGGAGGAGCCAATGTCCGGAAATGAAAGCCAAGTCCTCTCCTATAAATAGAGGCTTCATTCAAGCAACAAGACACAACACTTAATACAAGCAAAAAGAGCAAACAAAGCAAACACTTCTATATCTTGTTGTATTAGCCTAAGCACTTTCACTTGCACAAATTTGAGGTCTAGGCTTTCAATTCTTGATTACACTTGTACTCATATTGTATCAATCATTATTGAGTTGTAATCTTGATTTTGGTCATCATTCAACACAAGACATCCTTGTGAGTATTCTTGTGGTAAGAATACACTTGGGTGATCTAGGTGATAGGTGTTTGAAGGTTGTGGTAATCTTCAAAGGTGTTGTAAGAGGGTTGTGGTAATCCTCAAGGTGGTGAAAGAGGGTTGTGGTAATCCTCAAGGTGTTGTATTAATTTTTGGTAAATTAATAAAACCTTTTTTTTTTTTTGAAATCCATCCCGGAGATACTGGGGTGGTAGAGGATTAGGCCCTAGGTGGGTTGAACCTCTTTAAATCAACGAGTGTTGTTAATTTCCGCATTTACATTCTAGTCATTTACTTGTGGTTTCAAAAAGAGGGTGATTTGCGAAAAATCGGCATAATCTATTCACCCCCTCTAGATTATTGTAGTCACTTGACTAACAAGTGGTATCAAAGCCAAACTCTTTGGCTAGCTTGTTCCGAGTAAAGAGGAAAGATCCATGGCTACAAATGATGCTCATCCACCAATAAGCCACCACTATTCGACGCCAACAACTACGCATTTTGGAAAGACCGTATGGAGTGCTTCCTACAAGGGTGCGGGTTCGACATTTGGAATGTGGTCATTGAAGGAGTTGATCAACCAACAAATAAATCGGAGGATGGCACCTTGGCTCCTAAACCTTTCAAGGAGTTTGATGAAAACGACAAAAAGGCTTTCTCTCTAAACGGTAAGGCCTTAAATATTTTGCATTGTTCTCTTACCGCCACCGAGTACAATCGCATAAGAGGCATAAGGTCGGCACATGAGGTTTGGGAAAAATTGGAGACAATCTATGAAGGGACTAAGAAAGTCAAGCAAGCAAGAAAGACCATGCTTGTTAAAGACTTCAAAAACTTTAACATGTATGATGGCGAAAGCATCTCCAAGATGGCGGAAAGGCTTGACAATATTGTCAATCCTCTTGTGGCCCTCGCAAAGTCATCTCCGAAGAAGACAAGGTGACCAAGGTATTAAATGCACTTCCCCTGGCTCATGGTCCGAAAAAGTAACGGCAATCACGGAGGCACAAAATCTTGAGACACTCAAGTTTGATGAGCTTATTGGAAATCTACTCATCTATGAAGTCTATCTCAAGGAGAGGAAAAATTCCAAACCATCCACAAATCAATCGGGTATGCAAATTATTCCTAAAGGTCTTGCTTCTTCTTCTAATAATGCATACTATGATAATGATGATGATGATGAGGAGACGGTCGCACTTGTTCGAAAATTTGCAAAATTTGTGAATAAAAATAAAGCAAGAAAACCAAGAGATAATGCTTGCTTTAAATGCGGAAAACTCGGGCACTTCATTGCCGATTGATTGCAAGCTTCGATGAAGAGGAGCAAAAGAAAAGGAAGCCTTTCACAAAAAAGAAGGCTCTAAATGCGGAAGTCAAAACATGGGATGAACTACTCGAAACAACCGATGAAGAAGGAGAAACCGAACACGGTCTCATGGCTATAGACGAAGAAAACAATGAGGTACACTCAAATTCTTCTACTTCCTCCATAGTTGATGACTTGCAATGTGATTTTGATGAATTGCAAATTGAGTTTCAAAATTTAATCGTTAAATACAAAAATTTGAAAAAGGAGCATAAGGAGATTAAGGTTGAAAAGGAAAAATTATTTACCTCTTATGAATCTCTAGACAAAGCTCATGCTCTTACTCTTACTAGAATTCATTCTCTTGAAACCGAAAAGGAATTGCTCACAAAAGATATTGAATGTTTGAAAAATGATGTGCATCGTTTCAACATAAGTACGGATAAAGTCACAAAATTTTAGATGCACAAAGATGTGAGCATTCCAAATCGGGACTTGGTTATAAGCCATTTCAAAGTGTTTTTAAGAAAAATAACCAAGGTCCAACTTTTTGTACGTGCTAATAATTATAATACTCCTACTTGTTTTTATTGTGGCAAAGTTGGACATTATGCTAATAATTGCAAATTGAGAAATAGCTCAAGACATGTTTGGAGACCCAAAGGTCTCAAGACTAACCCCCACGGACCCCAAAATTATAGGGGTACCTAAAAGAAATTCTTTTGTAGGTAATAGGGGCTATAACAACAATGGAAGATTCAAAATGGCTCGTGGACGCGGATGTTCATGCCATATGACCGGGAGGAGAGAACTTTTTACCAACATCAAGCTCCAAGAAGAGGGTATGGTCATGTTCGCAATGGCAAAGGAAAAATTCTTGGAAATGGAGAAATTGGTAACTCTTCTTTCTCTCTTAGTAATGTTCTATTAGTTGAAGGGCTTAAGTTTAATTTGATAAGTGTTAGCCAACTTTGTGACTCAAAATATGATGTTTCCTTTAATAAAGAAAAATGTCTTATACTTAAAAATGATGAAATTATTTGTGAAGCAAATAGAAAAGACAATCTTTACAAAATTTGTACAAGTGATTTGGTTAGTCAAAATGTTTCTTGTTTAGTCGCCAATAATGATTTAACTAGCTTATGACATAGGCGACTTGGACATGTTGGATACAAGAATTTGAAAAATATTTACAAAAACCAACATGTGAAAGGACTACCTAAATTGAATTTTGAAAATCTTGGCTTATGTGACACTTGTCAAAAGAACAAATTAGTTAAAAGTAGTTTCAAGCCCAAAAACGATATTTCCACAACCAAACCCCTACAAATGCTTCACCTTGACTTGTATGGGGATATTGGTACTGACTAGTCTAAGTGGAAAACATTACACTTTTGTTATCGTCGATGATTTTTCTAGATATACTTGGGCTCTTTTTCTTACCAATAAAAGCGATGGCGTTAATGAGTTTGTTAAGTTGTGTAGACTTATTGAGAATGAAAAAGAAGATACTATCAAGTCTATTCGGCGATCGAGGTGGAGAATTTGACGGTGAATTTAGAGTATTTTGTGAAACCAAAGGATATGCTCATAATTTCTCGGCTCCAAGGATACCTCAACAAAATGGAGTAGCCGAACGGAAAAATCGGACATTACAAGAAATGAGTCACCATGCTCAATGAATTCTCACTTCCAAAATATTTTTGGGCCGAAGCCGTAAGTACCGCTTGCTATGTCATTAATCGAGTTTATATTCGTCCTAAAATGAATAAAACTCCATATGAGCTTTGGAAAGGAAGAACTCCAAATATTAGTTATTTCAAGATATTTGGGTGTAAATGCTTTATTTTGAATACCAAGGATCAATTGGACAAACTTAATCCTAAGGCCGATGAAGGAATATTTATGGGATATTCAACAAAAACAAAGCATATCGAGTTTACAATAAGACTAGTGGAGTTGTTGAAGAATCCATCCATGTCAAATTCAATGAAGCTTCGGGAGTTGAAAGAATTCCTAATGATGAAAGTGATGAAGAGGATATCATTGAAATTAATGATCAACCGTCCCACATCAAATGATCAACCGTCCACTTCAAAAGGTCCTCAAGAAGATAGAGGTGATATCTCGGATCTTCCCGTTGCATTAAAATTTGAGGGAGATCACCCAAAAGATCTTATTATTGGTGATCCTTGACAAAGTGATGACTCGGAGAAAATTTGCCGAGAAAGCTCTTATTTCTCAAAAAGAGCCTAAAAATGCTAAAGAGGCTATTGAGGATGAGGATTGGTTCCTAGAGATGCAAGAGGAGTTGAATCAATTTGAAAGAAATGATGTATGGGAATTGGTACCTTGTCCTCCATCTCAAACTATTATTGGTACAAAATGGGTATTCCTAAACAAACTTGATGATCAAGGCAACATTGTTCGAAATAAGGCAAGGTTAGTAGCTCAAGGGTATTGTCAAGAAGAAGGTATTGACTATGATGAAACTTTTGCACCGTAGCACGTTTAGAAGCTATTCGTATTTTAATTGCCTATTCTTGTTTTAAAAATTTCAAACTTTACCAAATGGATGTTAAATCCGCTTTCTTAAATGGTATTATTCAAGAAGAAGTCTATGTAAAACAACCTCCGGGGTTTGAAAATTTCTCTAGGCCAAATGATGTTTATAAACTTAAAAAGGCCTTGTATGGTTTAAAACAAGACCCCGTGCATGGTATGATAGACTTAGCTCTTTTCTTTTGCAAAATGGTTTTATAAGAGGTAAAGTTGATACAACTCTCTTTGTTTTTGAAAAAGGGCAAGATTGTTTACTTGTGTAAATATATGTTGATGATATTATCTTTGGTGCTACTAATGATTCTTTGTGCAAGAAATTTTCTAAGTTAATGCAAGGAGAATTCGAGATGAGTATGATGGGGAGCTTAACTTCTTTCTTGACTTCAAATTAAGCAATGTCAAGAAGGTATTTATATTTCGCAATCAAAGTATACAAAAGAACTTTTGAAAAAGTTCGGCATTGAAGAAGGAAGAACCGCCTCTACTCCTATGGCAACAAATGTCAAAATTGACGAAGATGAGAAAGGCAAGTCCGTGGATGAATCAAAGTATCGAGTATGATTGGTAGTTTACTTTATTTAACCGCTAGTAGACCGGACATTCTTCATGCCGTATGCCTATGTGCTCGTTTTCAAAACAATCCCAAAGAATCTCACATGAGTGACGTTAAAAGGATTTTTCGATATTTGAAAGGCACCATTCAATATGGTTTATTTTATCCAAAGAATGAAAATTTTTCTCTTAAAGGTTATAGTGATTCGGATTATGCGGGAAATATTGATGATCGAAAAGTACTTCCGGATCATGTCAATTTTTAGGCGATTGCCTAGTTTCTTGGTTTTCAAAGAAGCAAAATTGTGTTTCTCTTTCAACTACCGGCCGAATATATTTCCGCCGCATTTTGTTGTACTCAACTTCTTTGATGAAACAAACCTTAGCGGATTACAAATGCTCTTTTGAAAATGTACCTATCTTTTGTGATAATATATCCGCTATAAATATTCCTCAAAACCCGGTTCATCATAACCGTACTAAACATATTGAGATTCGACATCATTTTCTAAGGGATTGTGTTTCAAAACGTAAATTGAGATATCTTTTGTACCATCTCAAGATCAATTAGCGGACATTTTTACAAAACCGCTATCTTCCGAGACTTTTTCATCAATACGAGCTCGGTTAGGCATAATGCATATTGAATGAAGCTTACGTTTGCATTTTACACGTTTTTAAAACTTAGGGGCGAAAAATCGGATTTTTGGTTGAAAATTCGGATTTTGGAAAAACTGACAGACAGTGGGCTGAAGGGGTTGAGGGCAACCTGTCCGCCCCTCAACCACGACCGGTCGCCCTAAGCAAAATCTTGGATTAAAATGGTTCTGTCTTCAGCATTCGCAAGTTTAACTTATTTTGGCCATTTTTCGTCCCCTTTGCCAAATTTTCACATATTTCATTCAAAAATGGTTTTCATGCATTTTTTTTCACAACATGGACGTTATATAGCATGACCATCATTGTAATACCAAATTTATATTTCGGGCTTTTATTAAGTTTGTGATTTTTTGATTTTTAGTTAGTTTATTTTTTTAGGGGCTAATAATTATTTTTTTAATTCAAGCCCAATCTTTCGAATTCAATGTCCAATTGTCCGCACTCAAGCTTAAAAATGCCCCATTTAATATGATCCCTTATCAATTTAGCCCAGTCCAATTCCAATAGAATTCTAGAATGTCAAGATATTAGTTATTAAACTTCCAAATATATCAAATCTTGTGATATCTTACCCGATTTATGAAAATCCTATGAGATTAAAACAATTAACCCTAATTAAGTCTATATAAATTAATCCGCAATTCAAGGAAAACAAAAAAAAAATCACGTTCGGCAAATAAGAAACAGGTAACCATCATCTTTTCTTCCTTCACGTAAATTTTCACTGCCCAAACCAGAATCAATTCCCAAACCCAAAAATTATCCAACCAAGCGGCAACAGTAAATCACCACCCCCGATTACGCCATTGCTGGAAGAAGCAAGACCTAAATCGAAAACCCACGGCCCAAACCGAAACCCAAAATCCTTCGAATACACCACTGACAATATCACACCTGGCCCGAAACCCAAACCAGCCCGTAACCGAACAAAAAGAAATCCCACCGGTGTCGCCGCCTGAAAGTACTCCCCTTGCCGTCGCCGCGCCACGTCGCCCGTTGCTGCCGGTGTGCCTGCGCGTGGGAGTTTAATAGAAAGAAAAGAAGAAGAAAAGAGGGAATTTGGGGGGGCTTGTTGTAATCGGCCACAGAAGAAAGAAAGAAGAAGAAATAAGGTGGCGTGAGATAAGAAGTAGAAAAAGAGAAGAATAAAAAAATGAAAGATGAGGTTGTTGGGCCTGGGAGTAAGAAAAAGTAGGAAAGGAGTGAGAAAAAGAGAAAGATAGGAAATGAAAAAAAAAAAGGAAATTAGGGGGGTGAGGTTGCTGGTGAAGAAAGTAAGAAAAGAGGGATTTGGTTGGGGGTGGTTGACCGAAAATGGGGTAGGAAAAAGTAGGAAGAAAATAGAAAGAAAAGAGAAAAGAAAAAGAAAAAGAAAAGGAAAATGAAAAGAAAGAGAAAAAAAGAAGAGAATATAGGAGAGAGATGATGGTGATGTACGCATGGGAGGGGGAAAAAGGAGAAGGAGGAATTTTGGGAATGTGGTCCTATATCACTATTAATGATTTATCCTTCAACCCCAAACCATTAAACTAGCCTTAAATTCCCAATTTCTATTTTGATTCCAATTCAACCATCAATTCTATTTTTTTATATATATATATATATATATTCTATTATGCCCCTAAACTAAGATTTTTAGATTAAGTTTAGAATATTCGAGGATTTTAATTAGTATTATTTTATATTGATTAGGCGTTTTGTCGGCGAGGATTAGGCGTGCTTGCATCCGACACTTCTAGGCTCTACTAAATTTTCAAAGCTACGTTCAAGGTGGGGTTTGTTTTCCAAACTTTATTGTCCTTGTTAAATGCTTAGATTATTTTGCATGAATATGTAGTACGATTCTTAGGCAGACTATTGAGCCAGGGGACTCAAGAGGTCCGGTCGATGTATCCCTCGGTGGAACCCGCAAAGCAACTATTGTCTATGTCTACGGTTTTTCAAATGATCTATGCTATGTCCTATCGGATTGTATTTGCATGCCTGTGAGATATCTCACAGTATTTAGCTTGGACAATTTATACTCCACCGAGTTGTGTCGCTCACCCCACATATAACAAATTTTTCGGGTTCGAGTCGGCGATGGTTATTGGCGGTGGATAATGGATGACCTATGAAACTATTGGAGTAATGTCCTTTTATTTTTAAATGGTAATTTTAATTAAACAAGAAATTATTGAATTATTATGATTTTCTAAGTTTATTTATGCAAATAGACTAAAAGGGATTTTTTATATATATAGATTAGTAAATGTCCGATGTCCTTAGAAATAAATGAATATATGAATTTTCTACACTTTAAATTTGCTTCCATTGCTATTGAATTTTTAATAAAATATATTTACATGCCTATTTTCTCTTATAAATAAAAGTATGAACGCGATATTTTCAAAGTTTTTCACCACAAGTGGTCCATTAGAATTATATGTAGATGTCAAATTTTATTCCAAATATGTTATGCGATTGTTTCCGCTATAATTATTATTCTTTTTGAAAAATTAAATGGCTCGCTATAACGAGTTTTGTTTCTTATGTTAAACAAAGTATTCGGCAAAATAAATGTATCTCAGTATATTTTATAGTCCAAAATTTCGGGCGTTACGGGTGGTATCGGAGCGGGTCTACCTTTCAGACTTGAAAAAAATTATATACATATATACATGTATTTTTCGTGTGTGTACTCGATAAATGAATAAGTAAGTTTTAAAATAAATGAAAAAACATCTACGAATCCACCACCGCTATGCCACGCCAACTCCAAAGCCAAGGTACGAAGATAAATTTTCAAAAGTTCTATTGCTACTTCTATCAAGCTATCGCCATTGCTATCGCTTATTGCTATTGCTATTACTATTACTATCGACAAATTACATGACTTCTATTGCGGAAAAAAATGATTCAATTGTATTTTTATGGATGCATAGCACATACGATAGAATTTAACTATTGGACTCTTACAAGATATTGATGAATTCTATAGAGAAATATAGAGGCTAACACAAACTCTAGAAGACCCAAAAGGACAATTGTGATAGAATACATGAGGTTCATTACGAATTTATTCAAACAATAGATGATCTAGAATGTTAAGATTGACTATGAGTTGAAATACTAGCAACATAGATTTTGGATGGACCTTAGTATCTTTAAAGTTGAATATATTTTTGATTTACGACATGCTCATTTCATTTAAGTGTTAATGATAATACATTAGGATGGTTATGAGGTTAGTATATTTTTGGAAAGATAATTGTTATTGTTTGGATGTTTGAAGTCGTGAAACGAAAATTAGTGGATTGGATTTAGAAATTTATTTATATGAAGGGACAATTTTGATGTGATCTTAGGCATTGACTAGTTTAGTAAGAGTCGGAAAGTATAGAGAATTCCATAAGGAGATAGTGTTCGATGCATTAATAATATGAGTTTGTTTTTCTACGGGCAAGGACTAATCTTTTGTACCCCAACTAGTGTCGGAAAGAAAGCAACGGAAAATTTAAGAATTGAAATTGTCGAGCATTTGGTTAGTGCAAAGGTTCCCAATCTTTGTTTTGAAAATGGTCAATATGCTAATTTTCGAGGCTATGAAATATATTTTTAGGAACTTTTATTTGGGAGTCCATTGGATAGACAAATAGAATCCATTATTGACTTTTACTTGGGACAAAAGACCGATGTCAAATTCACCATAGGATGATGTTGAAGGGATTAGATCGTGAAATTACAAGAATTATTTGTTAAATGATTTATCCGACTTAGAGTATCACCACGAGGAGAGCTAATCATGGTTGTTAAGATAAGATGGATATATGGAGTATATTTATTATATGGAGAATTTATTGGATTACAAAACAAGTACCCAATGCTAAGAATAAATGATTCATTTGATTACTTAAAGGATCTAGTGTCTTATTTAGGATCTATTTGAGGTCTCGATATCACCCACTGAGTTTTAATGAGTTTAAATTGTAGTTAGACTGTGTAATATTTGTTCATGAGGAATTTAAGTCGGCCTGGTTAAACTCGAAGTTGTTAATAATGGCGTCTATGATTGCGAACGAAGTTTGGAGTTTCCTATGACTCTCGAGGTATTACATAAGGTTTATAGAATATTTTTTTGGGATATGACAATACCAACGACTAGTTTGACGAGGAAATTTGAGAAGTTTCAGTTGGACAGAGAAGTGTGAGGAGAATTTGTGAGAACTTAAAGGAAAATTGACCAAGTTACCCATAGAACAAGAATAAATTAGTGACAAAGTTTGCTAAGTTGATAATAGTGGTTGTCATACCTTCTTGTGGATTGAAATTATTGCAACAATATTTGAACGACTTGTACTTAGAAATAAGATTTAATGAGATACAAGTGGCATATAAGTTTTAGGCAAGATAAGAAATCATGATCTAATTGCAGACCTCAATAGATTTTTATGGTTGCTAATGGTGCATTAGCCTACAAAGGAATTTTGATTGTAATTAAGGAAGAACTCGTGATACTAACAAAGGCGGACGCAGATTTCGACTTTGGGGGGAAAACGGACCGAGTTTATAAATTTATACTATGTGAATTTTTTTCCATATACTACCCATAATTAATGGTTTTTTATATTGTAAAAGACAACTATTTAAAATTTTATCAAATTTTGGAGCGAAAATTGTAAATTAGTTCATTTATTTTACCTTTAAAAAATAATTTGGAAAATTTTTGGGGAAAAGAAATTTTTGGAAAATTTTGGGGGAATTCTTTTTTTTTTTGAAAATTTTGGGGGGCAATTGTAAATTAATTAATTTATTTTACCCTTTAAAATATAATTTCAAAAATTTTTGGGGAAAAAAATTTTGGAAAATTTTGAAGGGCAATGGCCCCCCTTGCCCCCTTGGTCCGCCATTGGATACTAAGTTAAGCACATTGATACCGTACACAACTCACCTATGAGTTACAAAGATTTGTCTAGAGATGCAAAATATATTTTTGATAGGAAGTATTGGAACTTGTGGATAAATGCATGACACGTCAACAAGTTAAGATCAAACACCAACGATCTAGAATTTGTTAAGACATTTGAGATTATCGAATGACGGATGAGAGTATATAGATATTGACTTTGTTGTAAGCTGATCACTTTCAACTAAGGAAAATCACGATATGGGTTATTTGTGACCGACCACCAAGTCTACACACTTTATGCGGATGATATATCATTTAGATTAGATTTGCTCAATGGTACATAAGAGAAACAAAGTGAGACTATCATATAGATACTAGTTCACTTTGAATATTTGGAGAACTTGCAACAATGTATGGGAACATGGTTAAATTTTAGTGGACTATACCATCTATTTCAGTAGACTGATGGACAAACTAAAAGGACAATAGAACTTTAAGGGACATGTATTTTGGATTTTCAGAATAACCTGGAGGCATATTTACCTTTAGTGGAGTTCCTTATAACAATAGTTGAGATGGCAAGGACGATCCAAACTTGAGAATAAAAGAATGAATTATAGCATGATATTAAGACGATATTTGATTTTAGTAATTAAGTTAATTGAATTTAGAGACGAAATTATTTTTAATGGGGATAGTTTGTAATACCAAATTTATATTTCGGGCTTTTATTAAGTTTGTGATTTTTTGATTTTTAGTTAGTTTATTTTTTTAGGGGCTAATAATTATTTTTTTTAATTCAAGCCCATCTTTCGAATTGAATGTCCAATTGTCCACTCCAAGTTAAACAAGCCCCATTTAATATGATCCCTTATCAATTTAGCCTTCCCAATTCCAATAGAATTCTAGAATGTCAAGATATTAGTTTTTAAACTTCCAAATATATCAAATCTTGTGATATCTTACCCGATTTATGAAAATCCTATGAGATTAAAACAATTAACCCTAATTAAGCATATATAAATTAATCAGCAATTCAAGAAAAACAAAAAAAAATCACGTTCGGCAAATAAGAAACAGGTAACCATCATCTTTTCTTCCTTCACAGGTAACCATCATCTTTTCTTCCTTCACGTAAATTTTCACTGCCCAAACCAGAATCAATTCCCAAACCCAAAAATTATCCAACCAAGCGGCAACAGTAAATCACCACACCCGATTACGCCATTACTGGAAGAAGCAAGACCTAAATCGAAAACCCACGGCCCAAACCGAAACCCAAAATCCTTCGAATACACCACTGCCAATATCACATCTGGACCGAAACCCAAACCGGCCCGTAACCGAACCAAAAGAAATCCCGCCGGCGTCGCCGCCTGAAAGTACTCCCCTTGCCGTCGCCGCGCCACGTCGCCCGTTGCTGCCGGTGTGCCTGCGCGTGGGAGTTTAATAGAAAAAAAAGAAGAAGAAAAAAGAGGGAATTTGGGGGCTTGTTGTAATCGGCCACAGAAGAAAGAAAGAAGAAGAAATAAGGTGGCGTGAGATAAGAAGTAGAAAAAGAGAAGAATATAAAATGAAAGATGAGGTTGTTGGGCCTGGGAGTAAGAAAAAGTAGGAAATGAGTGAGAAAAAGAGAAAGATAGGAAATGAAAAAAATAAGGAAATTAGGGGGGTGAGGTTGCTGGTGAAGAAAGTAAGAAAAGAGGGATTTGGTTGGGGGTGGTTGACCGAAAATGGGGTAGGAAAAAGTAGGAAGAAAAGAGAAAGAAAAGAGAAAAGAAAAAGAAAAAGAAAAGGAAAAGGAAAAGAAAGAGAAAAAAAAAAGAAGAGAATATAGGAGAGAGATGATGGTGATGTACGCATGGGAGGGGGAGAAAAAGGAGAAGGAGGAATTTTGGGAATGTGGTCATTCTATACACTATCGATGATTTATCCTTCAACCCCAAACCATTAAACTAGCCTTAAATTCCCAATTTCTATTTGATTCCAATTCAACCATCAATTCTATTTATATATATATATATATATATATTCTATTATGCCCCTAAACTAAGATTTTTAGATTAAGTTTAGAATATTCGAGGATTTTAATTAGTATTATTTTCTATTGATTAGGCGTTTTGTCGAGCGAGGATTAGGCGTGCTTGCATCAGATCCGACACTTCTAGGCTCTACTAAATTTTCAAAGCTACGTTCAAGGTGGGGTTTGTTTTCCAAACTTTATTGTCGCTTGTTAAATCTTAGATTATTTTGCATGAATATGTAGTGACGATTCTTAGCACTATTGAGCCGAGGGACTCAAGAGGTCCGGTCGATGTATCCCTCGGTGGAACCCTGCAGGCAACTATTGTCTATGTCTACGGTTTTTCAAATGATCTATGCTATGTCCTATTGGATTGTATTTGCATGCCTATGTGAGATATCTGTGTATTTAGCTTGGACAATTTATACTCCACTGAGCTGTGTCGCTCACCCCACATATAACAAATTTTTCAGGTTCAGGAGTCGGCGATGGTTATTGGCGGTGGATAATGGCTGGCCTATGAAACTATTGGAGTAATGTCCTTTTTATTTTTAAATGGTAATTTTAATTAAACAAGAAATTATTGAATTATTATGATTTTCTAAGTTTATTTATGCAAATAGACTAAAAGGGATTTTTTATATATATAGATTAGTAAATGTCCGATGTCCTTAGAAATAAATGAATATATGAATTTTCTACACTTTAAATTTGCTTCCACTGTTGCTATTGAATTTTAAATAAAATATATTTACATGCCTATTTTCTCTTATAAATAAAAGTATGAACGCGATATTTTCAAAGTCTTTTCACTGTCACAAGTGGTTTGTTAGAATTATATGTAGATGTCAAATTTTATTCCAAATATGTTATGCGATTGTTTCCGCTATAATTATTATTCTTTTTGAAAAATTAAATGGCTCGCTATAACGAGTTTTGTTTCTTATGTTAAACAAAGTATTCGCAAAATGAATGTATTTGTATATTTTTATAGTCCAAAATTTCGGGGCGTTACAATCATCATCATGGCTCATCTTTTCCGATCAAATGGTAAGAATTTCTCTTCTTTTGCTCAATTGGGTTGAACCTCGAGTTAATGACCTTATAGTATATTTCTTGATAAGTTTTGCATATGATTTTGATGAGCTTATCTAGTATGTTGATTGTATATTGATTAAGGTGAATTGGTGATAAATTTTTTTGGCTTGAAACATTTACAAGGGTTATATACAACCTCTTTTATTTTTCACGCACACAAGGTGTTCGATGAAATGTCGCAATGAAATTTCAACTTATACAAGATTCTCTTGCTTTCAAAAGTCTTCTATACTCATTGAGATCATGATTTGGTAAACAAAACGAGTGTATGAACTCTTCATATTACATTTCTCCCATTTTCCTTGGATTGTTACGCTTTAATTGCTCAACGATTAATAAACCGCCCCTTTGGCGCACTTTGATATTATTGTATGGTGTTTTCACCATTTTAACATTCTTTTTGATGATTCCAAAGGGGGAGAAACAGGGATATTGGCTCGTTAGCTCAAGAAAAGCTAATAAAAGCTTGCAATAAGTATTATGGACTCGAATACCTAGTCCATGGCTTGAATTTTGGACTCGAATAAAATTGTTTATAAGTATTGTGACAGGGGAGCTTCTTAGCTCATGATGCATCTTATATAAGCTTGTTATAGCTTGTGCTTCTTACTTATAATAATCGTTTGTTGACATGCTCATAAATAAGGGAGCTTTTTATGAAATACCTCTAACGGATAGTTTACTTGTAATACCGAAAATTTTATTCGTTTTTTCAAATCGTCCTCAAAGAAAATTGTTTTGGTTTGTAATCATCAAAAATGGGAGTTTGTTAGATAAATGTTTTTATCATGATTTTGATGATTATGTTCGATTTTGTTCAAATGAGTTTTTAAACCAAAACAATGTCCCTAAATGTTGTCTAAATACTTCCGATCAACTTAAAATATTTTTACTATTTTTCGAGTATTTCTTGGAGTTTATTTTCAATAAAAATTGGACAACACATTTGTTTTTGTTTCGACCAGGAGTCGCCCTATAGGGCAACCCGTACCTAAGTTGAGATGAGAAACAGAAAATGGGGCGTAAAAAAAATAGGGCGGGCGACCGATCGACCAGGGCGGCCGTGCGGTCGACCGATCGGCCGTGGCGACTTGCACTGGAGTTGGATTTTTGTTCCATACTTCTCTTTTATAAATTCTTCAAGGCAACCGATCACGCTAAGAAGCGACGATGCACGGCCGCACCCCCTTCGACCGGTCCCCTGTGTAAAAATTCGCAGAATTCAATTTCAATCTTATCTCTCAAGCGACCGGTCGAACCCTTGTTTATCGGAAACTATCCGCTATGCGTTTTGCATAACTTTTCCCTATTTTGTGGGATTGATTTCTAACAACTATATTGATCATTTTAAATGGTTTCTTTTGCAGCAAATCACTCCCCAAGGAGGAGCCAATGTCCGGAAATGAAAGCCAAGTCCTCTCCTATAAATAGAGGCTTCATTCAAGCAACAAGATACAACACTTAATACAAGCAAAAAGAGCAAACAAAGCAAACACTTCTATATCTTGTTGTATTAGCCTAAGCACTTTCACTTGCACAAATTTGAGGTCTAGGCTTTCAATTCTTGATTACACTTGTACTCATATTGTATCAATCATTATTGAGTTGTAATCTTGATTTTGGTCATCATTCAACACAAGACATCCTTGTGAGTATTCTTGTGGTAAGAATACACTTGGGTGATCTAGGTGATAGGTGTTTGAAGGTTGTGGTAATCTTCAAAGGTGTTGTAAGAGGGTTGTGGTAATCCTCAGGTGGTGAAAGAGGGTTGTGGTAATCCTCAAGGTGTTGTATTAATTTTTGGTAAATTAATAAAACCTTTTTTTTTTTTTGAAATCCATCCCTGGAGATACTTTGGGGTGGTAGAGGATTAGGCCCTAGGTGGGTTGAACCTCTTTAAATCAATGAGCGTTGTTTAATTTCCGCATTTACATTCTAGTCATTTACTTGTGGTTTCAAAAAAGAGGGTGATTTGCGAAAATTGGCATAATCTATTCACCCCCTCTAGATTATTGTAGCCACTGGACTAACAAGTAGGATCGTAAATTTTCTATTTTTTAGGTATTTACTTAATTTTTATGTGTAAAGTTTATGGGATGGTTATTCGGTGTATATCTAACTTTTGTTTCATGTATAAATACTATATATGCAATTGTGTTATTCTACATAAGCAAATTGTTTCATCCGTACATGCAATGCTAATGTAGACTTAGTTTGATGCATGTGTAGATATGCAATACAACAAATTTGATGGGGCTTATGAATGTTAAATAGGTATGTTGCTTGTGAAGGATATTTTGTATGCATATGAAGAAGCCTGTTGGTTCTTACAAAGAGATAACAATTATTTTCCAAACAATATGCTTTTATATCATCAAAGTATTCTTACATATTGCAATTCTTGCTTATGTAGTACATTTGTTGCATATGTAATGTATGAGGATGCTTATGTATAACTTTTTGTGATTTTAAGCTTAATATAGTTGTGTTGCATACGAATTATTCATACATTGCCTATGTACTTGAAGTTTGTTGCATACGGATTGTTCATACATCCTACTCATCCTGGAGGTTCTCGTATCCTGGTTTGAACTTTCACCGGTATCGTTAGATTTATTGTTATCCCCTTTCTGTGATTTGGTAACATTCTTGAACCCCTATTTGTTGCATACAATGTATTGTACACATATTATTTCACCCCGGAAGCGTTTTGTTGTACTTATTCGAACATCAAAACCAACGATTTGGCCGTAATTTCGGTAGAATTGTATTCCCTCAGCCAAATTATCAAAAATCATTGATTGTTGAGGTTTGATTTGTTGCTCATATTCAGGTATCCAGTACTTCGTAGAGTCAATCGATATTTCAAGTTGCTCTCGAGGTATATTCATGCTGCTCCCTGGCATATATGTAACAATAAGTTATTTTAGCATTATATTGCTTGTTAATATGCACTACTCAGTTTCTTCATAAGCAATCATATTTTCATGAAACACACATGTGTTTACAAGCAACATAACAATATTACATAAGCAGAAACTCTTATCTTCAAAAGCAACAAATTAATTATTCACATGCAGGATTTTTGAGAGTATGTTTTCATGATAATTTTTTGTAATTTTTAATACTCTAACGAAGTAATGCTTTTCATAAGCGGTACGACGATACTACATAAGCAGCAACCATTACCTTCATATGCATTTACGACTACGGAATTTTTTTGAGAGTTTTTTTTAGCATTATGAATTGCGTTGCATATTAGCATCATCCGTAGTGATAATCATTTAAAGATATACACATTACATACAATATTGATTTTATAACTACAGATATGAGGAATATCATACATACCTTCTCCAAGCGATGTGTATAATCCTTCTTCAAATATGTTGTTCCTCTCTTACGCATGCATCGCGATATGCGTTGTTTCTCTAAAAATGACACAAAAAAATGGTGTTCTATTCTAGCGAGGAGACTGGTTCTCGTTCTACCATGAAAAGCGTTTGAAGAAGAAAGTGATTTGTTCACGCTTATTTTTCTCAGATCGATTTGGAAGAGATTGTGTGATCATAATAATAAAAACAGAATCCCGTTAATGTTGGGTGAGTTTGTAGGATGACTAATTTACCCCTTTCTCTAATTACTAAAGATTTAATCTGAAATTTTAGCTCTAAAATCGCAGCCATTGAAAAATCTAGATATGTGGCTAGGATTGGTTCCTATGGACTCACCCTATGAGGTGGTCTCATATAACCCCTCCCTATATATATATGGAGGGGTTATATGAGACCACCTCATAGGTGAGTCCATAGGGACCAATCCTAGCCATATATCTAATTTTTTCAAGGGCTCACGATTTAAGAGGCAAAATTACAAATTACAAGCTAGTTAATTAATCACAGGGGTAAATTAGTCATTCTCTCAAAGTAATATTCATGGGTTTCACGATATTCATAGGATTCACGCAATCCTTCTAAATCTCAAAGCAAAATCAACGTAACAATCCTCCTACTTCTTCAACGCACTATTGTGAGAAATCCTTCATTTTTCTTCTTCAACGCATTACCGGATCAAAAAGTTGCGGACAATTCGCCATAGTTGTTAGAACTCAACTACATTCGAAGGTTGCTTATGAAGATGTAATTTGTTGCTTGTATAGATGTGTCATGGTGCTTTTTTATATATTAACCACATAAGCAAGTCAACAACAAATCTATACTACATAAGCAACAAGTCTATACTAAATAAGCAACGAATATACATTACGTATACACCACATGTATATTAACTACATAAGCAAGTCATAAGCAACAACCTCATACTACATAAGCAACGAATATACACTACATATGCACAACAATTACTTTAACTACATAGCAAATCATAAGCAACAAACACACACTACTTAAGCAACAAGCCTATACTACATAAGCAACGAATATACACTACGTATGCACTACAGATGCATTAACTACATAAGCAAGTCATAAGCAACAAACTCATACTACATAAGCAACGAATATACACTACATATGCAACACAAATACATTAACTACATAAACAAGTAATAAGCAACAACCACATACTACATAAGCAACAAATATACACTACATATGCAACATAGATATGATTAAATTACACATGCAATATGGTTATACTACACATGCAATATGATTATATTACATTAGCAGCTAACAACAAAATACGTTTTAGATAAAAAAACGTGAATATGAGAGATATGGATTACTCAAAAACTCAAAGCACGTGACGCGTGAAAGGGAGAAACAAGTTGAACGTGATTGAGATCTCATCAAATCTCAATAACTGATTCTATATTGTAAAATGACCACCCTACCCTTCTTAGTTGTTGAAACAAAAAAAAAATATAATAACTCCCTAAAAATCTGGACCACCCAAAAATGTTAATCTATGGTTAGGATTGGGTCCTATGGACTCACCCCAAATGGGAGGACTCATTTGATCCATATCCTATATATATATATATATATATATATATATATATGGGGAGGGTTATATGAGACCCATGCCTTATGTAAGTATGTAGGACCAAATCAACCATAGATTAACAAATTTCAATGGCTAATATTAAAGATGCATAAAATATATAAAAAGCCTAATTAAATAGATATAGGGGTATATTAGTCCAAAGCAAACAATCAAATCCTATAAAAATAGGAGTAGTTACCCACAATATATCTTACCATCCAAAATAAAATTAAAATCACGAAAAAAATGGCCTCAATTAAAGTCTTTTTCTTCACCAAGATGTCTCACTACCTCGTAAATTGTTCCATTAAAATCAAAAAAAACGCTCTACCTCGATAAATCGTCCATTTGCTTAAGGGTATAAAAAGTGTTGCTTAATTGTTATAATAAATGTGCTTATGAACATGAACAATGTTGTTTATTTATTGCTTATAATTTTCGTTCTTACAGCAAAATTGTCTGCTGAAGAAACTGCCCTTTTATGCAAAAGAAAAAAAAATTGCTTACATAACAGACTCATATTGCTTGTCCATCGAGTATATGTTGCATATGCATGGCAAAATGTCAAATGGTGCCTCTTAGCGCTTACGAAGAAATAATTTGCTAACTATCTACATATTTTTTGCTTATCTATTGAATATTAATTGATTTTTATTTTAGTTTATATTTAATTAATTGTTGTTAAGGATAAGTAGGAAAGTTTGTTTCAATATAAAAAAAAGGGAGTTATTTTTGGTAGTGCCCACATTCCGGATTTTTTGGGATTCGTTTGAAACCGTGTCTCTGACCTTATCCGCTGTGAGAAATATGTTGCTTATTGAAGACAAATATGTTGCTTATTGAAGACAAATATGTTGCTTTTTTTGGATATGATTGAAACCATATCTCTGAAATTCTTTCTTTCCTTTCACAGTCAAATTTGCAATTAATATTGGCGATCCTCCTATTTTTAAGATCAATCATTCGCTTAGGTATACATAAAGTGTTGCTTAACTGTTCTTTTAAAGTTGCTTATGAACATGAACATTGTTGCTTATTTATTGACTCTATGTTCCATGCTTGACTACACAATAAATGTTTAAAATATACCCTGATATATTTTAGTAATAATACATTGGAAAGGGAGGATTAATAATATGTCTGAGCAACGGACGGAGTATACAAACAATTTCTGAGGCCTAATAGGAATTTAAATTTCGGACACCAAAAATTCATCATAAACTGCGTCAAAACAAACATTGCGCCATCAAAAATTTATGGCTTGTATAAATAACATTGCATATGTTATACCATAATGTTGTTTATATAGCATTTGCATCCCGCTTAACTACTCTAAAAATTAAACCAAACCCAACCACAAATTTAAAAATCCTAAACAACATATAATGTTCAACCACTTGGTCAAAATAAAAAACATCAACATCATTTTTCTATAATCCTACGTTGTTCCAAAGAAACTTCTTTGCCTCTCGTGGATTCAATTCCCTTTGCTCATTCATATCATCCAAACAAATCGCAAACGGTATATTTCCGCACATCATCAATATTTGGTCTTAATAAGCAATATATTTGCAACAAGTATTTTTGTCATTATAAGCAATATTTACTACACACACAACATAAGCAACTCATATACATCTACCCATACGACCATCTAACAAAAAATCACATTACAACAAAACAAGCAACATTTTTTGCCTACGTAAGCAAGATCTTTCGCTTAATAAGCAAACATTTAACAAGAAAAAAACAAACGAATTTTTGCAACGTACAAGCAATATTTTATGTCTATGATAGCAACATTTAACAACGTACAAGCAATATTTCATATCCTTAATAAGCAACATTTAACATTAAAAAAGTATACAAATCTCAAAAACTATTCTTCTAATAAACCCCCAAACACAGTATTACTAAGAAAAAAACCCATCTTATTCAAGAATAACAACTATTAACAGATAATTAAAAAAAAACTCAACCTTCTATAGAGCAACAATGATTAAACAAAAATATCTTTCTCGAAAAACCAAAGACAAAAAAAGCAAAAATCTCTACTGATAAGAACTAAGGGGTTTTTTTTTCCCAATCTTTTTAAACACTAATGATTTTCTCCCAAAAAAACCTTCCAAAAAACAAGCACAAAAATCGCAAAAACAAAAAAAAAAAAAACCATAAACCGTACAAGCATAAGCGGGATAATGTACCCTCAAAAAAACAAATTGAAAAAATGGACAAGAAGCCTTAAACTCACTCTCATTGCATAATCGGGTTGTTGTCTATCAAGCCAAACATGGAAGAGTGAAAAAGAATCATCTCTTCTCTTAGTTCGCCTTTCGGAAAGTCAACAGCAACCCAAGATGTTGGATTCAATTCCACCCCATAACACAAATATTCGCGAAATCGAAAGACGACTTATTTTCTCGCAAAAGTAACGGTTCAAGGAGTTAGAAAAATTGGAAATCCAATAGCAAATTCTGATCATCTCTACGGGCTTCGGCGTTTCTCGTGTTCGGCTTCAAATACGACCCCACTCGTCCAGCCTCAAAGCGATCGACATGGTTATATTTTTAGAAGATAGGCAAGATTTTAGATTACTCACATCCCTTAAACCGTTCCTAAATTTTAGCCCACTGCCAAAAATAATTTTCCTCCCAAAATTGATCTTAATTAAAATTACCAAAAAGTCCTTTTTTTAATTAAGTTATATATTAAAAAATGATAAAATCTGATTAATCTCAACCGTTTAAAAATTAAATCAATGCATCGATTTGGTCTCGTGTACTCACATAAGTTATAGGGACTCACCTGATCTAAATCCTATATATATATATATATAGTTTCGTCTAGTCCAAATTCTGATAATGAATCTGAAAAATATGTTAGTGTTCTGACTAAAGAACAACAATTTCATCTTTGATATTTCATTTAAAAGAATAGAAAAACAATTAGAAATACACGAGGTAAAAGAAAAATATTGAAACTCCAAAATTTATTTGAAAAAGAAATATGTCTTTGAACTACCAAATGCCTTTTGGAATAGAAAACAACATATTGTTGATCTACCTTATGAAGAAAATTTTAATGAAAGAGAAATTCCAACAAAAGTCAGACCAATTCAAATGAATCATGAACACTGTAAATTGGAAATAAAAGATTTGATGGATAAAAAACTAATTTCTAAATCAAGGTCCCCATGGAGTTGTGCAGCTTTTTATGTTAACAAAAATTCTGAAATAGAAAGAGGAACTCTTAGATTAGTTATTAATTATAAACCTCTAAACACAACTTTAAGATGGATTAGATATCCAATTTCTAACAAAAAAGATTTGCTACAAAAACTTTATTCGTCGTTTATATTCTCTGAATTTGATATGAAATTAGGTTTTTGGCAAATTCAATTTTCTGAAAAAGATGGATATAAAACTGCATTACTGTCACGTTTGGACAATATGAATGGAACATAATGCCTTTTGAATTAGAAAATACTCTTTTCCAAAGAAATAATACTTCTAATCTCTTTGAAAATACCATACTTTCTAGATATTTATTTAAAAAAATTCAATTACCTTTTAATAAATTTGTAGGTCCCAAGGGGTGTGAGTGTAAGGTTTAGAAGGGGGGTTGAATAAACCTTACCAACTTTTCGATTTAGTCCTTTTAAAAATGATCAGAGTTAATATTTCACAGCTGTGTCCTTGATGGACAACTAAGTTAGTTAATCAGCAGAGTTAGTCACTCAACAGACTCGGACTGAGCTATTGATAGAGTAACTCTTGTTTTGACTAAAGACTTAACTCGTCTGTGATTTGTTTTTAGCGGAAGACTTAACACCCTTGAATTTGGTTAAGTTTGTTTTGATACTTAGTTTTAGCACTCAGTTGATTATCAATTGGATAGCAAATTTATCAGCAGATATAAAAATAAGATGCATAAATTAAAATGCTGAAATGTAAATGACACAATAAATTTTTATAGAGGTTCGAAGATGGGGTAATTCTTCTACTCCTCTCTTCTCCAACTCCTGGAGGAATCCACTAAGTATTGATCAATAAACAGAGTGGTTAATGTCCAGATACAAGTCTTGATCACACAAATGACTTGATCCTTTGGGACTCGATCCGAGATGCCTTGGTCACACAAACGGCTTCTCGTACGACCCAACTTCTTCACAGACAGTGCGCTTGCTACTACATGCCCACTTGCTCAAGCTTCTTGGATTTGATCACGAAGACCTCCAAAACTTGAGACTGTTCGACCTCGAACCTTTCTACAATCCTTCGTGTAATGTAGACCCCTTGATCCTTCAAATGATTCCTCTTCAACTGATTGAAGTTGTCTTTCCTTCACAGTGAGTGTTGGATTGATTTCCTTCGTAATGTAGGCTTGAGGATTGATCTTGAATGACTTGAGAATATTTTTGGTTACGATTCAAATGTTAGCTTGAATGTTCGTTGTTCGTGTCGGTAACCTTCTCTCGGAGTGATTCCTCGCCTTTTATAATGATCTTTCAAAAAAATCTGCCCGTTGAAGAGATATGCTTATTTTTGAAAGTCACTTGTGGTCGTTGGCTTGTCTTGTTGCGATCCTTGAAATTTCCACTTCCTCGTATGAATGATTCGTCGGCTTTTCGAGTTCGACACAAGTGCGGTGCTTTCCATTGGTTTATTCCTCTTGCACGCTTCCTCGAATCGAGCACTTCAAGAAAGGCAGATGGAAATATTACTTGTTTAAGTAATTCTCTTGATTTACGTGCAACGGATCTCTTTCGATTATCTCGACTTGATCGCATTTTCTTAACATCCCCGGTGACTTGAGTCGCTTCCAATCATTGGATGACTCTTCTCGTCACTTCAACCTTGAGACTTGGCTATCTCGAGTTGACTTGACTGATACTTCACTCACCGCATCTCACCTCACCTTGATCGAGTTCCCTGTCTTCTCTTCTTTCCCATACTCACCGCCTTGCAATGAGTCTTCCTTCTAGTCTCCGATTGTCTTCTTGCATGTTCAGGGATAGCGACTTAACTCACTCGACCAGCCCTATTTATTACAATGCGCTTTACAACAAAAATGGGGTGCCAACTTCCTATTCTAAATTTTACATGGCATTCATCAAAATCAACAAAATAATTTCCCAAATTTCCCCGCTTTTTGATGATGCCAAAACTTAAAACATACATCAAAATTAAACAAAGAAAGATACATACAGTAAAATGTAGAATCACGTAATGTATGTTTAGAATCGATCTTTTATTGATCATAACATTCTTGTTCTTTACATAGTCAAGCACAAAGTGTATCGAGCTTAAACCAAAAAAATGTATCGAGTTTAAACGGGGCCTAAGCTAACCATGTCATTTCTATATCTACACAAGTATAGAAATTGTACAATTTTATTCATTAGGTAGAACACTTACATAGAGTGTATTTACATAGTAAAATACATGAAGGGGTGGACAACAACACTTCATCTCCTTCGCTACCTCCTTCTTTCATCTTCTTCACTCTGTCTTCTCGATCTTCTTTTCTTTTTCTCATCTTCACCGCTTCTTTTTTCATACGCCCTTCCGGTAGCTTCATCTCTTCTCAATCTTTCTTGTCTTTCCTCCCATAGCTGAATTTGTCTTTTATTTTCCTCTTCAATTCTCTTCACATACTCGGCATTGTTCTTAGCCACTTGCAGTTGGCTACTTCACAAATCAGCCCAATAGATCCCTCATTTCTTGCCGGATCTATATACTCAATATTTTTGGGCAAAGGTCTAGGTCTCAAACCTCTTCCTCCACCTCTTGCTTCTTTCTTTTCCTCCTCGGGCATGTACTTGTCTTGGGGTCTTTTTTTCCCAGTGATCGCGCAGAGTGACCAAAGAGTGATCACAAGAGTCTCATTCTATCATCGCCTTCTTCACATAGTGTGAGACCCTTTTCCCAAGATAAATCCCAGTGCTTGAGCCGTGGACATATTTGCGAAGTATCCTTCGGATGCGAGCGTCTTCAATTCATCAATCTTGGCTCGCCTTGTTCCGGATCCGAAATGGCATAGGTGTCTCTGTCGTTGGAATGCCTCCATGTTTTTTCGTAATATCCATAACTCGGGCATCCATCATTCCTTCCACTTCCTTCATCATCGCTTCAATCGTCTTTCTCTTTTTCAACCATAGGTACAAAGCAGAGTGTTGGAGTGGCAGAGTCATCGGGAGTTTGCTTTGATAATATCACCAGTGACAAGACCTTGTTGAGGGGTTTTAGCAATCATCAAGGTCACATCTTTTGAACCTTCGCCCTCAACAGACTTCCTTTCTTCTCTCTTATTACTTCCTCACTGTCTTTCCTTCACAAATGCTTCCTCCTTCTTAGCTTCAGATCCTTCACGCGCCTTTTCTATTCCTCTTCCCCCTTTTTGGCATCATCAAAGGAGAGAGGAACCCTAGAAAAAAGCTAGCAAGAAAGAAGTCTAGTCGGTGATAGTTGAGGTTTGCTTGAATCTGCTGAGTATGCCGCACTGAACTCGGAGCGGGTGGCGTTAGATTCACTGTGACCAACTTCATCTCAAATGAGGAGACTGAATTTTCGATCCATGTTCTCTTCCACATGCGGAGCTCGTTCTTATTATGTTCACGCAGCACTTTATCTCGGTAGTGTGAGATTCATGCATTTGTTCAATGTGCTCTTGCAACTTTGTCTTTGCATCGCATTCTCACCGCCGGACTAACAACTTGTTGAACAATGTCCTGAAATATCGAGCTTGTTCCACACGCATTGTCTGCTGCTGTTGCCACCACTCACGGATCCTGACTATGATGTCACGCAAATCGCCAGAGGTTGGCGTCTCTGTTATCCGGCCTCATGTCCAAAGGAGGCCGGTGCCTCTCCATCCGTTCAATCTCGGCAAATAAGGCTTTGAACACGCACGAACTTCAGCTGTCACCTGTTTTGTGACGCCAAGCAGTCAAAGTCATAGTTAGTGGAACAATGGTGTCTGATGGAATAACGAGGATCGGGTTTGTGGAAGCGCTCACGATCTCTCGGCTGATTCTTCAGGAGGTCAGTACCTCCCAGAGAAGGAAATTATTCTACAAAGGGATCATCACGGGCAAATGGAATCGTTCAATGATAAGTGGTGCTCGTGAAGTCCTCTCGTGAAGTCGATCCTGCTGCAGCTGGGAGCCCGCGCAGTGGACTCGGGTTCACCGTGGTCATTTGTGAAGTCGACCCGACTTTGCCGAGCCTCACTGCCTCAACAAACTTCATCGGTCTCACCGGTTTTTCCAAATGAGTTGACGGTCCTCGGCCTTATCAAAAGCGTCATTGGACGAAGATGAGATTTCCATGGGTGGCTCATCATCAAAGTCGAATGTTTGGCGAGTAGTCTTGAGGTCGACTTACTCGTGGTTGGAACATCCTCACCGAGTCTTTTGGATCGATCGGGGTTGACTTAGCATCATCGTCTCCTTCCCGATCCCGAAAGGTTACATCGATTATCCTGGGAATCGTGAAGAGCACTTATCTCCTTTTCTCGATGGATCAATGATAGCGTAAGGTATGTTCTCGTGCTTCGCTTTCTCTACCCCGGAAGTCTCAACCTCCCGTTGGCCTTCATTACCTCCCCGCAGCCTCAATCGCGGTGAGGCCTTGACATCCCTTTCGACAAAGTCACTGTCTTGGGGTCTTCCGAGGTGGCATCCATTGGAGTCTCAACTTCATTGATTGCACTTTCATCGCCCCAGTGTTAACTCCTGGGTAGTTCCTTCCTCGTGCCTCGACCGCATCGCAGCGTCATTGGCCTTCGTGAGCGCTTGGCACCTCACCGAGACAGTCTCAACTATCTCGATCCTCGTTGATGACAACTTGCTATGTACTGTGATTATTCCTTCTCCACTTTGCCTCCGAGATTCATTGTGGAATCACCCGCAAAGATCCTCCGACCTTGCCGCAGTGGAGGGAGTTTTTCCCCTCACCGCACACCACCGAGTGACTTGGAATGGGGTCACTCGTCTCCGGACTCCCGCTGTTCCCACCGAGTATTCACCGTTGTTGCGGTGGTGAGACACCTTTATTAGGGGTTGGCTCGACCGGGTCCCCACAGTCCCGTTTCATCGCCAGTTCCTTTAACACCTTCCTCCGAATGAGTGGGAAGTGGGCAGGCGACAACAGCTGGCAATATGTTTGCACCACTCCCATAGGGTCTATCTCCACCGTGATTTGGAGGACTCTCTCCGGTCCCTCCATCATTCTTTGCTCATGAAGGATTCTCGATTCCCGCATTGCTTGCTGCATTTGCAATTCTTCCGTAGCGTGAAGGGTCTAGATCCTCATCACTTTCGATAGGACGCCAAGGTGAGAGTGTGTATGATCGGTGGTGCCATGAGAGGGGCATATGCTAGCCTTCTCACGTGCCTCTCGCGTCTCACCGCTTTAGCCCGTTCTTTTTCTTTTTCGAATCTGCAGATATTGATGCAATTATCCTCGTCAAGGTCTTGCAAAGACTATGTCCACCTCAAGAAACCTCAAGAGTTCTTCTTCCTCGAATGAACTCGGACGTTCAAACCGCACTGGGATAGGCTCGACTTCCATTTTCTCCACTCTCTAAGACGATTTTGGATGTCCGGATACAATGGAGAGTACATGATTACATTGTCTTCATCATTCTCTTCTTGCCCTCGTTTCAGGGGATTAGGGTAGCAGACTCCGCTGCCGACATCTTCAAAGCCTCTGTTATGTGGAGAAACAACCTCACAACAACAAAGTGCTTCGGTTGTCTCAAATGATTCCTTATTCCTTAGCCGTGTTCTGTCTACACTGGGTCTTTGAGTTGCCTCTCGATCGGCCTCAAGCAGACTTGGCGCTTTCATCAATCACTTTTGGAGACTCTACTTCTCCGAGTCTCGGAGTATCTTCTCCACCGAGTGGTCGACTCACCGGTTTCTCAAGCTCGGAATGCTTGAAAATTCTTCTTCTTCTTTTTGTTTTTACCGAGGATTTCTGTTCGGATAAAGTTTCTTCCGAGTCCCGGCGGGGGTCGGTGCTTCCATCTTGGCTTATCAGTTCTCCTTTTCTTGACGACCGGAGAAGGTATTTGGGATTCTTTCTCTGCAAGGGCCGCAGAGGCGAAAACATGGTCATGGGGCGGTGTGACTCGGCTACGGGCGGGGAGGAGCAGATTTCTTTTTCTTTTCAGCGGGGCAAGAATCTTTCTTAGCAAATGCAGGGGCACCTTCTTCTTTGGAGGAGAGGAGACACAGATCTTCGGGTCACCGATTCCCCTCACTCGTGACGCTCTCTCTTAGCGTAGCTCTCTTCCTCGTACGCCCGAGAGGTTTGATCGAACATCCTCTTGTTTACATGGAACGCCTTTCCATGTCAAAGAGGGACTTTCTTTACTTCCATCATTCGCCAATCACCAAAGGCCGTATCCCGAGAACCTCCAAACGCTCCATGCTCCTTGAAAGATTTGTTTCCAACATTCTCGCGAGAGTCCAGCTGTAGACAAACTCAACCAGCTTCACTTTCTTTTCTTCAATGATCGCAGTCATTACGATCAACTTTGCTTTGGGACATATTGGTCAAAGTCGCCAAATTTGATGTCTATGCATTTGGCAACGATGTCCAAGAATTTGTGGTAGTCCTCCTTCAATGACCTCTTATTAGTCAGTGTAGACTACTTTCTCAAAGACGATCGGTCTTGGCTACTTCTTCCAAGCAGCGGCCAGGTCAACATCGCTTCATTAATTTCCTGCTCCTTCCGCGAATAAGCGATGTTCTTTCCGGATCCTTGGCGTAATGATGAACTCCTTTCCATGAACAGAGGACTTGATGCCCTCATCGTGAACCTCGGCGTTCACGTAGAACTCGTGCGACCTCTTCCACATAGGTCATCGAAACTCCATCGCCGTAAATGGTTTCACCCCCAGACGCTTCCAATTTCTTAGCGATCTTCTTCACGCAGGTGTTGTAGACCCCTGTTTAACCATACCTTCGACATCCACAGAGATCCGTGTGGATTTGCTTTCCTAGCTTGACAAAATCATGAGTGGATGCCATTTCTCATTTTTACCGAACGAAACTTAGAAAATGATCCGAGGATTGATAGGGTTTTGAGAGAAAATTTTGCTTTTGCTTTTGAGAGAGAGATGAACAGTTTTGGTAAAGTGAGAGAGAAACGGACGAAAGGGTTTAAGTATGGTTCATGAAAGGACGTGCGGGTGGTTTTTGAAATGTGATCAAAATCAACGGCTTAGATCTTGCACGCGGATTAGCATTTGAGTTCTCGCATTTAATGCGGCAAGATTTATATCCAATCATAAGCTATGTGTGCGACTTTTTTGACCGTATTAACGCATAATTATGCTTGACGTCATTCTTAAAAATATTCCCGCTTAGTAAAAACGATCATTGCGTTTTTGTCATTTTGCTCATAAATGACTCAACTTGTCCTTTAGCCGATTTAACTTTCTCTCTTCGCATGTAAATACTCACCACACCTAACTCCCATACTTGACTTTCCGATATGGCCGATTTACTTAGCTGATTGAAGAGTTCAGCTCTTTTTCCTCTTTTCGAGTTTCATCTCTCTTCTTTGAGTTTTCTGAGTGTTATCCTTTCCAATTAACCCTAACTCATGCTTGAGTTCTTCAAATCTTGATTCACATAACGGTTTTGTGAATATGTCAGCTAATTGCTTATCAGTTGAGATATATTCCAAAGTGATGTCCTTCTTTTCAACATGATCTCTTATGAAGTGATATCTGACATCAATGTGCTCCGTTCTTGAATGTAACACAAGATTTTGGGTGATTGCAATTGCACTTGTGTTATCACACATAATTGGAATTTCCTTTTCTTCAACCTCATAGTCTCTCACCGTCTCATCCATAAGACTTGGGCACAATAGCGCCAACAAATGACTATGTATTCTCGTTTTGTGGAGGTGGCTATTGAATTTTGCTTCTTGTTGAACCAGAAATTAGCCTATTTCCAAGCATTTGACATGTGCCTCGAGGTACTCTTCCTGTCAACTCGCATCTAGCATAGTCGTAGTCCGAATAGCCAATTAGCTTGAATCCACCTTCCTTAGATACCATAAGCCAACTTCTTGGCTTCCTTTCAAATATCTCAAGATCCTCTTGGCCGCAAATCATGTGGCTTTCTTTTGGAGCAGATTGAAATCTTGCACATACACCTACAAAGAAAGGTGATGTCCGGCCCGCTTCAGTAAGATAGAGCAATGATCCAATAAGTGCTCGTATCTTGTTTGATCTACAGTGCTTGCCATCCGCATCCATGTCCATTTTGATGATGTATTCATTGGTATTTTCACGTAAGACTTCTCTTCCACCCCAAATTTCTTCATTAAATCTTTGGTGTATTTTGTTTGACTTATGAAGGTTCCATCCTTCAAATTGTTTCACTTGAAGTCCAAGGAAGAATGTCGGCTCTCCCATCATGCTCATTTCGAATTTGCTCTGCATGAGATTTGAAAATTTATCACACAGCTCTTTGTTTGTGGATCCAAAGATGATATCATCCACATATATTTGAACAAGCAAAGATGCTCTTCCCATCTTGAATTCTCAAGAGAGTGTTCTATCCACTTTGCCTTTTGTGAATCCATTCTCATCAAGAATTGTGACAAAAGTGTATCATACCATGCTCTGGGTGCCTGTTTCAATCCATATAGAGCTTTCTTGAGTTTGTATACTTTATCTCCAAGAGTCTTTTGCTCAAATCCTGGAGGTTGTTCAACATATACTTCTTCTTCCAACAAACCATTAAGGAATGCACTCTTTACATCCATTTGATATACAGTAAAGTTCTTGTAAGTGCATAGGCAAGAAACATCCTTATAGCTTCTAATCTTGCTACATGAGCAAAAGTTTCATCGAAATCTATTCCTTCTTCTTGGCAATATCCTTTGGCTACCAATCTTGCTTTGTTTCTTACCACAGAACCTTCCACGTTCATCTTGTTTCTGAACACCCATTTAGTGCCAATAACATTTTGATGGGTAGGTCTTTGAATCAATTCCCATACTTTATTCCTTTCAAACTGATTCAACTCTTCTTGCATGGCTTGAATCCAATGTGTGTCATCCAATGCTTGTGACACATCTTTAGGCTCTATTTGTGAGATGAAGCATGTGAACATTGCTTCTTGTTGAGTTCTGGATCTAGTTTTGATACCTTCTCTTACATCTTCAATGACTAGTTCTGGTGGATGGTTTCTCAGCCATCTTACATCAAAGTTGGAGTAAGTTAGCTGGATTGATGCGTCTTGCACTGTGTTATTTTGATCACTCTTTCATCATCACTTAGCCGCAAAGTTTTTCCAAATTTTTTGAGACTCGGCTATCTCATCTTCATCCGGGTTTATGATTCCAAATTTCTTCAAAGATAGGGACTCTTCGCATGGTTGGTTGATTCAAACTTATCCGCCGACTCTTCAATGTCTTCTCCATTTACATTTGGCTCATCAAACACCACATGAATGGATTCTTCGTAACCATAGTCCTCTTGTTAAGTACTCAGAGGCTTTGCTTTCACCGAGTATCCCAAGAAGATACCTTCATCGCCTTTAGCATCAAAAGCCTTTAAATTATCTTTGCCATTGTTATGGATGAAGCATTTGCATCCAAATATTTTGAAGTATGCAACATTTGGCTTTCTCCCCGTCCAAATTTCATAAGGAGTCTTTGTCACCGCCTTTTATCATGCATCTATTTTGAGTATAGCATCTTTGTGTTTATTGCTTGACTCAAAATCTTTTAGGTAGCCCCCTTGTCACTAACATGGTCCTCGCCGCTTCTTTGAGAGTTCAATTTCTTCTTTCTCAGAACTCCATTTTGTTGTGGAGTCCTTGCTGCTGATAATTCATGACCAATACCATTGTCAATACAATACTGAGTTATTATACCATTGACAAACTCAGTTCCTCTGTCAGATCTTATTTTGATAATGGTTTGACTTTTCTCATTTTGGATTCTCTTCATCAGCTGTGGTAGTTTCTGCAGAGTTTCTTTCTTCTTACACATGAATATTGTCCATGTATATCTTGAGTAGTCATCTACTACCACCAAGGTGTATTTCTTTCCACTTATACTAGCTGGTTCAACTGGACCAAATAGATCCATATGTAGCAGTACAATATTCTTGTTGAAGATGGACATGTCTTTTCTTTGAATGATGACTTGATTTGCTTTCCCATCCGGCATGCATCACATACACTTTCCTTCTTGTATACTGAGTCCGAAGTCCTTCTACAAGACTGCTTCTGGCAAGCTTGTTAATTGTTTTGAAATTCAGGTGACTCAGCTTTTTGTGCCACAACCAACTTGATTCAAATTGTGCTTTTGCTAGTAGACAAGTGTTTGGTGTTGCAGTTGACCAATCTACCACATACATGTTCTTTTGTCTGCATCCTTGCAACACAACCTCATTGGATTCAGTGTCCTTGATTTGGCATATACCCATGTTAAATCCAACATTGTAGCCTTTGTCACAGAGTTGGCTAATACTTAGCAGATTGAATTTGAGTCCTTCAACATATGCAACATCTGTGATTTCTAATCCATTTTTCTTGATGGATCCAATGCCTCTTATTTCTCCTGGAGCTTCATTTCCTCCAAATATGACTTTTGCACCTTTAATATCCTTGAATTTTGATAAATATTTCTTATTTTTGTCATGTGTCCGGAATGTACCACTATCCATGTACCAGTTCCTTGGCACTCACCGCTCCTTGAACCTGCAATCAAGGAAATTAGGTTTTAGGTACCCATACTTGCCTGGGTCCTGAGGGGTTAGTATTGTAAGATGATCCAACCAACCTATAGCCAAATGATTTGACTCTAAGGGGTTGCCATCTATCGATGCCATAATCATAATTAATTTTGGCAAATTGCTTGGGGGTTCTAGGTTCATACAGCTGTCTCTTTTGTCTGTATGCCTGTGTATGTGTTTTAGCAATTGCCTTCTTTGGGTAGTTGTGATATCTCTGAGTGTAGTGCCTAGGTGCATATGTGTGCTGATGAAAGCTCTTATACCTTTGGAATGGCCTTTGCTGAGTTCTAGGCCTTTGCCACTTAGGCTTATATTCCATGAGATCTTTGCTTTGATAGTTCACATTATTCCAATCACTTGGCTTGGGTAGTTTCTACCATTCCCATCATATGAGTTTCCTTTATAGACCTTCTCCGGGGTTTTTGGTAGTTCTCATTCTTTTTACAGAGTATCTTCTATTTGGAGTTTGGCTTTGAGGAACTCGGTGGATTTCTTCTCACCGTCCTCTCAAAGACACTTAACTAGCACTTTCCTTTTCCTTTATAACCAAGGCCAGTTGGCTTGTGATTGTGCTTTGGAATGAATGTGTGTGCACAATTTGGAGTTTTGGATTTTAGAGATACTTCATTGCTTGAAGACCCTTTTTCCAAAATCACTTTTGGAGCTTGACATAGCACAGAGGAATTAAATCCTAAGCCTGTCTTGTCTCCATAATAAGGTCATCCAAGGATTTAGATGCCTTAGTGAATGAGGCAATCACATTTTTGAGGTCATTCTCCCTCTTTTCTATAGCAGCTATTTCTCGCTTATTAACTTAGCATTTTCAGCCTTTAGACTTTTATTCTCATCACTATTTGACTTAGAGTACTCGGCTCCTTAGTCACCGTGAGTTTTATTCTTGAGTAGGCTGTTTTCCTCATTTAGTAGTGTGTGTGAGGATTTAATGTGCTCAAAATCTTTCATCATTTTGCCTAATGAATCATAAAGATCAGTGGGTGATGAAGTGTGTGTGTCACGATCACTATCACTAGACTCGAGTGTGATGAGTTAGAGTGTACCTCATCTTCTTGGTCGGTTGGTCTTGTTCCTTGGCCATTAAACGGATCAAGGCTTCTTCTTCGAGTCACTTGAGTAGTCGCCTTCACTACTCTCTGAATCACCGTGTGTCTCTTGACTTGGCTGTCTCGGCCTCTCTGCACCAACATTGCCTTTTTCTTTTCTTGTCTTCTTTCTCTCAAGACCTTTCTTTCTTCTTCATTCCCGTATTTGTTGACTACAGGATATGGGCAATCAATGGCATAGTGACCTGGTTGCCCCAAAGATAGATTTTCAACTTTTTGATCGGTTCTTTCCATCCTTGGATTGTCGAGTCCTTTGATATTCAACTTTTGATGCTCTGCTCTCTTGGATGGTCTATCTTCCTTGACTTGGAGGTCTTTGAGTGTCTTCGGAGGATTCACCTCTTTTTTTGTAGTTCTTATTGAAGAACTTATTAAACCTTTTAACCATCGGGGCTATTTCCTCTTGGTCAATAACTTATTTGACCTCAACTCTCTTGCCATCCTTAACAATTAGAGCAAAATTGTTTTGGGCACAACTGTCTCTTCCTGGTCTTTTCTTCTCACCAAATTCGTAGGCTTTGAGATCCGAGAATAGCTCATGGTTGGATGTCTTGGATAGGTCCATGGAATGTCTCAAAGTGCCATGACCTTCATTTCCTATTCGGCTGGGAGACTTCTTAGAATTTTCATACACATTTCCTTCTGTGTATATTCCTTTCCAAGTGCAGATAGCTCATTTGTAATTTCTGTGAACCGAGCATCCAGTTGATCTAAGGTCTCTCCTGCGAGCATTTTAAAATTCTCAAATTTCTGTACAGCAACCGATAGTTTATTTTCCTTGATTTGCTCTGAGCCTTCACAAATCAATGTTAGCTTGTCCCAGATTTCTTTAGCCGTTTTGCATGATTTGACTTTGTTGAACATGGCTTTGTCCAAAGTTTTGTAAAGAATGTCCTTGGCCACATTGTACAAGTTATATCTTTTCCTGTCATCATTTGTCCATTCAGCTCTTGGTTTTTCAACCATAGCTGGTCTGGGAGCAACATCCTCTTCTCCTTCAGCTGCAGCTCTTCTTACAGTTGTGTTCACTTTTAGGATCTGGAGTGGCCCATCTTCTATCACTATCCACATCTCATCGTGTAATGCTGATAGATGAGCCTGCATACAAATTTTCCAATCATCAAATTCTTCAATTGTGAACATAGGGATGCGTGTCAGATTTGCTTCCATGATAATAACTTTCTTGAATAAAAGAGTTTTGAAAGATTAAATACTAAAACAAACTTTGAAAAATTTGGAGATCTAGTTCAAGAACCGGTCGCGGAAGGCTCAATGAACCAACCGCTCGATACCACTTGTAGGTCCTAGGGGTGTGAGTGTAAGGTTTAGAAGAGGGGGTTGAATAAACCTTACCAACTTTTCGATTTAGTCCTTTTAAAAATGATCGAGTTAATATTTCACGGATGTGTCCTTGATGGACAACTAAGTTAGTTAATCGTGAGTTAGTCACTCAACGACTCGATCGAGCCGCTGATAGAGTAACTCACTTGTTTTGACTAAAGACTTAACTCGTCTGTGATTTGTTTTCAAAGCGAAGACTTAACACCCTTGAATTTGGTTAAATTTGTTTTGATACTTAGTTTTAGCACTCGATTGATTATCAATTGGATAGCAAATTTATCAAGATATAAAAATAAGATGCGAAATTAAAATGCTAAAATGTAAATGACACAATAAATTTTTATAGAGGTTCAAGATGGGGTAATTCTTCTACTCCTCTCTTCTCCAACTCCCGGAGGAATCCACTAAGTATTGATCAATAAACAGTGGTTAACAGTCCGTATACAAGTCTTGATCACACACCTAACTTGATCCTTTGGGACTCGATCTGAGATGCCTTGGTCACACAACTCAAGCCTCGTGCGACTCGAACTTCTTCACAGGGGCGTTTTGCTTTGCTACTACAGCCCACTTGCTCAAGCTTCTTGGATTTGATCACGAAGCCCTCCAAAACTTGAGACTGGTTCGACCTCGAACCTTTCTACAATCCTTCGTGGAATGTAGACCCCTTGATTCTTCAAATGATTCCTCTTCAACTGATTGAAGTTGTCTTTCCTTCACAGGTGAGTGTTGGATTGATTTCCTTCGTAATGTAGGCTTGAGGATTGATCTTGAATGACTTGAGAATATTTTTGGTTACAGTTCAAATGTTAGCTTGAATGTTCGTTGTTCAGGTCGGTAACCTTCTCTCAGAGTGATTCCTCAGCCTTTTATAGTGATCTTTCAAAAATCTGCCCGTTGAAGAGATAGGCTTATTTTTGAAAGTCACTTGTGGTCGTTGGCTTGTCTTGTTGCAGTCCTTGAAATTTCCACTTCCTCGTATGAATGATTCTTCAGCTTTTCAGAGTTCTGACACAAGTGCAGTGCTTCCCATTGGTTTATTCCTCTTGTACGCTTCCTCGGGACCGAGCACTTCAAGAAAGGCGATATGGAAGTATTACTTGTTTAAGTAATTCTCTTGATTTACGCAACGGATCTCTTTCGATTATCTCGACTTGATGCATTTTCTTAACATCCCCAGGTGACTTGAGTCGCCTTCCAATCATGGATGACTCTTCTTGTCACTTCAACCTTGAGACTTGGCTATCCGAGTTGACTTGATCGATACTTCACTCACCGCATCTCACCAGTTGTCACTTGATCGAGTTCCCGTCTTCTCTTCTTTCCCATACTCAAATGCCTTTGCGGCAATGAGTCTTCCTTCTAGTCTCGGTTGTCTTCTTGCATGTTCGGGGATAGTCGACTTAACTCACCGACTAGCCCTATTTATTACAATGCAGTTTACAACAAAAATGGGGTGCCAACTTCCTATTCTAAGTTTTACATGGCATTCATCAAAATCAACAAAATAATTTCCCAACAAAATTAATCAAATTCTTGATGCAGATGGACCCAGTCAACAGATCTAGTTACAAATTCGGAGATACTATACTTCATCAATACCCAAGAAGTAATCTTACCTTTCATAGCAGACATGACAATAAGCTAGCGTAAAGATCGTTAAGTTTTGCTTGATAACCTCTATAATAGCAGAAATGATAAAAATCACCCATTTCGAGAAGTCTAAATGCTTTAGAATGATATTTTATCCATAGAAGTGGATTCCAATACTTTGTCATTTTAAAGGGAAAAACCCTAGGGATACTCAAAACATGGTCGCTTGTAGCAGCATCCATAGATATCCCAAACCCCATTTTTTATGGATTTCAAACTTTTGTAGAAGCAATAATATTTGCTAACAAAAATCTTGGTGAAAACAGTTTCTGGATAGAAAATACTTATCAAAATGATCTTATAAATACAAGGATCAATGAAAAAACATTAACAGATGATGTTCCTCTTGATCCTGTAAGAACTTTCTTTTTTCCTAATCAACAAATTGAGATTTTTCCAAAATGTATAAAAGAACTAATTTTTGAAGAAGCCCAAAAAACCTTTGAGAAAAAAGAAGAAGAAATTCACAAATTCCTCAATTTAGCAAAGAACAAGAAGACTAGACATCGTAGTCTAAAAATATACCATGATTATTATCACAAATAGAATAGCAGAATGCACAAAACAATGTCCGGTTAAGTTTTGCTATCAATGTTCATGCACACTTTATTACAATATCAATAAATGTGTGATTGCCTTTGAAAAATTCCTCATCTCCCATCCTCGAGGAATCAAATACCCGGGTGGAAAACTCACTATCCAAACATTATTAGACTTCGGTCTTTGATTTTATTCTCTTCAAAACAAATGACAAACTCCTGGAAGAATGTTGTGCGGGAGACTCATTTCTTCCCGATGAAGCCTGGATTTTTGCAAGCATTGAATCCAAAGCTCCAGAATGGATTGAAAATAGATTTGAACCCACCAAACACATTATATTCCTAGAGGGTTAAAAATTGAAGATCCCCCTTTTGATTCACACTTTCATGGATACCCCTGAAAGCACAGATAAACAGATGGAGATCCAGGACACTAGCAAAAGACCTCTTCGAAGGAAGCAGGCTTCTGAAAAAATATTGGGATAATAGACTTGTATTCCAAAGTAAGATTTATAAAATATATTTGGAAAATAGAAATGATCAAAATACCGAATCTTTCTATATTTCAATCATCAAAAACAGTACTACCCAGAGCTTGTTGATTGGTATAGAACTGAAGAAAATCAGGAATGGACATCTATGTACAGACCAGAAGATGATCAACCTACAGATAGCTTTCTGGAAACAGCAGGGTGAGAAGAAGAAGAAAACATTATTAACCAAATGGAAGGTTAAAAATGTTTTCAGCAATCACTCCAAAAGAACAAGTGCAAAGCCATCATATCAAGATACATAACAGAAGAATCAGAATTCTCGTCTGTCTTTGAAGATATCTTAGAAGAAGATAAAAAACAAATCGGCAGTACTGTAGCAATTTGATGTCGGCAGCACTATAGCAGAACTATAGCAGAGTGGGACTGTAGCAGGATACTATTTGGCACTATAGCAGTATGGGTTACTGTAGCAAAAACCTAAAAAATTCCTAAAAAATCCTTAGAAAATTCTATAAAAAGGGGATCCCCCTCACAATGAAACCAAAGTTTTTAGAACCCAAAAGCAAGAAAGAAAACTTCAAGCAAAGCTCTCCAAGTGCAAATCCTCTCTATTTCCCTTACATTTTAGAAACTTTTTAAATTCCTTGTTCTTACTTGATCTGTGGAGACCCTTGCAAAAGTATCCTTGAGAGAAACTCAGTAACTCGATCAAGATATATTTGTAAATATATATATAAATATAGGGAGGGGTTATATGAGACCACCTCATAGGGTAAGTCCATAGGGACCAATCCTAGCCACATATCTAGTATTTTTAATGGTTGTGATTTTAGATTGAAAACCCGCAAATTAACACGCCGAGGGGCAAATTTGTAATCCCACAAAATTCCCCAACAAATCGGATTCTCATTACCATTATAATCATGATCTTCTCCAATCCAAAAAATCAACGTGACCTCTTCCTTCTCTCTTCTTCTTCCTTCTTCATCGAGCACTTCTCGTGGAATAAGTCAACCAAAGATCGCTAGCTTGAGTAGAACATAATTTTTGTCGCGTAATTTTGTGGAGAATCAATCGCGTAGCATGATGCATGCGAAGAGATGAACAACATATTTGAAGAAGGATTTCTCACATCGCTTAGAGAAGGTATGTATGATATTGATCATATTATGTAGGTATAAATCAATATCGCAATATGATGCTAGCTAATTTGCAACGCAGATTCATAATTCTAAAGAAACTCTCAACAAAACTCTGCTTGTATATTTGCATATGAATGCACCTTTGTATGCTTACGTAGTATCATTATACGCTTATGAAGAGCATTACTTCGTTAGAGTGTTAAAAACGCAAAAATTATCATGAAAACGTGCTCTAAAAAATCATGCATGTGAATAATTGATATGTTGCTTATGAAGGAAAGCGTTTACGCTTATGTAGTATTGATATGTTGCTTGTAAACACAAGTGTGTTTCATGATAATATGATTGCTTATGAAGACACTATGATTGCTTATGAAGACACTGAGTAATGCATATTAACAAGCAAAAAACTGCTAAAATAACTTATTGTCACCTATATGCCAGGGAGCAGCATGAATATACCTCGAGAACGACTTGAAATATCGGGTGACTCTACGAAGTACTGGATACCTGAATGTGAACAACAAATCAAACCTAAACAATCAATGGTCTTTGATAATTTGGCTGAGGGGGTGCAATTCTACGAAAATATGGCCAAAGTGTTGGTTTTGATGTTCAAATAAGTACAACAAAACGCTTAGGAGTGAAATAATACGCGTGCAATACATTGTATGCAACAAAGAGGGGTTCAAGCATGTTGCAAAATCACAGAGAGAGGATAACAACAAATCTAGCGACACCGGTGAAAGTTCTGAACCCAGACATAGAACCTCAGGACGAGTCGGATGCAATGCTCGTTGTATATTCGAATTTGTTGAAAACGGGAGATACAAGGTAAAACACTTTGAGGAGCGGCACACACACGCCTCATACCGGATAAGTTCCGAAAATTTTTGAAGGTTAACGAAAACCTCAATTTTGGACACCAAGAATTCATCATAAACTCGTGCGAAAGCAAATATTGGGAATGCAAAATCTCATCGATTGTATACACAAATGGTTGGGGGTACTCTAACACAGCGCCTTGCAAATTGATTTTAAGAATTTGAAGAGAGTTGAAAGCATATATTTGCGGCGCCGATGCACAACTAGTCATAGATAGGTTTCTCAAGAAGATGGAAGTCGATCCGGTATGGCGTTCAACTATGACGCGTCGGCGAAAATGAACAATTGACCAGACTATTTTGGGGTGATCCAATATGCAGGATAAACTACGCCGCATTCGGAGATGTCATTTCATTCGATGCAACATACAACACTAATAGGTAGTGTTAACATGCAAAGATATGAAGAACATAATTTATGCATACATCATAATATCACTTGCTTGTGTAGTGTTAACATAATGCCTATAAAGAACATGCTTTCTCGCTTGTATAGGTACAAAATGGTGTTTGCTCCATTTATCGGCATTGATAATCATAAAAGATGTGTAACTTTTTCATCGGGGCTACTAACGAAAGAAGATGAAGAATCCTACGTATGGTTATTCCAAAAGTTTATGGAAGCAATGGGACGTGAGCCAATATGCATTGTAACGGATCAAGACCTGCGATGAAGAATGCGATAAGAAGGGTTTCAAAAACACGATACATCACTTGTGTATGTGGCACATTATGGAGAAGGTGATCGTGAAGCTTGGGCACGCATTATTCAACAATGAATGTTTCATGAAAAGACTGAAAGACCTAGTCCGAATAATTGCATCGAACTGAATATTTTGAAGAAAAATGGAGCGAGCTAATGATCAATACAATTTGACTTCCCATGCATGGTTGAGGAATATTTTTGAGATTAGACGATCGTGGATTCCAAAGATATTTTAAAAATGTTGAGTTGGGTGGACTACTCAACCACATCAAGATCTCGAGAGTGCTACAGTTGGTTCGGAGCTTCACGAACCCCCAAGTCAACTTGTTTGAATTTTTTTATGCACTATGAAAGTGCAATGGAGGCTCAAAGACATGCAAATGATAAATTGACCAATGAGACAGACACAAGTGTTCGAAATGCAAGATACCATTGGCAATTGAAAAGCACGCAGCGTCAGTGTATACCAGGACGATGTTTTCCGTTATGAGTTCAGAAATAGTGGCATCGTGTTATAACTGTCTAATGTTAAATGTCGAAGATGCTACAGATAACCGTTCTTACCATATCAAAGACATTGGCATCGGGATGTTTACTGTTGTTTTCGATAAAAAATGGGACTTCATGCTATGCAACTGCAATATGTTCAGACAGATTGGACTGATATGCCGTCACATCTTGATGTTGTTCAAGGAACTTGACAAAATTCCAGAAAAATACATACTCAATCGATGGATAAAAAATGCATCGGCTTCTCAGACTTTAAACATCGAATCACTTTGTCACTACACAAATGGGCGTGAAGTCGATACAACGTTGCAAAAAATATGGTCTGATTTCCATTGTTGTGCAAGGATTGCAAAAGGCAACAAAGAACAGCTGGAATCTCTGGGAAAAATCATTCAAGACCACAAGCAGTTGTTACTCATGCAACAAGGGATTAATCCAGGTATATTGAACAAGCAGACGTTGCTAGAGGACTTTGGTGGGACTACATCACAAGTTCAAGTTTTGCCACCAAAACAGGCAAAGAACAAGGGTAGTGGCAGCCATGTTAAAAGCCGAATACAAAGCCAAAAGAGAAAGCAATCAAGGCAAGCAAAAAGCTAAAGAGACATTGCGGGAAGTGTGGAGAAATTGGGAGCCACAATAGCCGAACTCGCACCAAGAAAGCGTAGCACAATACTCTATAATCATTTTCATTACTTTATTTCTTTAGATATCACACATGGATATTTTGTTACTGCACAATGTTTTTACGCATGCTTTGTGGTGATAAACTTCATATGCCATGAACTTCAATTACATAAGCAATGAATGACCGCTTTCGTATGCAAAGACACATACATTTTGCTTAAAATCCAAGAAAGCTAATACATAAGCGTCCCCCATATATTACATATGCAACAAATGTGTACTACATAAGCAATGAATGAACGTTTCGTATGCAAAGACAAATACATTTTGCTTAAAATCCAAGAAAGCTAATACATAAGCGTCCCCATATATTACATATGCAACAAATATGTACTATATAAGCAAGAATTGCACATATCTTGATGATATAGGAAAAATTGTTTGCAAATTAATCATTATCTCTTTGTAAGCACGAACATACTTCTTCACATGCAAACAAATTATGATTCACAAGCAACATATCTATTTAATAAATATCAGTATTGCACATCTACACATGCATCAAACTAGATGGTATTTACACAAAAATATTGTATCTACAATTGTTTAATCAACCCGTAACGCTAATGTAGACTTTACACAAAAACATCGTACATACCCAAAAAACAGAAAATGTACGATCCTACATACATGTTTATCAAAACATTGCAACATGAAAGCATAAAAAATACATAAAGGTATCTTGTTCGAAATAGAGTTGCAATATCACATTCAAATTCCTACAACTACTTCATCCATCGTGCTTTTTTTGCCTCGAGCAAATTCTTCGCCTTGAGTTCGTTCATGTCGCCAAAGCAATAGCAATGCAGCGTGCTTCGCCCCGCAAAGATGGATAATCGTGCAGGATTTTTCTTCATCAAACCACTATCCCAGATTCCTCATGCCTCCGCCCATGTATGTTTCCATGTGGCGCATGGAAAAAATAGCGCAATCCACCTTATTATCATTGTCTCTCCACCCATGGCCAACCTCAACACTTTAGAGTTCTATATAACGTGCGGCCAACGCAAAACCTTTGGACAAAAAGTACTTGGGCAAATATCCGGCGCCGCAAAGGTCACATCACATGGGCATCAAAATAACTTCATATGCACAATGTTTCACCTACATAAGAAGTTACTAAACACTACGAATGCAATAGATCTATATTATACAAGCAAGCATTGCAATATACATATGAAGTTTAGTACACAAGCACAACAATTATCATACATAAGCAATGTCATTGTATTGCATGAACATATATAAAAATAATATTCAAAAAGGCGGAGAAAGGTGCTCATACCAATTTTTCGGGAGGCGTTCGTACTTGTTAAGTTTCGTACCCTCCACTGAAGAATTGTCCAAAATGTGGCATTGCTTATTCTTGACATCGAAGCACACGACGAAGAAATGCTCGCTTTTACAAATTGGAAAGAAGAATCGATAACAATACACATAAAAATAAATTAAAAATACAAAACACCAAAATGTAAATAATAATACAAAAAAATCTAAATACCAAATCAAATGTATCCAGTCTTTTTCGAACTTGTGTCGCCAAATTCGCGCAAAAACTGGTTGTGAATAACTTCACCGCATCATTCGTATCAATCCAAAATTTCTCGGCATCACAATAGAAAATTGCCGCAAAGTTTTGTAGGCGATTACATTCAACTAAGCATGAAAAGAAAAGTGGCTAATAATAAATACAAATGCAACGTACTGTTGAGTATGTTGTTGCGAAAAATCTTCGTGGCGAACTCTTGCTCTTTAGGGCCTCCTTGTGATTAAGGATCCTGGACCATATGTCTATAATGACCGAGCACACATACCCCCTCCTTCAACGATGCAACATAATCTCTCACCAACTCGACGCCCCATTCTTAAAAATTACTTCATACCTATTGAGTTAAAAAACAGAATGACACGACAATACACAATATTCTTCTAAAAATTATAAAAAATAGAACAAATATAAAACACATACTCGTCTGCAACCTCATTTTCCAACAACCACTTCGAAACTAACAACTCATTTTTGTTCAACTTTGATTTCAAATCAATCTGCCTCACAAGAAATGGAGAAATTAGAGGGCAAGATTTTTTGGGAATTCTCTTCGTTGTATAATCAATCTCATTAACCATCTCATTGACATCCACGCCCTCCTCTACCTCTTCATCCCCATTATTGCCTCTAACACCACCGCTCCCGCTTGCAACATCCCCCTACATTACAACAAAAATAGGATAAATATATTACACATTCAAGATTCCATACATTCACCACAAAACTAATTTCAAATATAAGAAAAATAAATTTTCAATGTTTAATCTCTCGGACCTCTTTCATGTTCAACAATAGTTTTACGGCATGTCGCGGATAATTTCACGAGATATATTAACAACATTGCCCCATTCATCATTCCGTTCATCCCGACTAACCCCGAGACTAAAACTGGGCATATCCTCAATCGTTTTTTATCTTGGTCTCTCCTACCCAAAGGCACGCCGATATTTTCAATCGCCGTGATAGTCTCGAGCTATTCCAAAAAAGTTCATTATCTTGAGTCTCACTCATCCGAGCATTATCATCGCCTCCACGCTATCCCCGCTCGCTCGTGAAAACCAATCGACTTCCTTGTCGCTTCTTGAATTTTGTTAAACTGTAACCCCATAAAATTCTTTTTCGGCGCATTCTCCAAAAATGTTATCATGTCAACAACATCTGTTTTGCAAGACAAAACAACTTCTCCAACATCCTCACAAAGATATTCCTAAAATCATATGCACACAAAACTTAAAAATTGCAGCCAACAGACATAAACAATTATTCTCAACTACACATGCAATAAGATTGTACTACACAAGCAACATGATAACTTAACATAAGCAAAGACTTTAAAAGGGTCATATGCAACAAAATAGTACTATATAAGCAACAAATATGAACTACACATGCATGTCAAAAGCAATCGTTGAGTTAAATTAAACAATCGAACCAACTTGTGTACATAAGCAATAATTCACAACTACATATGCACCAAGATTGTACTACACAAGCAACAATTTGCATTACGCAAGCAACATGCCAACCTTGAATAATCAAGCCTTAAAAGTTACATGCAACAAACTTGGGCTACACAAGAAATAAATCAACTACACATGCATGACAAAACATTTTTAACATCAACAGAAACAAACTTGTACTTCATTAGCAAGAAATATAAACTATAAAAGCAAAACAGAATAACTAAATAAGCAATCATTGATTACCTCATTACTCAAACTACCGGATGGTAGCTTGGCCTTGAATGAAGGTGTCTCCGTAATACACGGTAGATCCCGGGATGGACCCTCAACCCGACCCTCCGCTTGTAAGGGTTGGTCAACAAAACCCTTTCCCAAACAACCTCTATCTAGCTCCCTCATTTTCTATCTCTCAATATCTCTGTAGTCCAAAAACAAAGACTCGGCAGCCTCCTAGGAACATCACGGCTGTAAAAAATAACTCTGTCCATATAAAGAACCTGCAATGAAAGGAGGAAAACAATTAAAACCACACATACAACTATAAAAATAACTATTAACTGAAACTTAACTTACAGAAAGAAAGAGCAATGGGCCGTTGAAATATTTTTTTTTTCTCACTGATTTCCCATTTATCCTTGCTGGCAATCAGAGTATCCAGTGTATACTCACACCAATTCAATTTACCGATGCTACTGACATCCTCCAGGCTTTTCATTATAAGTGGATTTGCGTATCCACAAGGATTGTTCCCGATCACCAGACAATCAACCAAGACAGCAAAATGTCTCTTAAACCATACCCCACCGTCTTTGCAAGCTCTCATCTCACCGGCATACTTCACCGGTGTAATGTTATTATTCTCCTTCGCAAAAAAACCTTGCCACTGTTTGAGTAGTTGGCACTCATCATCTGATCTCTGTTTTTTCTGGATTTTGATAGGGCCATTTGGGAAACCAAGAACGCGCTGTACATCACTCACATCAATGTGGATCGATTTCCCATCCGCCCATCTCAACTCGCAACTAGGTGCATCAAAGTGTTCCGCCAACCAATAAGTTAGTTCAGGTGGGAAATCTTTGATTCTCATCTGTAGCAATCCCCCAAATCCCATCTCAACAATGGCGGCCCGTGAGCGGGTTCCAAATTTACCATGGCTTCGACTAAACACTTCGATTTTGATCTTGTCCCACATCTTGGATGTTCGGACTTCTTACTCTTGCCTTTAGTCTCATCCTCTTTAGTCTCATCCTCTCGTACTTTTTAGCCTCTTTTCCGCCAAAGATGTTCATCTTGCGGACCCTCAACAAGTTCATCTTGTTGAACCTCAATAGGTTCATCTTGTTGAACCTCGGCGAACAAGTTCACTACTCAACACTTTTCTTTTGCCTTTAGCCATTGTCTTGAAAATTCGAAAATCACACCTACAATAAAAATATACTAAAGCATCACAAAATATTCTTGTATACAATACATATATTCAAGTTGTATTTTTATAAGCATGCTTTTAAAGGATCATAAGCAAACCTATTAATTTACACAAGCAACATGCAAAAACTAACCAAGCAAATCTTGCAAAATGCATAACCATATAAAAATAGTAGAAATATGGTGTTAACGAACACACCGCATATAAAAACAACCAAATGATGCCCTGTCACAAAAATCTAAAACTTCACAAGCACATATTAATAACTTCATAAGCGTGGTTTACACAATTACATAAGCGAGGTATAAAATTACATAAGCATCATAAACATTCCAACAAAAATCAAACATAAATAATAGAATTGCGATATATTCCCTGAATTAACTTAACAAGGAACCCTAACATCTACCAAAAGCAAATGAAAAAAAGACCACAAACATATTTCTCAACACAACAAAAAACATCAATGTGCAAACTTATATTAAAAACACGCAACATCAACCCGAAAATCATCCCAGAGCAACAAAAACCTAGATTTAAGTTGCGAAAATCAAAAGAGAAACCGCGAATAAAACTTTGTAAACCCTATACAACTAGAACTACCTACAAATCAAAGCTTCAAACGAAAAAAACCGAACGAGATTACGCTTACCTTCAAACGAACCGCAAAAGCCGCGTCAGGAAGAACTTCAAAACCTTCGCGAGAGACGTGAAGAGTGGGTAGACTTGGTCGAGGAATGGAAAGGTGTTTTGAAATATGAAATCTGACGTCGTTGAAAAGAGAGGAATGTATCGTGAAGAGTGGGTAGACTAGATGTGAGGAGGGAATACAATCTTAAAACTGATTTTGAATTGTTAAATTACCATCATACCCTTATTAAAGGTGAAACAAAAAATTAACATAAAAAGACCTTAGAAATCGGACCACTCAAATTTCTTGATCTATGGTTAGGATGTGTCCCCATGGACTCACCCCAAGTAGGAGGACCTATTTGATCCATATCCTATAAATATATATATATATATATAATATTTCCTTTTATGCTTTGTTATTTTTCGCATTTGATTTCTGTTATTTAATTCTTCTATCATGTCTTCTTTCTCTTGTTTATCGTCCTCCTGCCGGATATATATATGTGGGGGGGGGGAGGATCATGTGAGACCATTCTCTAGGTGACACACAATAGACCAATCTCAATCATCCCCACTATTAATCAATTGGTGTTATTTAATGGATAAAAATTATATATTAAAATATTAATTTAATCAACAATAACATAAGAGTAATAGGGAAAAATAACATAATAAAGTAGTTACAAAAATGGAATGAGATTAAAATCAATTCTCTCTCTCTCTCTCACACACACACACACACACGCAGAGACGGACGTACATTACCAAGTGTGGGGGCACGTGCCCCCACAACATTTTTCAAAACTATTAATTATTTATTTTTAAATTATATGTTAATTAGGAATTTAAAAAAAAGGAAGATCAAGCTTTTAATGATCTCCCCTGTAATTGCAACAACATTTTTTTGGGATGTACTCATAATTATATTAAGGGATAATTAAGTTTTGTACTAATTAAAAAAAATTCGAGATGTTTCAAATAAATAAAAAATCTCACAGGCTTGATTATGTCTTAAATTTTAGGAGATAATTATAATATTTCTATAAATATTATGGTGATTTTTTGAAATATAATTTTAGTTTATGAAAGGGAAAAATGGAAGACGAAATCAAACATCAAAAGTTTTTTTTTACAATTTTCAAAAACCTCTGGATTTTCTTCAATTAGTTTGAACCTTAGTTTCTTTTTTTTTGTAATTATCCCTTACATTTATTTAATTTTGTGCCCCCCTTCTAAAAAAATTATGGATATGTCACTGCACACACGCGCTGATTTTTCCTCCATTGCTGACTACAAATCGAGAAAATCGCCATTAACACAAATCGAAAAAATCTCATTCACCTCCATTGTCAAACCCGCAAACATCGAAAAACACGAAAAATTAGCGTGAGAATTTAAGGATTGAGTTTCGATGGAGAACTCGAACCGATTTTGTAAAATTCAACTCTTAAAACTATAAAAATTGCAACGATGAAGATGATGTTCTTATGCTTATAAATTTCCACGTTGGAGATGGTGCAAAAATATTTTGAGACCACTGCATAAACTACTATAAAATGTTGCATAGTTGAAACCATGCAACAAATATCAACTAACTATACATTATCTATAAGGTGTTTATACAATGAAAAAAACTAAATATATAGTACATATACCCAACTATGCAATGAGTTATAAATTATGCAAAGAAAATCAATTAACTATGTATTATCTCGAACTATCTATGCAATGTGCATAACTAAAATATGCAAAAGTACATTATACTCAATTATGTCTTATTGTCATAAAACAATGTAACAAAAACAACTAAATATGCATTATCTAATAGATATTTAAGCAAGAAAAAGAATCCTAACTATATCGTGTTAAAAATAATAAAAAAATTGAAAAAAAAACTCTTTCCTAAAATAGAGTCATTAAATCCGGCGGTTACAATCCCACCCCATAAAAATGGTTTCTAAAAGTCAAATCTTACCAGGAAAAATCGTTGGGATAAGAGAAAAGTACTTTTATATCCTTATTTGTATTGAAATAAATGTGAAAATATCCAAAAAAATCAGAAAAGTCACAACCCTTAAACAAAACAAATAAATGGATAAGATTAGTCCATCTTGTCTCACCTAAGGAGGGTAGACTCATTCGAACCAAATCCTATATATAAATATATGTATATATAGGATCAAATGTGGTAGGGGACTTACTGTAAGACAATGTGGATTAATCCTATACGTTAATTTATCAAATCTGATAGATCAGTTTTTTTTCCGATCTTTTGCCTTTTTTTATTTTTCGCCCATAAAGGGCAAATTAGTCTTTTAGATGAAACAATTTTTCATTTTTTTTTTGGTAACTGATTGTGTCTATCGATTTTCAAGGGATATGATTACTGATTTGTTTCCCGCTTTCAATTCTCTCCTCCATTTTGAAACATTTCACTTCTTTCACCCCCCATTGTTCTCGTGTGGAAAGAGTTTTCATCTTTCAATTTCCTCTCTTTTTTTTCGCAAAATCGTGATATGGCTTCAATTAAACTATTTATGCATCATTTTTAAATAATTATACAAAGACATACACAATAATTATGCACTAATTTAAAAGCAAAATCTTTGACGGTCACTTTCTGTTAGATAAATGTTTTTATAATGATTTTGATGATTATGTTCAATTTTGTTCAAATGAGTTTTTAAACCAAAACAATGTCCCTAAATATTGTCTAAATACTTCCGATCGACTTAAAATGTTTTTACTATTTTTCGGAGTATTTTTGGAGTTTATTTTCGATAAAAATTGGACAACACATTTGTTTCGAGACTCGACCGGTCGCCTTATAGGGCAACCCGTACCTAAGTTGAGTTGAGAAACAAAAATGAGGCGTAAGAAAAAAGGGCGGGGCGGCCGGTCGACCGGTGAGGGTGACCGGTCGACCCCCAGGCGACCGGCACTGGGAGTTGGTTTTTTGTTCCTGGACATCTCTGTTTCAAATTTCTTCAGTCCAACCGTCACAGCTAAGGGCGCGACCGGTCGTACCCCTCCGACCAGTCCCCGTGTAAAATTCACAGAATTCAATTTCAATCTTATCTCTGCTTGTGACCGGTCGAACCCCTATGTGTATTAGCAAACTATTCGTTGCGTTTTTAGACAGACTTTTCCTATTTTGTGGGATTGATTTCTAACAGCTATATTGATCATTTTAAATGGTTTCTTTTGCGAGAAAATCACTCCCCAAGGAGGAGCCAATGTCTGGAAATGAAAGCCAAGTCCTCTCCTATAAACAGAGGCTTCATTCAAGCAACAAGATACAACACTCTACACAAGTAAAGAGCAATTGAGCAAACACTTTCATATATCTTGTTGTATTAGCCTAAGCACTTTCACTTGCACAAATTTGAGGTCTAGGCTTTCAATTCTTGATTACACTTGTACTCATATTGTATCAATCATTATTGAGTTGTAATCTTGATTTTGGTCATCATTCAACACAAGACATCCTTGTGAGTATTCTTGTGGTAAGAATACACTTGGGTGATCTAGGTGATAGGTGTTTGAAGGTTGTGGTAATCTTCAAAGGTGTTGTAAGAGGGTTGTGGTAATCCTCAAGGTGTTGTATTAATTTGTGGTAAATTAATAAAATTCGTTTTTCTTTTCAAAACCCATCCCGGATATACTGGGGTGGTAGAGCACGTAGTCCCTAGGTGGGGTGAAGCTCTATAAATCGACGTGTGCTATTTATTTTCCGCACTTAGCTTTTTATCCTTGCTTAAGTCTTCTTAAAAAGAGGGTAAAATTTGAAAAACCGAGATAATCTATTCACCCCCCTCTAGATTATCGTAGCCACTTGGACTAACAAGTGGTATCAAAGCCAAACTCTTTGGCTAGCTCGTTCCGAGTAAAGAGGAAAGATCCATGGCTACGAATGAAGCTTATCTCACCACCGGCGCCTCAACCAACAAGCCACCTCTATTCGACGCCAACAACTATGCATTTTGGAAAGACCGTATGGAGTGCTTCCTACAAGGGTGTGGGTTTGATATTTGGAATGTAGTTGTTGAAGGAGTTGATCAACCGACCAAGAAATTGGAGGATGGCACTTTGGCTCCAAAACCATTCAAGGAGTTCGACGAAAACGACAAGAAGGCTTTTTCTCTAAACGGTAAGGCCTTAAATATTTTGCATTGTTCTCTTACCGCCACCGAGTACAATCGCATAAGAGGCATAAGGTCGGCCCATGAAGTTTGGGAAAAATTGGAGACAATCTATGAAGGGACTAAGAAAGTCAAGCAAGCAAGAAAGACCATGCTTGTTAAAGATTTCGAAAACTTTAACATGTATGATGGTGAAAGCATTTCTAAGATGGTGGAAAGGCTTGACAACATTGTCAATCCACTTGTAGCCCTTGGTAAAGTCATCTCCGAAGAAGATAAGGTGACTAAGGTACTTAATGCTCTTCCCGGTTCATGGTCCGAAAAAGTGACGGCAATCACGGAGGCACAAAATCTTGAGACACTCAAGTTTGACGAGCTCATCGGAAACCTCCTCATCTATGAAGTCTATCTCAAGGAGAGGAAAAACTCCAAACCATCCACAAATCAATCGGGTATGCAAATTATTCCTAAAGGTCTTGCTTCTTCTTCTAATAATGCATACTATGATAATGATGATGATGATGAGGAGACGGCCGCACTTGTTCGAAAATTTGCAAAATTTGTGAATAAAAATAAAGCAAGAAAACCAGAGATAATGCTAGCTTTAAATGCGGAAAACCGGGCACTTCATTGCCGATTACCCAAAGCTCGATGAAGAGGAGCAAAAGAAAAGGAAGCCTTTCATGAAAAAGAAGGCTCTAAATGCGGAGGTCAAAACGTGGGATGAACTACTCGAAACAACCAATGAGGAAGGAGAAATCGAACACGGTCTCATGGCCATAGAAGAAGAAAACAATGAGGTACACTCTAATTCTTCTACTTCCTCCATAGTTGATGACTTGCAATGTGATTTTGGTGAATTGCAAATTGAGTTTCAAAATTTAATTGTTAAATACAAAAATTTGAAAAAGGAGCATAAGGATCTTAAGGTTGAAAAAGAAAAATTATTTACCTCTTATGAATCTCTAGACAAAGCTCATGCTCTTACTCTTACTAGAGTTCACTCTCTTGAAACCGAAAAGGAGTCGCTCACAAAAGATATTGAATGTTTGAAAAATGATGTGCATCGTTTCAACACAAGCACGGATAAAGTCACAAAAATTTTAGATGCACAAACAGGTGAGCATTCCAAATTGGGACTTGGTTATAAGCCATTTCAAAGTGTTTTTAAGAAAAATAACCAAGGTCCGACTTTTGTACGTGCTAATAATTATAATACTCCTACTTGTTTTTATTGTGGCAAAGTTGGACATTATGCTAATAATTGCAAATTGAGAAATAGCTCAAGATATGTTTGGAGACCCAAAGGTCTCAAGACTAACCCCATGGACCCCAAAATTATAGGGTACATAAAAGAAATACCTTTGTAGGTAATAGGGGCCATAACGACAATGGAAGATTCAAAATGGCTCGTGGACAGCGGGTGTTCGTGCCATATGACCGGAAGGAGAGAACTTTTTACCAACATCAAGCTCCAAGAAGAGGGTATGGTCATGTTCGGCAATGGCAAAGGAAGAATTCTTGGAAATGGAGAAATTGGTAAGTCTTCTTTCTCTCTTATTAGTTCTTTTAGTAGAAGGGCTCAAGTTTAATTTGATAAGTGTTAGCCAACTTTGTGACTCTAATTATGATGTTTCTTTTAATAAAGAAAAATGCCTTATACTTAAAAATGGTGAAATTATTTGTGAAGCATATAGAAAAGGCAATCTTTACAAAATTTGTACAAGTGATTTGGTTAGTCAAAATGTTTCTTGTTTAGTCGCCAATAATGATTTAACTAGTTTATGGCATAGGCGACTTGGACATGTTGGATACAAGAATTTGAAAAATATTTACAAAAACCAATATGTGAAAGGACTACCCAAATTGAATTTTGAAAATCTTGGCTTATGTGACACTTGTCAAAAGAACAAATTAGTTAAAAGTTGTTTTAAGCCCAAAAATGAAATTTCCACAACCAAACCCCTACAATTGCTTCACCTTGATTTGTATGGGGATATTGGTACGGCAAGTCTAAGTGGAAAACATTATACTTTCGTTATTGTTGATGATTTCTCTAGATATACTTGGGCTCTTTTTCTTACCAATAAAAGTGATGCCGTTAATGAGTTTGTTAAGTTTTGTAGACTTATTGAGAATGAAAAGGAAGACACTATTAAGTCTATTCAAGTGATCGAGGTGGAGAATTTGACGGTGAATTTAGAGTATTTTGTGAAACCAAAGGATATGCTCATAATTTTTCTACCGCAAGGACACCTCAAAGAAAATGGAGTAGCCGAAAGGAAAAATCGGACATTACAAGAGATTAGTCGGTCCATGCTCAATGAATTTTCACTTCCAAAATATTTTTGGGCCAAGCCGTAAGTACCGCTTGCTATGTCATTAATCGAGTTTATATTCGTCCTAAAATGAATAAAACTCCATATGAGCTTTGGAAAGGTAGAACTCCAAATATTAGTTATTTCAAGATATTTGGTTGTAAATGCTTTATTTTGAATACCAAGGATCAAATTTACAAACTTGATCCTAAGGCCGATAAAGGGATATTTATGGGATATTCAACAAAAAGCAAAGCATATCGGAGTTTACAATAAAACTAGTGGAGTTGTTGAAGAATCCATCCATGTCAAATTCAATGAAGCTTCGGGTGTTGAAAGAATACCCAATGATGAAAGTGATGAAGAGGACATTATTGAACCCATTGTTCAACTTGATGCTCAAAATGTTCAAACTTCTACATCAAATGATCAACCATCTACCTCAAATGATCCTCAAGAAGATAGAGGTGATATCTCGGATCTTCCCGTTGCATTGAAGTTTAAAGGAGATCACCCAAAAGATCTTATTATTGGTGATCCCCTTGATAAAGTGATGACCCGAGAAAATTTGCCGAGAAAGCTCTTATTTCTCAAAAGGAGCCTAAAAATGCTAAGGAGGCTATTGAGGATGAGGATTGGTTCCTAGAGATGCAAGAGGAGTTGAATCAATTTGAAAGAAATGATGTATGGGAATTGGTACCTTGTCCTCCTTCTCAAACCATAATTGGTACAAAATGGGTATTCGAAACAAACTTGATGATCAAGGCAATATTGTTCGAAATAAGGCAAGGTTAGTAGCTCAAGGGTATTGTCAAGAAGAAGGTATTGACTATGATGAAACTTTTGCACCCGTACGTTTAGAAGCTATTCGTATTTTACTTACCTATTCTTGTTTTAAAAATTTCAAACTTTACCAAATGGATGTTAAATCCGCTTTCTTAAATGGTATTATTCAAGAAGAAGTCTATGTAAAACAACCTCCGGGTTTGAAAATTTTTCTAGGCCTAGTGATGTTTATAAACTTAAAAAGGCCTTGTATGGTTTAAAACAAGACACCGTGCATGGTATGATAGACTTAGTTCTTTTCTTTTACAAAATGGTTTTATAAGAGGTAAAGTTGATACAACTCTCTTTGTTTTTGAAAAAGGGCAAGATTGTTTACTTGTGCAAATTTATGTTGATGATATTATCTTTTGGTGCTACTAATGATTCTTTGTGCAAGAAATTCTCTAAGTTGATGCAAGGAGAATTTGAAATGAGCATGATGGGGAGCTTAACTTTTCTTGGACTCCAAATTAAGCAATGTCAAGAAGGTATTTACATTTCACAATCTAAGTATACAAAAGAACTTTTGAAAAAGTGCGGCATTGAAGAAGGAAGAATCGTTTCTACTCCCATGGCAACAAATGTCAAAATTGACAAAGATGAGAAAGGCAAGTCCGTGGATGAATCAAAGTATCGAGGTATGATTGGTAGTTTACTTTATTTAACCGCTAGTAGACCGGACATTCTTCATGCTTGTGCCTATGTGCTCGTTTTCAAAGCAATCCCAAAGAAAATCTCATATGAGTGCCGTTAAAAGGATTTTTCGATATTTGAAAGGCACCATTCAATATGGTTTATTTTATCCAAAGAATGAAAATTTTTCTCTTAAAGGTTATAGTGATTCGGATTATGCGGGAAATATTGATGATCGGAAAAGTACTTCCGGATCATGTCAATTTTTAGGCGATTGCCTAGTTTCTTGGTTTTCAAAGAAGCAAAACTTTGTTTCTCTTTCAACGGCCGGCGAATATATTTCCGCCGCATTTTGTTGTACTCAACTTCTTTGGATGAAACAAACCTTAGCGGATTACAAATGCTCGTTTGAAAACGTACCTATCTTTTGTGATAATATATCCGCTATAAATATTGCTCAAAACCCGGTTCATCATAACCGTACTAAACATATTGAGATTCGACATCATTTTCTAAGGGATTGTGTTTCAAAACGTAAAATTGAGATATCGTTTGTACCATCTCAAGATCAATTAGCGGACATTTTTACAAAACCACTATCTTCCGAGACTTTTTCATCCATACGAGCTCGAGTTAGGCATAATGCATATTGAATGAGGCTTATGTTTGCATTTTACATGTTTTTAAAACTTAGGGGCGAAAAATCGGATTTTTGGTTGAAAATTCGGATTTCCTCAAAAATGTCAAACAGTGGGCTAAACAGTTGAGGGCAACCAGTCGCCCTCAACCTCGACCGGTCGCCCTAAGCCATTTTTTTGATTAAAATGGTTCTATCTTCAGCATTCGTCACTTTAACACAATTTGGCCATTTTTCGTCCCCTTTGCTAAATTCACTCAAATTTCATTCAAAAATGGTTTTCATGCATCTTTTTCACAACATGGACATTATATAGCATGATCATCATCATTATGGCTCATTTTTTCCGATCAAATGGTAAGAATTTCTCTTCTTTTGCTCCATTGGGTTGAACCCTTGAGTTAATAACCTTTTAGTATATTTCTTGATATTTTTTGCATATGATTTTGATGAGCTTATCTATTATGTTGTATTGTATAATGATTGAGGTGAATTGGTGATAAAATGTTTTGGCTTGAAACATTTACAAGGGTTATATACAACCTCTTTTATTTTTCACACACACAAGGTGTTCGATGAAATGTCGCAATGAAAATTTCAAATTTTACATGAATCTCTTGCTTCCAAAAGTCTCCAACATTTATTGAGATCATGTTTTGCCTAATAAAACAAGCGTATGAACTCTTCATGATATATTTCTCCCATTTTCCTTGGATTTTTACGCTTTAATTGCTCAAACGGTTGATAAAACGTCCCTTTGGCGCACTTTGATATAATTGTATGGTGTTTTTACCATCCTAACATTCTTTTTGATTATTCCAAAGGGGAGAAACAGAAATTGGCTCGTTAGCTCAAGAAAAGCTAATAAAAGCTCGCAATAAAAAGCTATGGCCTCTTAAAGCCAATAACACCTAGTCCATGGCTTGTATTTTGGACTCAAATGAAATTGATTATAAGTATTGTGACAGGGGAGCTTCTTTGCCTATGATGTTTATAGGCATCTTATATAAGCTAGTTATAGCTTGTACTTTTAGCTTATGAAAAATATTTTGTTAATATGCTCATAGAGAGGGGGAGCTTTGTATGGAATGTTTTTAACGGATAGTTCACTCGTAAAACCGGAAAACGATTTGTTTTCAAAGTCGTCCTCGACAAAATTGTTTTGGTTTGTAATCATCAAAAAGGGGAGTTTGTTAGATAAATGTTTTTATCATGATTTTGATGATTATGTTCGATTTTGTTCAAATGAGGTTTTAAACCAAAACAATGTCCCTAAATGTTTTCTAAATACTTCCGATCGACTTAAAATGTTTTTACTATTTTTCGTAGTATTTTTGGAGTTTATTTTCGATAAAAAAATTGGACAACACATTTGTTTCAGCTCGACCAGGTCCGCCCTATAGGCAACCCGCACTGAGTTGAGCCGAGAAACAAAAATGAGGCGTAAGAAAAAAAGGGGCATGGCGACCGGCGACCAGTGGTCGACCCGGTAGGCGACCTGTCGACCCCGGCGGCCGGTACTGGAGTTGGTTTTTTGTTCCAGACTTCTCTGTTTGAAATTTCTTCAGTCCAACTGCCAGTCACGACTAAGGGTGACCGTCGCACCCTCCGACCGGTCCCCTGTTTAAAAATTCGCAGAATTCAATTTCAATCTTATCTCTGCGACCGGTCGAACCCTATGTTTATCAAAGAAACTATCCATTGCGTTTTGAACACATTTCCCTATTTTGTGGGATTGATTTCTAACACTATATTGATCATTTTAAATGGTTTCTTTTGCGAAAAATCACTCCCCAAGGAGGAGCCAATGTCCGGAAATGAAAGCCAAGTCCTCTCCTATAAATAGAGGCTTCATTCAAGCAACAAGATACAACACTCTACACAAGTAAAGAGCAATTGAGCAAACACTTTCATATATCTTGTTGTATTAGCCTAAGCACTTTCACTTCAACAAATTTGAGGTCTAGGCTTTCAATTCTTGATTACACTTGTACTCATATTGTATCAATCATTATTGAGTTGTAATCTTGATTTTGGTCATCATTCAACACAAGACATCCTTGTGAGTATTCTTGTGGTAAGAATACACTTGGGTGATCTAGGTGATAGGTGTTTGAAGGTTGTGGTAATCTTCAAAGGTGTTGTAAGAGGGTTGTGGTAATCCTCAAGGTGGTGAAAGAGGGTTGTGGTAATCCTCAAGGTGTTGTATTAATTTGTGGTAAATTAATAAAATTCGTTTTTCTTTTCAAAACCCATCCCGGATATACTGGGGTGGTAGAGCACGTAGTCCCTAGGTGGGGTGAAGCTCTATAAATCGACGTGTGCTATTTATTTTCCGCACTTAGCTTTTTATCCTTGCTTAAGTCTTCTCAAAAAGAGGGTAAAACTTGAAAAACTGAGATAATCTATTCACCCCCCCTCTAGATTATCGTAGCCACTGGACTAACACTTTCGAGATGACTCGGTGTTCAATGTAAATCATTTATGCATTATTTTTGTCTAATTATATATCATATACATAATAATTGTGCACCATTTTAAGACAATGAACTTTGTAACTTTTTGAAATGACTCAATGTTCAATGTAAATGATTTATGCATCGTTTTCGTCTAATTATACATCACATACACAATAATTATGCACCATTTTTAAAACTACGAACTTTTTGACTAAATTTTTGAGATGACTCAATGTTCAATGTAAACCATTTATGCATCATTTTCGCTAATTATACATCACATACACAATAATTATGCAATCGTTTTTAAACCACAATCTTTGACTGTCACTTTTGCAATGACTCAAGGTTCAATCTAAACTATTTATGCATCGTTTTCGTCTAATTATGTATCACATACACAATAATTTTGCACTATTTTAAAACAACGAACTTTGACTGTCACTTTTGAATTGACTCAATGTTCAATGTAATCTATTTATGCATCATTTTCGTCTAGTTATACATCAAATATACACTATTTTTGCATCATCTTTTTGAAATTAAATACATGAACCAGTTCTCTCTCCTCCATATTCATAGGTTTCTTCTGTTGTTTCCATCGATGTGTGCTCCGATTGCTGGTGTGCATTTTGTTCCTTCGTGGTGTTCATTGATATGTCACCTTGATGTTGATGAGTTATTGATATTACAAGGTGTATCTCGTAATTTTTTGCTCGTCTGGTTTTGAGTTTTGTTTTTGCTCTAGGAGAGAGGGAAGTCAAATTTTGGTGTGATTGTGTTTTCATTTATGGAAATGTGATCTTTATCACATCCATGATTGTAGGGTGTTATTAATGGGAAGGTGGTTACATGATTTTGTTAGTTACTATTTTGCCCTTTTTGTCTTTTAATTAATTGATAAATGATGTAATTTTAATAGGCATCTGGACCATTGATTAAAGGGAGTGGATGTATAGGATCAATCCACACTGTCTCACGGTAAGAGACTGCCTTACGAAGTCCTATCACTATATATATATATATATATCAACCCTATATATTAAGAGAAAACAAAGTTGACACATGTCATCACCTTATTAATTTTGACATGTGTCAACTCCTCATTCTCTCAAATCCACATGTTTACTTTATAATTATCCATATGGAAGTCTTATCTACAAATTAAAGGTTTTTTAAAAGATTATAAATTTAAATGATAATAACTAATTTAGGAGATAATAAGTAATCTAAATATCAAGGATTTATCTACACTATTATTTAAAAATATTATTTTTCAAAAATATATTTGGTTTAAATGCACCTTTTAATTTCCGATTTATGCTAACTCCAACGTATATTATTTTGCATGTTTTTGTGTATGTTTTGTGATGATTTATACATATTTTTGGCGTGTTTTATTTGTATTTGCATGTTTTAGTGTTATGTTGTGTTATTTTAGTGATTGTTTTAGGTTTTCGTGGAAAAAACAAGTTTTGGAGCAAAAAACGTTAAAAAGTCATTTCGCGCAACTGCGGCAGTCATCGCATTTTGGATGTAACATTTGCATACAAAGCCCAATTGAAATGATTCATACACCATTAGAAAGCTAAGACAAAGTTATACAATGTTTAGTTTCTACTAAATGCTAATGAAGAAGTTTAGATGGGTTACAATTATGTACAAGTCAAAATAATATGTCAAAATCTTGAAAATGACACGTCTTGGTATTTTGGCCATAACTCTCTCTAAAATTGATATTGAGTTGATTCAAGTGGATATGGAAATTTAAGAGATAGATGTACAATTCATAAAAAGATACTGAGAGCAAATTCTAACGTTTCAAGGGTGCGCGGGCCTGGGGTCGGGCAAAAAAGAAACGCCGGGCACAAAAGTCTTGTGGCGAGCACGACGACTTCTTCAACACAAAATTCGCAATTTTTATTCGTTTTTGGCTCTTCCACCTTGTACAGACTCTAGGCTTATAAATAAGACTTGAGGAGCCCATATTCTTGAACACTCTCATTCATAGCACTTCTAGACTTTAGTTTTTGGTATTTTCTCTTGCTTTTTATCATTGGGATTGTTTAGGTTCTTCCCCTTGAGGTTATTTTGCTTCTTAATCAAAGAGTAAGATTTCTTCATCTCATTTGTCTGATTTCAATTGTTGGGTGATTATTATTGTTGCATGATTATATTTATTATTGTTTTCTTTCCTTCAATTGAGATTATGATTCCATCCCCAAGAATGAACTAATTTATTTGTTCTAGGATTAAGATGATTTGATTCAAACAAACAAGCATGAGTATTGATTAATTGATTTGCTTTCCTGAATGAATTGCTTTATTTGATAATTGATTGTCTGATCAACTTTTGATTGTTTTGGGGGAATAGTTGAGATCGATCAAAGATATTATTCCTGGACTAAATTTATTCAGGGGGTTAGATATGAATCATAGATGTATTATCTAATCCTGGCTTAATGAAAATAGCAAATTATGTTGGGATAGCCCTAATCTGTGAATACGTGAGTTATCAGATCTAGGCCTTATTTTTACATGTTTGTTATATTTGTTACCCGCGTGATCAATTAATTGATATTCTGCTTGCGAGTTTGATGAAATGATTCCGAAATCCTAGACTTTTATCCATAAATTTTTCTTAAAGTTTATCCGTGTTTAGTTTGATTATTGTCTTTTTACTTGTTTTTCTTTATTTAATTAAAAATCACAAATTTCTGTTATTTGTGAAACATAATAATTATTTGCCGACTAAGTCTTCCTTGAGACACGACTTGTGGTCAACTTGCTACCCTGGTCGCAGGGACTATTCACCCAGAGGTTCCACCACTCACTCTGAAGCAAGCTACAGACAGCATCAGTCAATACCACCAGATCGGGAAGAATTTTTCATTCGCAGTCAGAGCTTGACTGGGAATGAGATCAGAAGAGGCTACTAGGGAAGATAGAAACGATTCCTTCCCCAGAGTTTTTCCTTCGTTGAGGGTTGGCACAAACAAGGCTGCTCGCTAGAGCAGTTTCTCAGCTGACTCAATAACAATGGAAAACTACCTCCTAGGGCCAACAATCATGACCATGGGAACATTTGTTCGCTTTCTAGGTACCCCTAAATCTACTAGTCATCGCCTTGGTCGAACTAAAAAGTGGTATTCCTACCATACCAGCCTGACCTAATCCTCTAGCTCTTTACTTGCCAGGAGAAGGCTCGAGAGACCAACAACTGAAACTAGCTCGTCAGGTACAGATGGAAAAAAGAAGAAGCAACGATTCTCTCCCCTACCCCTACTGGGACGAAACAAGAGTAGTGAAGTGATGCTCGGGGAGGATCACGAAACAATAGGAAAAACTAAATAAAGAAAACATAGTAGTAACTGAATGAACCCACGACGTCCCAGATCAGTTGAAGTGACTCTAAGCCAAAGAGATGGTCTATGGCGCTACCCGAGCAAAAACTTTCTTTCAGTGAAAGACCCTCACTCGAAAATTGATCTCGTTCTCTTATGAGGATTGCTAGATTTATTTCGGTGTTTAGCGGTCGAACAAAATTTTGGCGCGTCGTTGTTTATGGAAGGCTTTAGGCTTAATAATTATTGTGTTTATTTTTTTGTATTTTTCTAGATTATGATTCTTTTTGTTTTTTTATAGTTTAAGTTTGTTAAATTCTGCGTTTGATCTATTTTTCTAGTGTTGTTTATACAAGCACCATGAATGGCAACTAATAAGGAGCAACCACCACGACCCACATTAGAAGAGAGCTTGATTTCTTTTATTCAAGTTAGCCAGCAAACACAAGAGTGGAATAACAGATGGTTTGAATCCTTGGAAGCCTCATTTAAGAGAATTGAGACTCAAGTCGGCCAATTGGCTATGCAAGTTGGTGAGATAGCTCAACATCTCGTCAAAAAGGACACATTACCTAATCAACCAACGCAAGCTCAAGACATCACTAATCTTGAAATTGATGAGAATTATGATAATAAAATTGAGTTTAAATATTCTACTGTCTCGTCTAACCCCACTGGTAAAGCGAAAAAGGAAGATGCAATCGAAGCAAGAACGGGTAAAGAGGTAAGTAAGGGATTGTCCTTACACAAAATTGATAATCCCTACAAACCTTCTACTCCATCCCCAAGTCCACTTCCAAAGCAACAAGATCTAGGTAGTTTCATCATTAATATTGCTTTTGAAAATGGTAAGAAAGTCGAAGGTATGCTTGATTTTGAAGTCGAGTTAACCTTATGCCTTACTCTATATTTAAACAATTAAATTTTAGGAAAATTGAAGTCCACCAGCTTATGTTTGCAACTTGCTGATAGGTCTCTTAGGTATCCTAAAGGCATTGTTGACAATATTTTGTCCAAGTAGATGGTTTTAAAACTTTCATGAATTTTATTGTCTTGGATATGGGGAAGGATAAAGGTAATATTAAAGATCACACTATCTTTGTGTAGGTCCCAAGGGTGTAAGTGTAAGGTTTAGAAGGGAGGGGTTGAATAAACCTTACAAATTTTCGATTTAGTCCTTTTAAATATTCGAGTTGATACTACACGGTTGTGTCCTAGGTGGACACCAATTTAGTTGATCAAGAGAGTTAGTCTTTCAACGACTCAACCGAGCCGTTGATGGAATAACTCAATTTGTTGGTCTAAATTAACTCAATCGTGGTTTGTTTTAATGAAGACTTAACACCCTTAAGTTTGGTTAAGCAATGATTTAGTGCTTGGTTTAGTACTTAGAAATTATCAATTGGATAGCAAATTTATCGTGATTTAAACAATTAAGATGCGAGAATTTAAGTCTTTGAAATGTAAATGACACAATGAAATTTTTATAGAGGTTCGAAGATGGGGTAATTCTTCTACTCCTCTCTTCTCCAACTCCTGGAGGAATCCACTAGGTATTGATCGGTATACAAAGTGGTAATGGTAGTCAGGATACAAGTCTTGATCACACAAATGACTTGATCCTTTGGGACTCGATCGAGACGCGCCACGATCACTCGGCTTCGTCGTTTCTCGACTTTCTTCACAGCAGGCATTGCCTTGCTTTGCTACTACAACTCACTTGCTCAAGCTCTTTGGATTTGATCACGAAGCCCTCCAAAAGCTTAAGACTTGGTTCGACCTTGAACCTTCCTACAATCCTTCGTGGAATGTAGACCCTTGATTTTTCAAGTATTTTCCTCTTCAATCGATTGAAGTTATCTTTCCTTCACAGGTGAGTGTTGGATTAATATTCTTCGTAGTGTAGGCTTGAGGATTGAGAATATTTCGATTTTCTAATAATTGCTTGAACGTTTTTGGTTCAGTCCGCCTATTGTGTCACACCTTTTTTTCTCAAATAAACTCCTCGGCCTTTTATAGTGATCTTTCAAAAATTTGCCCGTTGAAGAGATAGGCTTATTTTTGAAAGTCACTTGCGTCGTTGGCTTGTCTTGTTGTAGTCCTTGGAATTGCCATTTCCTCGCATGAATTGTCCTTCACCTTTTGAGTTCGACACGGTGTAGTGCTTCCCATTGGTTTATTCCTTTTGCACGCTTTTCTGGGTCGAGCACTCGAGAAAGGTGGTATGGAGATATTACTTGTTTAGGTAATTCTCTTGATTTACGCAACGGATCTTTTTCGATTATCTCGACTTGACGCATTTCTTTGCTTTCCCCAGGTGACTTAGAGTCGACTTCCAATCATTGAATGACTCTTACATCACTTCAACTTGAGACTTGACTTTTCTTGAGTTGACTTGACTTATGCTCCACTCAAATTGCATCTCACCGCTTCATGAGAGTTCCGTCTACTTTTCTTTGCCATACTCGGTGTCTCGCAAATGAGTCTTCCTTCTAATCTCCATTGTCTTCTTGCATGTTAGGGCGTGAGTCGACTTAACTCGGTGTTAGGAAATTTATTGTTTAGATTTTGATGAATGCCATGTAAAACTTAAATAGGAAGTTGGCACCCCAATTCTTGTTGTAAAATGCATTGTAAAAATTAGAGTGGCCAAGCTGTTAAGTCGGCTACGACCTAACATACAAGAAGACAACTCAAGACTAGAAGGAAGACTCGGCTAGCGAGACAATGCAGTATGGCAAAGAAGAAAGACGAACTCTATTGAAGAAGCGGTGAGATGCAAACAGTGAGTGAGTATCGATCAAGTCAACTCGAGAAAAGCCAAGTCTCAAGTTGAAGTGACAAAAGAGTCATCCATGATTGGAAGTCGACTCTAAGTCACCTGGGGAAAGCAAGGAAATGCAAATCAAGTCGAGATAACTATAAAAGATCCGTTGCACGTAAATCAAGAGAATTACTTAAACAAGTAATATCTCCATACCACCTTTCTCGAGTGCTCACCCCGCTGCAAATGGAATGAACCAATGGGAAGCACTACACCGTGTCGAACTCGAAAAAGGTGAAAGAACAATTCATACAAGGAAATGGCAATTCCAAGGATCGAACAAGACAAGCCAACGACGCAAAGTGACTTTCAAAAATAAGCCTATCTCTTCAACGGGCAAATTTTTGAAAGATCACTATAAAAGGCCGAGGAGTTTAAATTGAGAAACGTGTGACACAGATGAGACACAAGTGACACAAGAGATAGATCTCAACCAAAAACGTTCAAGCAATTATTTGAAAATCAAATATTCTCAATCCTCAAGCCTACACTACGAAGGACATCAATCCAACACTCACCGTGAAGGAAAGATAACTTCAATCGATTGAAGAGGAAAATATCGAAAATCAAGGGGTCTACATTCCACGAAGGATTGTAGGAAGGTTCAAGGTCGAACCAAGTCTTAAGCTTTGGAGGGCTTCGTGATCAAATCCAAAGAGCTTGAGCAAGTGAATCAGTAGTAGCAAGGCAACCCTGTGAAGAAGCCGAGTCGCACGAGAAGCCACCGAGTGATCAAGGCGTCTCCAGATCGAGTCCCAAAGGATCAAGTCACCGTGGTGATCAAGACTTGTATCCGATGTACCACTTTGTATATCGATCATTACCTAGTGGATTCCTCCAGAGTTGGAGAAGAGAGAGTAGAAGAATTACCCCATCTTCGAACCTCTATAAAAATTTCATTCTCATTTACATTTCAAAGACTTTAATTCCTCGCATTTTTAACTCGCTTATATCTCCGATAAATTTGCTATCCACTTGATAATTTATAAGTACTAAACCAAGCACTAAATTCTTGCTTAATCAAACTTAAGGGTGTTAAGTCTTCCAATAAAAACAAAACCACAATTGAGTTAATTTAGAGTCAACAAATGAGTTATTCCATCAACAACTTCGATTGAGTCTGTTGAGAGACTAACTCTACCGATTGACTAAATTGACCGTCCATCAAGGACACAAAATGTAGTAGTATCAACTCGTATATTTAAAAAGGACTAAATCGAAAATTTGGTAAGGTTTATTCAACCCCCTTCTAAACCTTACACCTACACCCCTTGGGACCTACAAGTGGTATCGTGAGCGGTTGGTTCATTGAACCCTCCGCACCGGTTACCGAACTAGATCTCCAAACTTTTCAAAGTCCGCTTTAGTACTTAAACTTTCAAAACTCTTTTTATCATTAAAAATTATTATCATGGAAGCAAATTTGACACGCATCCCTATGTTCACAATTGAAGAATTTGATGATTGGAAAATTCGTATGCGAGCTCATCTATCAAAGATTACATGATGAGATGTGGATAGTAATAGAAGATGGGCCACCGCAAATCTTAAAGGTGAACACAACAAAGAAGAGCTGCACCAAGGAAAGAGGATGTTGCTCCCGGACTGTCATGGTTGAAAACCAAGAACCGAATGGACAAATGATGACGATGACAAAAAGATATAACCTGACAATGTAGCCAAGGACATCAATTACAAGACCTTGGACAAAGCCATGTTCAATAAAGTCAAATCATGCAAAACGGCTAAAGAAATCGGGACAAGCCGACATTAATTTGTGAAGGCTCGTGAGCAAATCAAAGAAAACAAATTATTAGTGGTCAGACAAAATTTGAGAACTTCAAAATGATCTCGTGGAGAGAACCTGGATCAACTGGATGCTCGGTTCACGTAAATCACAAATGAGTTGTCCGCACTTGGAAAGGAATATACACAGAGAAGGAAATGTGTATGAAGATCCTAAAAAGTCTTCCAAATGAATGGGAAATGAAGGCCATGGCACTTTGAGACACTCCATGGACCTATCAAAGACATCCAATCATGAATTATTCTCGATCTCAAAGCCTACGAGTTTGAGCCGAGAAGAAAAGACCAGAAGAGACAATTTGTACCCAAACAATTTGCTCTAATTGTTAAAGATGGGAAGAGAGCCGAGGTCAAAGAAGTCATTGATCCGTAAGAAATAGCCCGATGGTTAAGAGGTTCAACAAGTTCTTCAATAAGAACTACAAGAGAGGAAAGGGTGAATCTTCCGGAAGACATTCAACTCCCTCCAAATCAAGGGAAGATAGGCCAACTAAGAGAACATATCATCAAAAAGTTGAGTATCAAAGGGTCGACAATCCAAGAATGGAAAGAGTCGATCAAAAGGTGAATATCTATGTTGAACCGAGACAACCAGGTCACTATGCCATTGATTGCCCATATCCTGTAGTCAACAAATACAGAATGAAGAAGAAAGAAAGGTCTTCAGAGAAAGAAGACAAGAAAAGAAAAAGGCAATGATGGTCGCAGAGATCACCGAGACAAATGCTAAGTCAAGAGAGACAATCGATTCGAGAGAGCAAGAAGCCGACTACTCAAGTGACTCAAGAAGAAGCCCGATCCGCTTGATGGCCAAAGAACAAGATCAACTCCGACCAAGAAGATGAGGTACACTCTAACTCATCAAACTCGACTCGGTGATAGTGATCGTGACACACACACTTCATCACCCACTCGATCTTTATGGTTCATTAGGCAAAATGATGAAAGATTTTGAACACATTAAATCCTCACACACACTATTGAATGAGGAAAACAGCCTTACTCAAGAGTCAAAACTCAAAGTCGACTAAGGAGCTAAGTACTCTAAGTCAAATAGGCGATGAGAATGAAAGTTTAAAGGCCGCAAATGCTAAATTAATAGCGAAAATTGCTGCTATATAGAGAAGAGGGAGAATGACCTCAAAAATGTTATTGCCTCATTCACTAAGGCATCTAAATCATTGGATGATCTTATTATGAGTCAAAGAGAATGTGGAGACAAGACTGCCTAGGATTTAATTCCTCTCGTGCTATGTCAAACCTCAAAAGTAGTTTTGGAAAAAGGATCTTCAAGCCATGAAGAGTCCGAAAAATCCAAAACTCTAAATGTTGCACACACATTCACTCCAAAACACAATAACAAGCAAACTGGCCTTGGTTATAAGGGAAAAGGAAAATGCGACCGAAAGTGCGCTAAAGGACAAATGAGAAGAGATTTAGCCGAGTTCTTCAAAGAAACTCCAAACAAAAATACTCAGAAAGAAGAAGCGAGCTACCAAAAACCCCAGAAAATCTATAAGAGAAATACATATGATGGGAATGGTAGAAAATATCCAAGCCAAGTGATTGGAATAATGTGAACTATCGGCAAAGATAGACTTATGGAATATAAGCCCAAATGGCAAAGGCCTAGAACTCAAAGAAAGGCCATTCCAAAAGTACAAGAGCTTTCATCAAAGACACATATGCACCTAGGCACTACACTCAAAGACACCACAATTACCCAAGAAAGGCAATTGCTAAAACACATATGCAGGCATACGACAAAAGAGACAAAATTGTATGAACCTAAAATCCCCAAAGCAATTTGCCAGGATTAATTATGATTATGGCATCGATAGATGGCAACCCCTTAGAGTCAAAAATTTGGCTATAGGTTGGTTGGATCATCTTACAATTCTAACCCCTCGGACTCGAGACAAGTATGGGTACCTAAAACTTAATTTCCTTGATTGCGGTTCAAGAGAACAAATGATCGCCAAGAAACCTGGTACATGGATAGTGGTCATTCCCGGACATATGACAGAAATAAGAAAAATATGTCAAAATTCAAGGAAGTTAAAGGAGCAAAAGTCATATTTGGAGGAAATGAAGCTCCTGGTGAAATAAGAGGCATTGGATCCATCAAGAGGAATGGACTAGAAATCACGATGTTGCATATGTTGAAGGACTCAACTTCAACTTATCGAGCATAAGTCAACTCGTGACAAGGGTTACAATGTTGGATTCAACATGGGTGTATGCCAAATCAAGGATATTGAATCAAATGAAGTTGTCTTTGCAAGGATGTGACGAGAAGAATATGTATGTCGTGGATTGGTCAACTCGCAACACCCAACACTTGTCTACTAGCAAAGAGCACATCCCGAATCAAGTTGGTTGTGGCACAAAAAGCCGAGTCACCTAAATTTCAAAACGATTAACAAGCTTGCAAGAAGTAATCTTGTAGAAGGACTTCCGGACTCGGATACAAGAAGGAGAGTATATGTGACGCATGTCGAAGGGAAAACAAATCAAGTCATCATTCAAAGAAAAGACATGCCCATCCTCAACAAAAATATTGCATCTGCTACATATGGATCTATTTGGCCCAAAGGGAACCAAACCAAAGATAAGTGGAAAGAAATACACCTTGGTGGTAGTAGATGACTACTCAAGATATACATGGATAATATTCATGTGCAAGAAGAAAGAAACTCTACAAAAACTACCACAAATTGATGAAGAGGATTCAAAATGAGAAGAGTCAAACCATTATCAAAATAAGATCGACAAGAGGAACCGAGTTTGTCAATGGAATAATAGCTCGATATTGTATTGAGAATGGTATTGGTCATGAACTATCGGCAGAAAGAACTCTACAAAGAGAATGGAGTTGCGAGAAAGAAGGAATGAACCCTCAAAGAAACAAAGCCAGGACCATGTTAGTCAAGTAGGGTTACCAAAAAGATTTTGGGCTAAAGCAATCAACACAACTTGCTACACCCAAAACAGATGTATGATAAACAGACATGACAAAAGACTCCTATGAGATTTGGGTCGAAGAAAACCGAATGTTGCATATTTCGTAATATTTGGATGTAAATGCTTCATCCACAACAATGGCAAAGACAATCTAAAGGCTTTTGATGCTAAAGTCGATGAAGGTATCTTCTTAGGATACTCAACAAAGCAAAGCCTACAGAGTGCTCAACAAAAGAACTATGGTTGCGAAAATCCATTCATGTGGTATTCAATGAGCCAAATGTAAATGGAGAAGACATTGAAGAGTCACCGATAAGTTTGAATCATCCAACCATACGTAAGAGTCCCTATCTTTGTCAAGCCGGAATTATCAATTCGTAAGAAGATGAGATAGTCGAATCTCAAAAACAATGGAAAATCTGCGCTAAGTGATTACGAGAGAGTCGACCACAAAGAACACAATCGCAAGTCGGCCGAATCCAAATAACTTACTCCAACCCGATGTAAGATGGCCGAGAGACCATCCACCGAACTTGTCATTGGAGATATAAGAGAAGGTGTCAAACAAGATCCAAAACTCAACAAGAAGCCATGTTCACATGCTTCATCTCGCAAAAAGAGCCCAAAGACGTGTCACAAGCTTTGGACGACACACATTGGATTCAAGCTATGCAAGAAGAGTGAATCGCTTTGAAAGAAATAAAGTATGGGAATTAGTGCAAAGACCCATACATCAAAATGTTATTGGCACCAAATGGGTGTTCGAAATAAGATGAACGAGGAAGGTTACGTGGTAAGAAACAAAGCAAGGTTAGTAGCCAAAGGATATTGCCAAGAAGAAGGGATAGATTTTGATGAAACATTTGCCCCTGGTAGCAAGATTGGAAGCTATAAGGATGTTTCTTGCCTATGCAGCTCACAAGGATTTCATTGTATATCGATGGATGTAAAAAGTGCATTCCTAAATGGTTTATTGGAAGAAGAAGTGTATGTTGAACAACCTCCAGGATTTGAGCAGAAGACTCTTGGAGATAAGGTATACAAACTCAAGAAAGCTCTATATGGATTGAAACAGGCACCCAGAGCATGGTATGATACCTTGTCACAATTCCTAACCGAAAATGGATTCACAAAAGGAAAAGTAGATAGAACACTTTTCAGAATTCAAGACAAAAAGAGTATACTGCTTGTTCAAATATATGTGGATGACATCATTTTTGGATCCACAAACAAAGAGTCGTGTGAAAAGTTTTCAAACCTCATGCAAAGTAAATTTGAAATGAGCATGATGGGAGAGCCGACATTCTTCCTTGGACTCCAAGTGAAACAAAATGAAGGATGGAACCTTCATAAGTCAAACAAAATACACCGAGATTTAATGAAGAAGTTTGGTATGGAGGAGAAGTCTTCGTAAAAATACCAATGAATACATCGATCAAAATGGACATGGATGCGGATGGCAAGCCTAGATCAAACAAGATACGTGAGCACTTATTGGATCATTGCTCTATCTCACAAAGCAAAGCGTGCCGACATCACCTTTGTTGTAGGTGTATGTGCAAGATTTCAATCTGCTCCAAAAGAGAGCCATATGACAACAACTAAGAGAATATTGAGATACTTGAAAGGAAGCCAAGAAGTAGGCCTATGGTATCCAAAGGAAGGTGGATTCAAGCTAATTGGCTATTGATTCTCGACTATCTTGGATGCGAGTGGACAGAAGAGCACTTCAGCACATGTCAAATGCTAGGAAACAAGCTGATTTCCTGGTTTAGCAAGAAGCAAAATTCAATAGCCACATCTACAAAATGAGGCGAATACATAGGCTATGCGGCAAACACTGTTGTGCCAAGTCCTATGGATGAGACAACACCGAGAGACTATGAAGTTGAGGAAAAAGAAATTACAATCATGTGTGATAACACAAGTGCAATTGCCATTACTCAAAATCCTGTGTTGCACTCAAGAACAAAGCATATCGATGTCAGATATCACTTCATAAGAGATCATGTTGAAAGGAAGGACATCATCTTGGAATATATCTCAACTGATAAACAATCGGCCGACATCTTCACAAAACCATTATGTGAGTCAAGATTTGAAGAACTCAAGCATAAGTTGGGGTTAATTGAGTGAGTTAACATTGAGAAGACTCAAAGAAAAGAAATGGAAACAGAAAAGGAGGGAAAAAGAGCTGAACGTACAAAATCAATAAGTAAATTAGTTGCATCGAAAGACAATATACCAAGTCACCAAGTTAGTGAGTCACTAAAAGAAATCGTGTCACTTATGAGCAAAGTGACAAAAACGCAAATTTTGACTAAGCGGGAATGTTTTAAGGAATACGTCGATAATGATGATGTGTACGGACATAAAGCCGCACACCAAGCTTATGATTGGATATAAATGCTTTGCCGCATTAAATACGAGACATTAAATGCTAAATAGGCGTGCAAAATCTAAGCCGTTGATTTCGATCACATTTCAAAACCACCCGCACGCCCTTTCATAAACCATACTTAAACCATTTTCGTCCGTTTCTCTCTCACACTACCAAAACTGTTCATCTCTTTCTCTCAAAAGCAAAGGCAAAAATTCTCTCGAAACCCTATCTATCTTCAAATCAATCTCTCGAGTTTTTCTTTGATAAAATCCTGAAAAATGGCACCAACCTATGATTTTACCAAGTTAGGAAAGCAAATCCACACCGGGTCTCTTGGGATTTCGACGGAATGGTGAAATAGGGGTCCGACGACACCCTAGTGAAGAAAATCGCTGAAAAATTGGAAACAACCGGCCGCCGTTTCTAACGTTAGAATATTCGATGACCTATGTGGAGGAGGTCGCACAATTCTACGTGAATGCTTTGAGATTCACGATGAAGGAATAAAGTCATCTGTTCACGGGAAGCGATTGACTATCTCTCGCCAAGATTTGGTCAACATTGCTCACTACCGCCAGAAGAGCATCGAGAGATTAACGAACGCGATGTAAACCTGGCCGATGCTTGGAAAAAAATAGCCAAGCCCGACTATCTTTGATAAAATAGTGTACACAACAAACAAGAGATCTGGCTTTGAAGGAGGATTATCATAAGTCGTTGGACATAGTTGCCAAATGTATCGACATCAAATTTGGCGGCTTTGACCAATCACAAAGGCAAAGCTGATTGTAATGGCCGCAATCATCGCAAAAAGAAAATAAATAAAGCTGAGTTTGTTTGTCTGCAGACTCGCGGAACGTGGGGAACAAATCCTTCAAGGAAGATGGCACATTTAGAGGATCCCTAGGATATGGCCTAGTGATTGGCCGGTGATGGAGGTGAAAGGAGTCCCGCTTAGACATGGGAAGGCATTCCATGTTAACAAGAGGATGTTTAGAGCAAACCTCTCTCGGCGCACGAGAAGAGAGCCTATGCCAAGAGAGGCGACACAAGTGAGGGGAATCAACTGACCAAAGATACAAATTGCTTCCTCTCCACCCAAGAAGAAAGCCGCCCATGCAAACTACTAAGAAGATCACGCTTGCCCCTGCGGAAAGAAAGCCAAACATGCTCCTGCCCCTGCAGAGTCACTGCCCCTGCGCAGCCGTGTCTTCGCCCCTGCGGTCGAGAAGGACTTACAAATACCTTCTCCGATCATCAAAAGGAGGAGAACTCGATAAGCCAAGACGGCCACTCCTCGAGAAAAAGACACCAAAGCCGCCCCCGCCGCCCTAGACTCGAAGAAACCGTCTCTCGAACCGAGAAATTCCTCCGGTACAAACTAGGAGACGAAGAAGAATGTTAGGAATTCTATTGTTTAGATTTTGATGAATGCCATGTAAAACTTAGAATAGAAAGTTGGCTCCCCAATTCTTGCTTTGAAATGTATTGTAACAATTAGATGCCAAGGCGAGTTAAGTCGCCTACGCTCCAACTTGCAAGAAGACAACTGAAGGCTTAAAGGAAAACTCTGTGAGAGAGACAATGAGTACAACAAAGAAGAGCGACAGAACTCGATCAAGAAGCAAATGAGATGCACAGTGGAACATCGATCAAGTCAACTCAAGAGAAGCCAAGTCTCAAGTGAAGTGACAAGAGTCATCCAATGATTGGAAGTCGACTCTAAGTCACCTGGGAAAGCGAGGAAATGCAATCAAGTCGAGATAATCGTAAAGAACCGTTGCCGTAAATCAAGAGATTTACTTAAACAAGTAATATCTCCATACTACCTTTCTTGGAGTGCTCACCCGAGGAGCGTGCAAAAGAAATGAACCAATGGGAAGCACTACACCGTGTCGAACTCGAAAAGATGATAAAACATTTCATACGAGGAAATGGCAATTCCAAGAACGCATACCAACGATCGCAAAGTGATTTTCAAAAATGAGCCTATCTTTCAACGGGCAAATTTTTGAAAGTTCACTATAAAAAAGGCCGAGGAGTTTGTTTGAAAAGGAGGATGAATGACACACGTGAGATATACAAGCTTATCAATAATCAAACATTCTCAATCCTCAAGCCTACATCTCGAAGTACATCAATCCAACACTTACCCGTGAAGGAAAGAGAACTTCAATCGCTTGAAGAGGAAAATATCAAAAACAAAGGGGTCTACATTCCAAGAAGGATTGTAGAAAGGTTCAAGCGTCGAACCAAGTCTTAAGCTTTTGGAGGGCTTCGTGATCAAATCCAAAGTGCTTGAGCAAGTGAGTCAGTAGTAGCAAAGGCAAACCGCCTGTGAAGAAGGTAGTCGTCACGAGAAGCCACCGAGTGATCAAGGCGTCTCAGATCGAGTCCCAAAGGATCAAGTCGGCCAGATCAAGACTTGTATCCGGGATCGGCTACCACTTTGTAAACCGATCATTACTTAGTGGATTCCTCCGGGAGTTGGAGAAGAGAGGAGTAGAAGAATTACCCCATCTTCGAACCTCTATAAAAACTTTCTTGTGTCATTTACATTTCAAATTTAAATTTCTCACTTTTAATTGCTTATATCTCACGATAAATTTGCTATCCATTTGATAATCTATAAGTACTAAATCAAGTCAGAAAAACTTGCTTAATCAAATTTAAGGGTGTTAAGTCTTCCAATAAAACAAAACCACAATTGAGTCAATTTATAGCCAACAAATGAGTTACTCTATTAATGCTCAATTTGAGTCTCATTGAGAGATTAACTCTACTTGAGGACTAATTCGATCATCCATCAAGGACACAAAATTTGTGAACTCTAGAGATTTAAAAAGGCCTAAATCGAAAATTTGGTAAGGTTTATTCAACCCCCCTTCTAAACCTTACACTTACACCCCTTGGGACCTACAAGTGGTATCGTGAGCGGTTGGTTCATTGAACCCTCCGCACCGGTTCTTCTTGAACTAGATCTCCAAACTTTTCAAAAGTCTCGCTTTAGTACTTAAACTTTCAAAACTCTTTTCTATCATTAAAAGTTATTATCATGGAAGCAAATCTAACACGCATTCCTATGTTCACTATTGAAGAATTTGATGATTGGAAAATTCGCATGCGAGCTCACCTATCAAAGATTACATGATGAGATGTGGATAGTGATAGAAGATGGGCCTCTGCAAATATTAAAGGTGAACACAAATTGTCACGAAGAGTTGCGGTGAAGGGGAAGAAGATCAAAGACCCGGACGTCATGGTTGAAAAACCAAGAACTCGAGTGGACAAATGATGACAAAAAGATACAACCTGGACAATGTAGCCAAGGACATTCTCTACAAAACCTTTGACAAAGCCATGTTCAATAAAGTGAAATCTTGCAAAATCGCTAAGGAAATTTGGGACAAACCGACATTGATTTGTGAAGGCTCATAGCAAATCAAAGAAAACAAACTATCGTGGCTGTACAAAAATTTGAGAACTTTAAAATGATCTCGGAGAAAACCTGGATCAACTGGATGCTCGGTTTACTGAAAATCACAAATGAGTCATCTACACTTGGAAAGGAATATACACAAAAGGAAATGTGTATGAAGATCCTAAAAAGTCTTCCAAATGAATGGGAAATGAAGGTCATGGCATTGAGACACTCCATGGACCTATCAAAGACATCCAATCATGAGTTATTCTCGAGACCTCAAAGCCTACGAGTTTGAGCCGAGAAGGAAAGACCAGAAGAGACAAATTGCAGACCCAAAACAAGCAGTTCTCTAGTTGTCAAAGACGGAAGGAGAGTCGAGGTCAAAGAGGCAATTGACCCGGAAGAAATAGCCCGATGGTTAAAAGATTTAACAAGTTCTTTAACAAGAACTACAAGAGAGGAAAGGGTGAATCCTCTAGAAGACACTCACTCCCTCCAAATCAAGGGATGATAGGCCAACCAAGAGAATGATCATCAACAAGTTGAGTATCAAAGGGTGACAACTCAAGAATAGAAAGAGAGTGATCAAAAGGTGAATATCTATGTTGGAATTGTAGACAACCAGGTCACTATGCCATTGACTGCTCATATCCTATAGTCAACAAGTACGAAACGAAGAAGAAAGAAAGGTCTTGAGAGAAAGAAGACAAGAGAAGAAAAAAAGGCAATGATGGCTGCAGAGATTGCCGAGACAGCCAAGTCAAGAGAGACAAAATGATTCGAGAGCAAGCGAAGTGACTACTCAAGTGACTCGAAGAAGAAGCCTTGATCAGCTTAATGGCCAAAGAACAAGATCAAGAAGATGAGGTACAATCTAACTCAACAAGCTCGGACACTAGTGATAGTGATCGTGACACACACACTTCATCACCCACCGATCTTTATGATTCATTAGGCAAAATGATGAAAGATTTTGAGCACATTAAAACCTCACACACACTATTGAATGAGGAAAACAACCTACTCAAAAATCAAAACTCAAAGTGACTAAGGAGCCGAGTACTCTAAGTCAAATAGTGATGAGAATAAAAGTTTAAAGGCTGAAAATGCTAAATTAATAAAGCGAGAAATTGCTGCTATAGAAAAGAGGAGAATGATCTCAAAAATGTTATTGCCTCATTCACTAAGGCATCTAAATCATTGGATGATCTTATTATGAGTCAAAGAGAATGTGGAGACAAGACAGGCTTAGGATTTAATTCCTTTGTGCCATGTCAAACCTCAAGAGTAATTTTGGAAAAAGGATCTTCAAGTCATGAAGAGTCCGAAAAATCCAAAACTCTAAATGATGCACACACTTTCAATCCAAAGCACAATACTAAGCAAACTGGCCTTGGTTACAAAGGAAAAGGAAAACAGCCGATTGAGAGTCTTTGAAAGGACAGTGAGAAGAGATTCACCGAGTCCTCAAACTCCAAACAAAAATACTCAGTAAAGAAGAAGCGAGCTACCAAAATCCCCAGAAAACTCATAAAAGAAATACATATGATGGGAATGGTAGAAAATATCCAAGCCAAGCCGATGGAATAATGTGAACTACCAAATAGACTTATGGAATACAAGCCCAAAAGGCAAAGGCCTAGAACTCAACAAAGGCCATTCCAAAAGCATAAGAGCTTTCATCAAAGACACATATGCACCTAGGCACTACACTCAAAGACACCACAATTACCCAAGAAAGGCAATTGCTAAAACACATATGCGGCATACTGACACAAAGAGACAATTTTGTATGAACCTGGACTCCCCAAGCAATTTGCCAGGATTGATTATGATTATGGCACGATAGATGGCAACCTCTTAGAGTCAAATCATTTGGCTATAGGTTGGTTGGATCATCTTATAATTCTAACCCCTCAGGACCCGGACAAGAATGGGTACCTAAAACTTAATTTCCTTGATTGCGGGTTCAAGGAACAGTGAGTGCCAAGGAACCTGGTACATGGATAGTGGTCGCTTCCCGGACACAAGAGGAAATAAGAGAAATCATGTCAAAATTCAAGGAAGTCAAAGGAGCAAAAGTCATATTTGGAGGAAATGAAGCTCCTGGTGAAATAAGAGGCACTGGATCCATCACAAGGAATGGTTTAGAAATCACGAGATGTTGCATATGTTGAAGGACTAAACTTCAATTTACTAAGCATCGATCCAACTCTGCGACAAAGGGCTACAATGTTGGATTCAACATGGGAATATGCCAAATCAAAAATGTTGAATCTAATGAAGTTGTCTTTGCAAGGATGTAGACAGAAAAATATGTATGTAGTGGATTGGTCAACTCGCAACACCCAAAGACTGTCTACTAGCAAAGAAAGCACAAATTGAATCAAGTTGGGCCGGGCACAAAAAGCCGAGTCACCCGAACTTCAAAACAATTAATAAGCTAGCAAGAAGTCATCTTGTAGAAGGACTTCCGGACTCGATACAAGAAGGAAAGTATATGTGATGCATGTCGGAAGGGAAAACAAATCAAGTCGTCATTCAAAGAAAAGACATGCCCATCCTCAACAAGAATATTGCATCCGCTTCATATGGATCTATTTGGCCCATGGAACCAAAAGCATAAGTGGAAAGAAATACACCTTGGTGGTAGTAGATGACTACTCAAGATATACATGGACAATATTCATGTGCAAGAAGAAAGAAACTCTACAAAAGCTACCACAAATGATGAAGAGAATACAAAATGAGAAGAGTCAAACCATTATCAAAATAAGATCGGATAGAGGAACCGAGTTTGTCAATGGAATAATAACTCGATCTTGTATTGAGAATGGTATTGGTCATGAACTATCACCGCAAGGACTCCACAAAGAATGGAGTTGCGAAAGAAGGAACGAACCCTCAAGGAAGCGGCAAGGACCATGTTAGGTGAAGCGGGGTTACCAAAAAGATTTTGGGTCAAGCAATCAACACGACCGCTACACCCAAAACAGATGTATGATAAATAGGCGGTGACAAAGACTCCCTATGAGATCCGGATCGAAGAAAACCAAATGTTGCATATTTCGGGATATTTGGATGTAAATGCTTCATCCACAATAATGGCAAAGACAACCTAAAGGCTTTTGATGCTAAAGGCGATGAGGGTATCTTCTTAGATACTCACCAAAAGCAAAGCCTACTGAATACTCAACAAAAGAACTATGGTTACGGAAGAATCCATTCATGTAGTATTCGATGAGCCAAACATAAATGGAAAAGACATTGAAGAGTCACCGATAAGTCAAACATCCAACCTCACGGAAGAATCCCTATCTTTGTCAAGCCGGGGATTATCAATTCGAAAGAAGATGAGATAGTTTGAATCTCAAAAACAATTGGAAAATCTGCGGTGAGTGATCACGAGAGAGCGACCACAAAGAACACAAATACCGCAAGTCGATCAATCCAAATAACTTACTTCACCCCCGACGTAAGATGGCCGAGAGACCATCCACCGGATCTTGTCATTGGAGACATGAGAGAAGGTGTCAAGACAAGATCCAACTCAACAAGAAGCAATGTTCACATGCTTCATCTCGCAGATAGAGCCCAAAGATGTGTCACAAGCATTGGATGACACACATTGGATTCAAGCTATGCAAGAAGAGTTTGAATCGATTTGAGAGAAATAAAGTATGGGAATTAGAACAAAGACCCATACATCAAAATGTTATTGGAACCAAATGGGTATTCGAAATAAGATGAACGAGGAAGGCTTTGTGGTAAGAAACAAAGCAAGATTGGTAGCCAAAGGATATTGCCAAGAAGAAGGAATAGATTTTGATGAAACATTTGCTCTGTAGCAAGATTGGAAGCTATAAGGATGTTTCTTGCCTATGCTTTGCTCACAAAATTTTCACCGTATATCAAATGGATGTAAAAAGTGCATTCTGAATGGTTTATTGGAAGAAGAAGTGTATGTTGAACAACCTCCGAGGATTTGAGCGGAAGACTCTTGGAGACAAGGTATACAAACTAAAGAAAGCCTTGTATGGATTGAAACAGCACCCGAGCATGGTATGATACCCTCACAATTCCTAATCGAAAATGGATTCACTAAAGGAAAAGTAGATAGAACACTTTTCGTAATTCAAGACAAGAAGAGTATACTTGCTTGTTCAAATATATGTGGATGACATCATTTTTGGATCCACTAACAAAGAGTCATGTGTGTAAAATTCTCAAACCTCATGCAAAGTAAATTTGAAATGAGCATGATGGGAGAGCCGACATTTTTCCTTGGACTTCAAGTGAAACAAAGAAGGATGGAACCTTCATAAGTCAAACAAAATACACCGGAGATTTAATGAAGAAATTTGGTATGGAGGAGAAGTCTTCGTAAAAATACCAATGAACACATCACCAAAATGGACATGGATGCGGATGGCAAGCCTCAGTAGATCAAACAAGATCTGAGCACTTATTGGATCAACGCTCTATCTCACAAATAGCGGGCGGACATCACCTTTCTTTAGGTGTATGTGCAAGATTTCAATATGCTCCAAAAGAGAGCCATATGACTCAAAATGCTAAGAGAATATTGAGATACTTAAAAGGAAGTCAAGAAGTAGGGCTATGGTATCCAAAGGAAGGTGGATTCAAGCTAATTGGCTATTCGGACTGACTATCTTTGGATGCAGAGTGGACAGAAAAAGTACTTGTGCACATGTCAAATGCTTGGAAACAGTTAATTTCTGGTTTAGCAAGAAGCAAAACTCAATAGCCACTTCTACAAAATTGAGCGAATACATAGTCAAGGCAAACAAGTTGTGCCCAAGTCCTATGGATGAGACAAAGAATGAGAGATTATGAAGTTGAAGAAAAAGAAATTCCAATCATGTGTGATAACACAAGTGCAATTGCAATCACTCAAAATCTGTGTTGCACTCAAGAACAAAACATATAGATGTCGAGATATCATTTCATAAGATATCATGTTGAAAAGAAGGACATTATCTTGGAATATATCTCAACCGATAAGCAACTAGTGACATCTTCACAAAACCATTATGTGAGTCAAGATTTGAAGAACTCAAACATGAGTTGGGGCTAATTGAGCTAAGCCGAGACACGTAAGAATCAAAGAAAAGAAATGGAACAGGAAAGAAGGTGAAAAAGAGTGAAAACAAAAATTAGCTCAAGAATCACCATGATCGGAAAAGTCAACTATACCAAGTCACCGATAGGTGAGTCACTAAGAGAAATGTGAGAAGCGAGTTAAATCGGCTAAGAGATAAGTCAATAACTTATGAGCAAAGAGACAAAAACGCATGTTTTTGACTTAGCGAAATGTTTTAAGAGACACGTCGGCGATAATGATGATGTGTACGGACATAAAGCCGCACACCAAGCCTATGATTGGATATAAATGCTTTGCCGCATTAAATACGAGACATGAACTTCTCAATATGCGTCACGAAATCCAAGCCGTTGATTTCGATCACAATTCAAAACCGCCTCGCACGCCCTTTCATAAAACCATATTTAAACCATTTTTCGTCCGTTTCTCTCTCACACTTCTAAAAACTGTTCAATCTCTCTCTCTCAAAAAGCAAAGGCAAATACTCTCGAAACCCTATCAACCTTCAAATCAAATTTACGAACTTTTCCTTGAAATTATTCTCGAGAAATGGCACCAACGTATGACTTTACCAAGTTGGGAAAACAAATCCACACCGGTTCGACCGTGGATTTCGACGGAATGGTGAAGCGGGGTCCGACGACACCCTGGTGAAGAAAATCGTGGAGAAGTTAGAAACATCGTGATCAAAACCGTTTCTAACACTGAGTATCCTATGACCTATGTGGAGGAGGTCGCACAATTCTACGTGAATGCCGAGATTCACGATGAAGAAATCAAGTCATCCGCTCACGGGAAGCAATGACTATCACCGCCAAGGATTTGGTGAATATTGCTCACTACCGCCAGAGGAGCAACTCAAATTAAGGAAGCGATGTAAACTTGGGTGACGCATGGAAAGAAATAGCCAAGTCCGACGTTCTTTGACAAAAATAATATACACACAGAAACAAGAGATCACAAGGAGGATTATCACAAATTGTTGGATATTGTTGCCAAGTGTATCGACATCAAATTTGGGCGCTTTGACCAACTCACAAAGGCAAAATTGATTGTGATGGCTGCAATAATCGAAGAAAAGAAGATAAACTGGCTGAGTTTATCTACAAAGGCCAGATCTGCCCGAACGTGGGGAACAAGTCCTTCAAAGAAGATGGGTCATTTGGAGGATCTCTCGGATATGGCCTGGTGATTGGCCTATTATTGGAGGTGAAAGGAGTACCTCTTAGACATGGGAAGGCCTTCCATGTTAACAAGAGGATGTTCGAGCTAATCTCTCCGGTGCTCGAAGCGTCGTCGTCGCCAAGAGAGCGACACTGAGGGGGAATCACCACCCAAAGACACACCGCCTCCTCTCCAACCAAGAAGAAAGCGCCCCCTGCGGCTACCAAGAAGTTTGCTGCCCTGCGCAAAGAAAGAAAACCAAACATGCTCCTCCCCGCAGCAGAGAGTCACTCGCCCCGCAGCCAGAAGTCACCCCAAGCCTGGCCGTGTGTCACTGCCCGCAGCAGCCGGTCGAGAAGGACTCACAAATTCCCTCTCGATCGTCAAAAGGAGGAGAACGACAAGCCTAGATGGCCAGCTCCTCGAAACAAACACAAGCACGCCCCCGCCCAAGACTCGAGAGGACACTGTCTCGAACCGAAATCCCTCCGGTACAAACTAAGAGACGTAGAAGACTTGTAAAGCAATCCGACAGAGAAACCAACTCGAGTCGGCTACTCGGCTAGCACAAATACCGAGACTATCAAGAAGTAGAGTCTCCGGATGTAGTTGATGAAACAAAGACCAAGTCTCTTTGAAGGTGATCGGAGAGGCAACCCGAAGACACAACGTAGCTCACACAAATTAAACTCAAGAAGAACCAGCCCAAGCAGATAGTGATGTAATGATCCTATCTCCACCTTACCCGGACATCCAAAATCGTCTGCGTGAGTGGAGAAAATGGAAGCCGAGCAAGTCAAGGAACAGTTTCCAACGGCCAATTCATAGAAGAAGAAGAGGAACTGCTAAATTTCCTTGGATTATCTATGCTCGGCTCCCAGATGAAGACAATCGCATGGATATTCTCGCATCTACAAGGACAAGGAGAGAGAAAAGCAAGTCAAGAAGCCGAAGCACGCGAAAAGGCAAGTATCCCGCCCCTATCTCCCAAGACCACGTAACACTTCCATCCTCTCTTTGATGTCTTCTCCGAAAGTGACGAGGAACCGAGAATGCTGCGCCACGAGAAGAATTGCGGATGCAACAAGCATTGCATGAATCAAGAATCCTTCACGAGCAAAAAGACGATGGAGGGACCAGAGAGTCCTCGAACACAAAATGAAATCGATCCAATGGGAGTGGTTCAAAAATAGCCACGATGTTCTTCTACCACTTCCCCTCACTCACTCAAGAAGGCAATAAGGAGATGGCGATGAAACTGGCTAGTGGGGACCCCGAGCCAACCCCATCGAAGGTGTGCTACCACCGCCCAACTACGAACCATCAATTGCAACAGCCGGGAGTTTGGAGACGAGTGACCCCACTCCAAGTCACTCACCGGTGCTGCTCAAATGAGGGGAAACTCCCTCCACGGCAGCGGCAAGGTGGGAGGATGCTTTGCAGATGACTCCACAAAGAATGTAGGAGGCGAAGCAAAGAACACTCAAACACAAGAAGAACAAAGAAGTTGCCATCAACGAAGCTCGATTGCGATTGAGATCGTCTCACCGAGGTGCCAATCGCTCTCGAAGGCTAATGACGCGCCGATGCGATCGAGGCACGAGGAAGGAACATCCTGGGAGTTAACACTGGGCGATGAAAGCGCAATCCATGGGGTTGAGACTCCAATGGATGCCATCAGAAGACCCTAAGACATACCGACACACGAAAGGAAGACCAAGGCCTCGCAGCGGATAGAGAGACTGGGAGGAAATGAAGGCCCACGGGAGGTTGAGACTTCCTGGGTAACACACCAAGTAGAGAACATCCCTCCCGCAACCATCGATCCATCCGAGAAGGAGATCAGCGCACTTCATGATTCCCAGACAACCCCGATGTCACCTTTCCTCGGATCGGAAGGCGAAGAAGAAGTCGAGTCAACCCCATGACAGATCCAAAAGACTCACCGCGGATGTTCCAGGCACGAGCAAGTCCGATCCCAAGACTACTCGTCGGACCTTTAATTTTGATGATGAGCCACCAATGGAAATCTCATCATCGTCCGATGACGCTCGATAAGGCCGAGACCGCCTACTCAAAAGGAGAAATCACCGAGACCAACGAAGTCGTTAAGACAAATGAGGCTCGCAAGCGAGCTCTTCGCACCACAAAACCCAAACCAGAGACCACCGCTCCGGCTCCTCAAGCTACAGTGGATCGATTCCCAAAAGAACTTCACGCCCACCGCTTATCATCGAACAAATCCCGGATGGCGGTGATGAATCCTTTGTGGAATCTTTCCCTTTCTCACCGGAGATACTTAACTCCACGAAGAGTCGAAAATGAGCAAGCACGCTATCACGCATCACCCTCCTGTTTTTCACTCGGGCACCATTGTTCTAGCCGACTTCGATTTCGACGTTGTATGGACATCACCGCAATGAAGAATCACCAAGTACGAGAAGTGTTCAAAGGCACTCTTTCTTTGAAGTTGAAAAGATGGAGAGGCATCAGGCCTCCTTGGATATGCGCTGGACAACAGAGATGCCAACCTTACGGTGACTTGAGAAGCATCACAAATCGGGATAAGGAATGGTGGCAACAAAAGAATCAATGCGTGTGGAACAGGTGAGATACTTGGACAATTATTCAACAAGTCGGTGTGGAGAGCTGAAAATGTTGATGCGAAAACGAAGTCTGGGAACACATTGAACATATGCACGAAGCTCACACTTTGCCGAGATCAAGTCTGCTGCGTGAGCGAAATGCAAATGATATACAGCGTTTGGAAGAACACATGACAAGAAAATTCAGCCTTCTCATGGCCGAGATGAAGCTGATTTCAAATGAGAATCCAACGCTACTCGGTCAATTCGTGCAAAGATACAACGCAATGAGACTTGAAGCAAAATTCAACCATCGAGACTTCGACTTCATGCTTGCCAAGATGTTCCCTGGGTTCCTCTATCCTTTGATGATGCCAAAAAGGGGAAGAGGAATACCTTAAAGCAAAATCTGAAAATCAAGTGAAAAGAAAGGAGCAAAATGACAAGGAACAAAATGAGAAGGGAAAATCACCGAGGAAATTTTGAAATCAAGAAAGGAAAATCACGAGGGGAAGGATCAAAGAATATGACCTTGATGATTGCACAAACCCCCAACAGGGTCCTCACACACGGTGACATTATAAGCGGCAAACTCCCATGACTCGCCACTCCAACACTCTGTATATCTATGGTGAGAAGAGAAAAGAAATTGAAGCGAGGGATGAAGGAGGTGGAAGGAAGAATGGATGCCGGGTGATGAACATTTTGAAAGAACACGGAGGCATTCCATTGTGAGACACGTATGCCATTTCGGATGTCGGGACGAGCCAAGATCGGTTGACGAATTCAAAACGCTCGAATCAAGGTTATTTTGCAAATATGTCCTTGCTCAAGCTTGGGACTGTCTTGGGAAAAGGGTCTCACATTATGTGAAGAAGCCGACAGACAGACAACCTAAGAATCCTCTGTCACACTCACTCAGGCACTCACCGGAAAGAAGAAGGCCTAAGTACAAAGATATACGCCCGCAGGTAGAGGAAGAAGCGGCGAGTGGAGGAAGAAGCTTGCACTAGGCCTCTCGCCAAGAATATTGAATACGTAGATCCGGAAAGAAAGGAGGGATCTACTTTGGGTTGGGCTTGACCATGTGGCGAACTTGCAAGTGGCTAAAACCAACGATGAGTATGCAAAAAGGATAGAAGAAGAAAACAAGAGACAAACTCGGCTATGGCGGGAGAGACGAGGAAAGAATAAGGAAAGATGAAGCCGCCAGAAGGCATATGAGAAGAAAAAGAAGGCAAATTGATGACGAGAAGAAGAGAAGAAGAGAAGAAGATGTCTTGATCAAGATGAAAGAAGGAAAGAAAGGAGATGAAGTGTTCTTTGTCCAACCCTTCGTGTATTTTATATGTAAATACATACAATGTAAGTCTTCTGTAATAATGCTATAATTTTTTTTGACAATTACATACTCTGATACACCTTGTAAACAGTTGTGTTAAGTACAAGAATGATATGATCAATAAAAAGATTGATTATGTGCATACATTCTATGTCAATACACTATCTCGTATGTATCTTTGTTATTTGCATCTTTGTATGATTTAAGTTTTGGCATCATCAAAAAGGGGGAAATTGTTAGGAATTCTATTGTTTAGATTTTGATGAATGCCATGTAAAACTTAGAATAGAAAGTTGGCTCCCCAATTCTTGCTTTGAAATGTATTGTAACAATTAGAGCTGGCCAAGCTGAGTTAAGTCGGCCTACGCTCCAACTTGCAAGAAGACAACAAGGCTTAAAGGAAAACTCTGTGAGACAATGAGTACAACAAAGAAGAGCGACAGAACTCGATCAAGAAGCGGATGAGATGCGGTGAGTGGAACATCACCAAGTCAACTCAAGAGAAGCCAAGTCTCAAGTCAAGTGACAGAAGAGTCATCCAATGATTGGAAGTCGACTCTAAGTCACCCGGGAAAGCGAGGAAATGCGATCAAGTCGAGATAATCAAAAAGAACCGTTGCCGAAAATCAAGAGATTTACTTAAACAAGTAATATCTCCATACTACCTTTCTTGGAGTGCTCGATCCCGAAGCGTGCAAAAGAAATGAACCAATGGGAAGCACTACACCGTGTCGAACTCGAAAAGATGATAAAACATTTCATACGAGGAAATGGCAATTCCAAGAACTCGCATACCAACGATGCAAAGTGATTTTCAAAAATGAGCCTATCTCTTCAACGGGCAAATTTTTGAAAGTTCACTATAAAAGGCCGAGGAGTTTGTTTGAAAAGGAGGATGAATGACACACGTGAGATATACAAGCTTATCAATAATCGAAATATTCTCAATCCTCAAGCCTACATCTCAAGTACATCAATCCAACACTTACCTGTGAAGGAAAGAGAACTTCAATCGTTGAAGAGGAAAATACTGAAAACAAGGGGTCTACATTCCAAGAAGGATTGTAGAAAGGTTCAAGGCTGAACCAAGTCTTAAGCTTTTGGAGGGCTTCGTGATCAAATCCAAAGTGCTTGAGCAAGTGAGTCAGTAGTAGCAAGCAAATGCCCTGTGAAGAAGCCGAGTCGTCGAGAAGCCACCGAGTGATCAAGGCGTCTCGGTCGAGTCCCAAAGGATCAAGTCGGCCGTTGTGATCAAGACTTGTATCCGGGATGTTACCACTTTGTAAACTGATCATTACTTAGTGGATTCCTCCGGAGTTGGAGAAGAGAGGAGTAGAAGAATTACCCCATCTTCGAACCTCTATAAAAACTTTACTTGTGTCATTTACATTTCAAATTTAAATTTACTCGCACTTTTAATTGCTTATATCTCACGATAAATTTGCTATCCATTTGATAATCTATAAGTACTAAATCAAGTCAGAAAAACTTGCTTAATCAAACTTAAGGGTGTTAAGTCTTCCAATAAAACAAAACCACAGTTGAGTCAATTTATAGCCAACAAATGAGTTACTCTATTAATACTCACTCGAGTGCATTTGAGAGATTAACTCTACCGAGGGACTAATTCGATCGTCCATCAAGGACACAAACATGTAGAACTCTCAGATTTAAAAAGGCCTAAATCGAAAATTTGGTAAGGTTTATTCAACCCCCTTCTAAACCTTACACTTACACCCCTTGGGACCTACAAAGAATCATCAAGCACTCAGAGCTTGAGAAACCGTGAGTCACCACTCACCGGAGCAGACATCTGAGACTCGCCGGAGAAGTAGAGTCTCCGGATGTAATTGATGAAACAGCCAAGTTTGTCAAGGCGATCACAGAGGCAACCGGAAGACACAAACATGTAGTCCACACAAACAAACACAAGCGGCGATAAAGCGGATAGTGATGTGATGATCCTATCTCCACCTTACCCGGACATCCAAAATCGTCTGCGTGAGTGGAGGAAATGGAAGTTGAGTAAATCAAGGAAAGTTCCAACGGCCCGAGTTTATAGAAGAAGAAGAATCTGTTAAACTTCCTTGGATTAACCATCGTGCTCCCAAAGATCGGATGAAGACAATCGCACCGACATCCTGCAGATCTACAAGGACAAGGAGAAAGAAAAGCAAGCGAGAGGAAAGGCGAGGCACGTGAGAAGGCCAAAGATCATCGTCCCCATCTCCGGCACCCGAACACACACATCCTCTCCTTGATGTCTTCTCCGACAGATGATGAGGATCCGAGAATGCTACGCCCGCGAAAGAGTTGCAAATCAAAGACAAAGAAGCATTGCATGAATCTAGAATCCTTCACGAAAGCAAAGATTGATGGAGGGACCAGAGTCCTCGAACACACGAAATTGATCCAATGGGAGTGGTTCAAGAAATTGCCATCAGTTGTTGCTGCCACCACTTCCCACTCACTCGGAAGAAGGCAATAAGGGACATGGCGATGAAACGGGATAGTGGGGACCCCGGTCGAGCCAACCCCTATTGAAGGTGTGTTACCACCTGCCCCAACTACCGAACAATCAATCAAACACTTGTGGGAGCTTGGAGACGAGTGACCCCATTCCAAGTCACTCACTGGTGCGCCACCGAGGGGAAAACTCCCTCCACCGCAGCAAGGTCGGAGAATGCTTTGCAGATGACTACACACCAAATCAAGGAGGCGAAGTAGAGAAAATACAAACACAAGAAGAACAAAGAAGTTGCCATCAACGAAGCTCGGACAATTGAGACTGTCTCACCGAGGTAACAACCGCTCTGAAGGCTAATGACGCCGCTGATGCGATGCGGTCGAGGCACAAGAAGGAACAACCCCGGAGTTAACACTGGGCGATGAAAGTGCAATCCATGGGGTTGAGACTCCAATGGATGCCACCGCGAGAAGACCCTAAGACAGTGACATCGAAAGTGAGGACCAAGGCCTCATTGCAAAGAGAGACTTGGGAGGTAATGAAGGCTCACGGGAGGTTGAGACTTCCGGTAAAGAAGTCAAGTAGAGAACATCCCTCCCGCTATCATCGACCCATCCGAGAAGGAGATAAAGCGCACTTCATGATTCCCAGGATAATCCCGATGTAACCTTTCTCGGGATCGAAGGCGAAGAAGAAGTCGAGTCATCCCTAGTACCGGATCCAAAAGACTCACCGGATGTTCCAAGCACGAGCAAGTCGATCCCAAGACTACTCGTCAAACATTTAATTTTGATGATGAGCCACCAATGGAAATCTCATCATTGTCCGATGATGCTTTTGATAAGGCCGAGGACCCGCCTACTCAAAAGGAAAAATCGATTGAGACCAACGAAGGCTGTTGAGACAGTGAGGCTCGAAGCTCGGCAGCTGGTCCACTTCACAACAAAACCCAACAACCCGAGTCCACCTGCGCAGCTCCTCAAGGCAGGTCGATTCCTAAAAGAACTTCACGCGCACCGCTCATCATCGAACAGATCCTGGTTGGCGGTGATGAATCCTTTATAGAATCTTTTCCTTTTTCCCTGGAGGTACCCGACCTCCATGAAGAGTTAGAAAATGAACGCGCAAGACGCTACCACGACATCACTCCGTTTTTCCATCGTGGCACCATTGTTCCAAACATTATGATTTTGACGCATGGCCATCACCGCACCGGAAGAATCACCAAGTCCGTGAAGTGTTCAAGGCATTATTCGCCGAGATTGAATGGATGGAGAGGCATCGTGCTCCATGGACATGCGGCCGACAACGAGATGCCAATCTCACTGGCGATTTAAGAGGCATAATGCGGATCGGGAATGGTGGCAACAAGAAGAAACAATGCGTGTGGAACAAGTTAGATACTTGAGGACATTGTTCAACAAGTCAGCCGGTATGGAGAGTGAAAATGCCGATGCAAAACGAAGGCGAGAGAGCATATTGAGCACATGCATGAAGCTCACAATGCCGAGATTAAGCTGCTTGCGTGAGCAAAACAAGAGTGATCTACGAGCGTTTGGAAGAAACCATGAATACAAAATTCAGCCTTCTCATGGCTTAGATGAAGCCGATTTCAAGTGAGTCCAACGCTACTCGATCCGACTTTCGTCTTGCATACTCTGCAGCAGACTCGAGACAAAACCGAAGATGCGGTTTGATAAAGTAAAACCGAAGATGCAGGTTTGAAGTGGTGGCGGGCGGTTTTGCGCTTTAATAAAAAAAGAGGAATACCTAAAGCGCAAGGGGGATCCGAAGTTGAGAAGGAAGGAAGCGGTGCGAAGGGAAAATCACCGAGGAAGTGTTGAGACAAAAGAAAGGAAAGCTTGTTGAGGGGAAAGATCGACGATGTGACCTTGATGATTGCACAAACCCCCAACAAGGTCCTGTCAAACGACATTATCGCTCAAGAAAACTTCCTGTGACTCTGCCACTCCAACACTCGCTATATCTATGGTTGAAAAGAGAAAACAATTGAAGCGAGGGATGAAGGAAGTGGAAGGAAGAATGGATGCCCGGGTTATGAACATCTTGAAAGAACATGGAGGCATTCCAAAGAGACAGAGACACTTATGCCATTTCGGATGTCGGAGACGAGCCACGATCGCTTGATGAATTTAAAACACTCGCATCTCAAGGATACTTTGCAAATATGTCTATGGCTCAAGCTTGGGACTTGTATCTTGGGAAAAGGGTCTCACGTTATGTGAAGAAGGCGACAGACGGAGACTACAGCCGATCGCTCTGCTGGTCACTCCGCCGGTCACTCGCTTGGAAAGAAGAAGACCCCGCACAATACACGCCCAGGTAGAGGAAGAAGCGTGGTGGAGGAAGAGGTTTGAGACCTGGCCTCGCCCAAAAACATTGAATACGTAGATCCGGGTAAGAAAGGAGGGATCTCTTTGGCCGGGCTTGACCAAGTAGCAAATTTGCAAGTGGCTAAAACCAACGCTGTATGCAAAAAGAATAGAAGAAGAAAACAAGAGACAAACTCAGCTATGGGAGGAAAGACAGGAAAGATTAAGAAGAGATGAAGCTGCCAGGAAGGCATATGAAAAGAAAAAAAAGCAAAGCGGTGACGACGAAAAAGAGAAGAAGAGAAGAAGATGTTGAACAAGATGAAAGAAGGAGACAAATGAAGGAGATGAAGTGTTCTTTTTCAACCCTTCGTGTATCTTATTATGTAAATACATATAATGTAAGTCTTCGAAATAAAGTCAGAAATTCTTTATTTTCTTTGTAGACAAATATGTGCTCGATACACCTTGTAAACAATTGTGTAAAAGAACAAGAATGTTATGATCAATAAAAGGATTGATTCTCACGCATACATTCTATGTCGTATGTATCTTTGCTATTTGCATTTTTGAATGATTTAAGTTTTGGCATCATCAAAAAGGGGGAAATTGTTAGGAAATTTATTGTTTAGATTTTGATGATTGCCATGTAAAACTTAGAATAGGAAGTTGGCACCCCAATTCTTGTTGTAAAATGCATTGTAAAAATTAGAGTGGCCAAGCCGAGTTAAGTCGGCCTACGACCTAACATACAAGAAGACAACCAAGACTAGAAGGAAGACTCATTTTGCGAGACAAATGAGTATGGCAAAGAAGAGTAGACGGAACTCTCTATCAAGAAGCGGTGAGATGCACTGAGTGGAGTATCGACCAAGTCAACTCGAGAAAAGCCAAGTCTCAAGTTGAAGTGACAAGAGTCATCCAATAATTGGAAGGCGACTCTAAGTCACCTGGGGAAAGCAAGGAAATGCGGTCAAGTCGAGATAATCAGAAAAGATCTGCATTTGCCGAGAAATCAAGAGAATTACTTAAACAAGTAATATCTCCATACCACCTTTCTCGGAGTGCTCGGTCCCGAAGCGTGCAAATGGAATGAACCAATGGGAAGCACTACACCGTGTCGAGAACTCGAAAAGGTGAAAGAACAATTCATACAAGGAAATGGCAATTCCAAGGATCGCAACAAGACAAGCCAACGATCGCAAGTGACTTTCAAAAATAAGCCTATCTCTTCAACGGGCAAATTTTTGAAAGATCACTATAAAAGGCCGAGGAGTTTAAATTGAGAAACGTGTGACACGGATGAGACACAAGTTACACAAGAGATAGATCTCAACCAAAAATGTTCAAGCAATTATTAGAAAATCAAAATATTCTCAATCCTCAAGCCTACACTACGAAGGACATCAATCCAACACTCACCGTGAAGGAAAGATAACTTCAATCGGTTGAAGAGGAAAATACTCGAAAATCAAGGGGTCTACATTCCACGAAGGATTGTAGGAAGGTTCAAGGTCGAACCAAGTCTTAAGCTTTTGGAGGGCTTCGTGATCAAATCCAAAGAGCTTGAGCAAGTGAGTCAGATGTGACAAAGCGGTACGCCTGCCAGTGAAGAAGGCTTCGAGTCGTCACGAGAAGCCGACTCGATCAAGGCGTCTCCCGGCGAGTCCCAAAGGATCAAGTCACCGTGTGATCAAGACTTGTATCCGGATCGTTACCACTTTGTATATCGATCATTACCTAGTGGATTCCTCCAGGAGTTGGAGAAGAGAGGAGTAGAAGAATTACCCCATCTTCGAACCTCTATAAAAATTTCATTGTGTCATATACATTTTGAAAGACTTTAATTCTGCATTTTTAATCGCTTATATCTGGCGATAAATTTGATATCCACTTGATAATTTATAAGTACTAAACCAAGCACTAAATTCTTGCTTAATCAAACTTAAGGGTGTTAAGTCTTCCGCTGAAAACAAAACCACGATTTGAGTTAATTTAGAGTCAACACTGTGAGTTATTCCATCAACGGCTCGATTGAGTCCGTGAGAGACTAAGCTGTCTTGATTGACTAAATTGACCGTCCATCAAGGACACAACCGTAGTATCAACTCTGTATATTTAAAAGGACTAAATTGAAAATTTGGTAAGGTTTATTCAACCCCCCTTCTAAACCTTTCACCTACACCCCTTGGGACCTACACTCGCTTGGCCATCCCTATTTATTACAATGCATTTTACAACAAAAATGGGGTGCCAACTTCCTATTCTAAGTTTTACATGGCATTCATCAAAATCTAAACAATAAATTTCCTAACAATTTCCCCCTTTTTGATGATGCCAAAACTTAAATCATTCAAAAATGCAAATAGCAAAGATACATACGAGATAGTGTATTCACATAGAATGTATGCGTAGAATCAATCTTTTTTATTGATCATAACATTCTTGTTCTTTTACACAATCATTTACAAGGTGTATCGAGCAAACATTTGTCTACACAAAAATAAAGAATTTATAGCTTTATTGCGAAAAACTTACATAGTATGTATTTACATCATAAAATACATGAAGGGTGAATCAAAGAACACTTCATCTCCTTCGTTGTCTCCTTCTTTCATCTTGTTCAAAGATCTTCGCTCTTCTTCTTCTTTTTTCTCGTCACCGCCTTCTTCTTCTTTTCATATGCTTTCCGGCAGCTTCATCTCTTCTTAATCTTTCTTGTCTTTCCTCCCATAGCTGAGTTTGTCTCTTGTTTTCTTCTTCTATTCTTTTCTCATACTCAAAGATTACTTTTAGCCACTTGCAAATTTGGTATTTGGTCAAGACCAGCCAGAGATCCCTCCTTTCTTGCCTAGATCTACGTATTCAATGTTTTTGGGCGAGGCCTGGTCCAAACCTCTTCCTCCACCACTGATTCTTCCTCTACCTCCGGGCGTGTATTGTCTGGGTCTTCTTCTTTCCACCGAGTGACCCGGCGAGAGACCAAGAGTGGCGCCGTAGTCTGGCCGTCGGCTTCTTCACATAACGTGAGACCCTTTTCCCAAACAAGTCCCAAGCTTGAGCCATGACATATTTGCAAAGTATCCTTCGATGCGAGTGTTTTAAATTCATCAACCGATCGCGGCTCGTCCCGACATCCGAGATGGCATAAGTGTTTAATCTCTTCACCGAATGCCTCCATGTTGTTTCAAGATGTTCATAACCCGGGCATCCATTCTTCCTTCCATTTCCTCCATCCCCGCTTCAATTGTCTTTCTCTTTTCAAATATAGATATAGCAGAGTGTTGGAGTGGCAGAGTCACGGGAGTTTGCTTTGTTGATAATGTCACCGTGACAGACCTTGTTGGGGGTTTGTGCAATCATCAAGGTCACATCTTTCGATCTTTCCCCTCAATGATTTTTCCTTTCTTTTGTTTCATTGCTTCCTCGAGATGTCTTTCCCTTCGCAAATGCATCCTCTTTTTTCGCTTCGGATCTCTTCTCAGTGCTTTAAGGTATTCCTCTTCCCCCTTTTTGGCATCATCAAAAGAGAGAGGAACGCCGAAACATATTGGCAAGCGGAATTGAGCCTGGCGATAGTTGAGTTCATCTCGAGTCTGCTGCGGAGTATGCGGCCACGAATTCGGATCGAGTAGCGTTGGACTCTCAAAATTAGCTTCATCTCGGCCATGAGAAGGCTGAATTTTGTATTCATGTTTTCTTCCAAACGCCGTAGATCACTCTTATTTTGCTCACGCGCCTTTATCTCTCGGCAAAGGTGAGCTTCATGCGCATGTGTTCAATGTGTTCTCTCAACTTCGTTTTTGCATCAACATTCTCGCCTCTCCATACCAAAGACCTTGTTGAACAATGTCCTGAAGTATCTAACTTGTTCCACACGCATTGTTTGCTTTGTTGTTGCCACCATTCCCGATCCTCCGATCATGCCTCTTAAATCGCCAGTAAAGATTGGCATCTCTTTGTCCATCGCATGTCCATAGAGGCCTGATGCCTCTCCATCCGTTCAATCTCAAAGAAATAATGCCTTGAACACTTCAGCGGACTTGATTGATTCTTCCGTTGCGGTGATGGCCATGCGGCGTCAAAGTCATAGTCGATTGAACGATGGTACCTGGCGAAATGACAGGAGCTGGTCGTGGAAGTCGTGCGAGCTCTCGTTCTCTCGATTCTTCATGGAGGTCGGGTACCTCTAAGGAGAAAGGAAATGATTCTACAAAGGAATCATCATGGCCAACAGGATTTGTTCAATGATGAGAGAGGCGCGTGAAGTTCCTTTTGGAGTCGAACTTGCTGCGGCTTGGGAGCTGCGTGATGGACTGTTTCACCGGGTCTGTTGTGAAGTGGACCCGGCTTGCGATGAGCTCATCTCCTCAACACCGTTGGTCTCGATTGATTTCTCCAATTGAGTGGATCGGTCCTCGGCCTTATCGAAAGTGTCATCGGACGATGATGAGATTTCCATTGGTGGCTCATCATCAAAATTAAAGGTTTGACGAGTAGTCTTGGGATCGACTTGCTCGTGCTTGGAACATCATCAGCCAAATGAGTCTTTTGGAACTGTCATGGGGATGACTCGAACTCTTCTTCGCCTTCTCGATCCCGAGAAAGGTTACATCAGGATTATCCTGGGAATCATGAAGCGCGCTTATCTCCTTTTTCGGATGGGTCGATGATAGCGGGAGGGATGTTCTCTACTTGAGCTTCTTTTACCCCGGAAGTCTCAACCTCCCGTGGGCTTCATTACCTCCTGCAGCCTCGATCTGCAGCGAGGCCTGGACCTCCCTTTCGACGGTGTCACTGTCTTAGGGTCTTTGTGGTGGCATCCATTGGAGTCTCAACCCCATGGATTGCACTTTCATCGCCAGTGTTAACTCCCGGGGTTGTTCCTTCCTCGTGCCTCGACCGCATCGCCGCGTCATTAGCCTTCCCGAGCGATTGGCACCTCGGTGAGACATCTCAATCTGCCTGAGCCGTTGATGACAACTTGTTGTTCGTTTAGTGTTTGTACTTTCTCCACTTCGCCTCCTGGATTCGTTGTTGAGTCATCTGCAAAGATTCTCTAACCTTGCTGCGCAGTGGAGGGAGTTTCCCCCTCACCGGCGCACCACCGAGTGACTTGAATGGGGTCACTCGTCTCCGCACTCCTACTGTTTCTATTGAGTGTTCATCGTTGGGGCGGTGGTAAGACACCTTCAATAGGGGTTGGCTCGACCGGGGTCCCCACTATCCTAGTTTCATCGCCAATTTCCTTATTGCCTTCTTCCGAGTGAGCTGGGAAATGGTGGCAGCAACAACAAATGGCGATTTGGCTTTGAACCACTCCCATTGGATCAATTTCAGTGTGTTCTGAGGACTCTCCTGGTCCCTCCATCAATCTTTGCTCGTGAAGGATTCTCGATTTGTGCAATGCTTGCTTTGCATTTGCAACTCTTACGTGGTAGCAAAGCAGCAGTCCGGATCCTCATCACTGTCGAGAAAAGACATCAAGGAGAGGATGTGTGTGTTCGTGGTGGTGGAGATAGCGCGGATGATTTTGGATTTCTAGGTAAGGTGGAGATAGGATCATCACATCACTATCGCTCTATCGCCTTCTTCTTGTGTCTCACCAAGCGGACTACGACTATTTGTTCGGTTGCCTCTGCTGATCGCCTTGAAAGAGACTTAGCTTTTTCATCAATTACATCCGGGAACTCGACCGCATCAGCCAGTTTCTAGTATTTGTTCTAGGCGAGTGGTGACTCGGCCCGGTTTTTCAAGCTCGGGCGCTTGATGATTCTTCTTCGTCTTCTAGTTTGTACCGGAGGGATTTCTCGGTTCGACGCTTTCTTCCGGTCTTGGGCGGTTGGGGCAGTCTTTGGTGTCTTCTTCGAGGAGCTGGCCGTCTTGGCTTATCAAATCTCCTCTTTTTGATGATCGGAGAAGGTATTTGAGAATCCTTCTCGACCACGGCTAACTGGGGCGGGAGACACGGCTGCGAGGGCGGTGACTCTGCGCAGGGCGAGGAGCAGCGGTTTGACTTTCTTTCTTTGCGGAGCGGAATCTTCTTAGCACGAGGGGCGAGCTTTCTTCTTTGGTGGAGAGGAAACAACTCAGTATCTTCGTGGTCACCGATTCCCCCTCACTTGTGTCGCCTCTTGGCGTAGGCTCTCTTCTTCGTGTGCCGAGAGGTTTGATCTCGAACATCCTCTTGTTAACATGGAACGCCTTTCCATGTCTAAGAGGACTCCTTTCACCTCCATCATCCGGCCAATCACTGTGGCCATATCCTAGGGATCCTCCAAATGTGCCATCTTCCTTGAAGGATTTGTTCCCTACATTTTGGCATAGTCTGTGTAGACAAACTCGGCCAGTTCATTTTCCTTTCTTCAATGATCGCGGCCATTACGATCAACTTTGCTTTTGATAGTTGGTCAAAGTCATTTGCCAAATTTGATGTCGATACATTTGGCAACTATGTCCAACGACTTGTGATAATCCTCCTTCAAAGACCTCTTGTTTGTCAGTGTAAACTATTTTATCAAGATAGTCGGGCTTGGCTATTTCCTTCCAAGCGGCAAAGTTTACATCGCCGTTAATTTCCGATGCTCCTTCCGTTGGTAGTGAGCAATGTTCACCAAATCCTTGGCGAGAGATGGTGAGCTACTTTCCGTGAACAGATGACTTTATCCCTTCATCGTGAATCTCAAAGCATTCACGTAGAATCGCTAGCGACCTCCTCCACATAGGTCATCGGATATTCCAAAGATTAGAAACGATTTTCAGCCCGGATGTTTCCAATTTCTCGATTTTCTTCACTAGGGTGTCATCGGACCCTGTTTCACCATGCCGTCGAAATCCACAAGAGACCCGGTGTGGATTTGCTTTCCTAACTTGATAAAATCATAGGTTGGTGCCATTTTTCGGATTTTATCGAAGAAAACTTGGAGATTGATTTGAAGATAGATAGGGTTTTGAGAAGATTTTTGCCTTTGCTTTTGAGAGAGAAAATGAAAAGCTTTTGATAGTGTGTGAGAAAACGGACGAAAATGGTTTAAGTATGGTTTATGAAAGGGCGTGCGGGTGGTTTTTGAAATGTGATCGAAATCAACGGTTTAGATTTTGCACGCCTATTTAGCATTTAATGTCTCGTATTTAATGCGGCACATTTATATCCAATCATAAGCTTGGTGTGCGGCTTTATGTCTGTACACATCATCATTATCTTGACGTCCTTCTTAAAAACATTCCCGCTTAGTAAAAACGATTGCGTTTTTGTCACTTTGCTCATAGTGACTCGACTTATCCCTTAGCCGATTTAACTCTTCTTCTCACAGTCTCCTAGTGACTCATTAACCTACTTGACTTGGTATATTTGTCTTTCCAATACAATTGATTTACTTAGGCGATTTGTGAGTTCAAACTCTTTTTCCTATTTGTGTTCCATTTCTTTTCTTTGATTCTTCCGAGTGTCACTTTTCTCAATTAACCCTAACTCATATTTGAGTTCTTCAAATCTTGATTCACATAATGGTTTTGTGAAGATGTCACCTATTGTTTATCGGTTGAGATATATTCCAAGATGATGTCCTTCTTTTCAACATGATCTCTTATGAAGTGATATCCGACATCGATATGTTTTGTTCTTGAGTGCAACACAGGATTTTGAGTGATTGCAATTGCACTTGTGTTATCACACATGATTGGAATTTCTTTTTCCTCAACTTCATAGTCTCTCCGTTGTCTCATCCATAGGACTTGGGCACAATAGCGCCCGCAGACTATGTATTCCGCTTGTTTGTAGAGTGGCTATCGAATTTTGCTTCTTGCTAAACCAGAAATCACTGTTTCTAGCATTTGACATGTGCCTCGAGGTGTTTTTTCACAACTTTGCATCCAAAGATAGTCGAGTCCGAATAGCCAATTAGCTTGAATCCACCTTCCTTTGGATACCATAAGCCAACTTCTTGGCTTCCTTTCAAGTATCTCAATATTCTCTTAGGCGATGTCATATGGCTCTCTTTTTGGAACAGCATTGAAATCTTGCACATACACCTACAAAGAAAGGTGATGTCCGGCCTTGCTTCTTTGTAAGATAGAGCAATGATCCAATAAGTGCTCAGATCTTGTTTGATCTCTGAGCTTGCCATCCGCATCCATGTCCATTTTGATCGATGTATTCATTGGTATTTTCACGAAGACTTCTCCTCCATACCAAATTTCTTCATTAAGTCTCGGTGTACTTTGTTTGACTTATGAAGGTTCCATCCTTCGCTTGTTTCACTTGGAGTCCAAGGAAGAATGTTAGCTCTCCCATCATGCTCATTTCAAATTTACTTTGCATGAGGTTTGAGAATTTTTCACACACTCTTTGTTTGTGGATCCAAAAATGATGTCATCCACATATATTTGAACAAGTAGTATACTCTTTTTGTCTTGAATTCTCAAAAGTGTTCTATCTACTTTTCCTTTTGTGAATCCATTTTCGATTAGGAATTATGACAAAGTATCATACCATGCTCAGGTGCTGTTTCAATCCATACAAGGCTTTCTTGAGTTTGTATACCTTATCTCCAAGAGTCTTCTCGCTCAAATCTTGGAGGTTGTTCAACATAACTTCTTCTTCCAATAAACCATTTAGGAATGCACTTTTTACATCCATCGATATACAATGAAATTCTTGTGAGTGCGTAGGCAAGAAATATCCTTATAGCTTCCAATCTTGCTACGAGCAAATGTTTCATCAAAATCTATTCCTTCTTCTTGGCAATATCCTTTGGCTACTAGTCTTGCCTTGTTTCTTACCACCAGAGCCGTCCTCGTTCATCTTGTTTCGAACACCCATTCAAGTACCAATAACATTTTGATGTGTGGGTCTTTGAACTAATTCCCATACTTTATTTCTTTTAAACCGATTGACTCTTCTTGCATAGCTTGAATCCAATGTGTGTCGTCCAATGCTTGTAACACATCTTTGGGCTCTATTTGCGAGATAAAGCATGTGAACATGGCTTCTTGTTGAGTTCGATCTTGTTTTGACACCTTCTCTTATATCTCCAATGACAAGTTCTCGTGGATGGTCTCTCGGCCATCTTACATCGGTTGGAGTAAGTTAGTGGATTCGATCGTCTTGCAGTACGTATTCTTGTGTTCGACTCTCTCGTAATCACTTAGCCGCAAATTTTCCACTGTTTTTGAGATTCACTATCTCATCTTCTTCGAGTTTATAATTCCAAACTTGGCTTGACATAGAACTCTTCAGTATGGTTGGATGATTCAAATTATCACCGACTCTTCAATGTCTTCTCCATTTATATTTGGCTCATCAAATACCACATGAATGGATTCTTCGCAACCATAGTCCTTTTGTTGAGTACTCTGTAGGCTTTGCTTTGGTGAGTATCCCAAGAAGATACCTTCATCGACTTTAGCATCGAAAGCCTTTAGATTATCTTTGCCATTGTTGTGGATGAAGCATTTACATCCAAATATTCAAATATGCAACATTTAGTTTTCTTCCAGTCAAATCTCATAGGGAGTCTTTGTCACCGTCTGTTTATCATACATCTGTTTTGAGTGTAGCAAGTTGTGTTGATTGCTTCAGCCCAAAATCTTTTTGGTAACCCTGCTTGACTAACATAGTCCTTTGCTTCTTTTTGAGAGTTCTCTGTTCCTTCTTTCGCAACTCCATTCTCGCATTGTGGAGTCCTTGCTGGCGATAGTTCATGACCAATACCATTTTCAATACAATACTTGAGTTATTATTCCATTGACAAACTCGGTTCCTCTGTCCGATCTTATTTTGATAATGGTTTGGCTCTTCTCGTTTTGAATCCTCTTCATCACCGTGTGGTAGTTTCGTAGAGTTTCTTTCTTCTTACACATGAATATTGTCCATGTGTATCTTGAGTAGTCATCTACTACCACCAAGGTGTATTTTTTCCACTTATGTTGGCTTTGGTTCCACTTTGGGCCAAATAGATCCATATGTAGCGGATGCAATATTCTTGTTGAAGATGAACATGTCGTTTTTTTTGAATGAAGATTTGATTTGTTTTCCCTTCTCGCATGCATCACATATACTCTCCTTCTTGTATCTTCGAGTCCGGAAGTCCTTCCACAAGACTACTTCTCGCAAGCTTGTTAATCATTTTGAAATTCAGTGACTCGACTTTTTTGTGCCACGCCCAACTTGATTCAATTTGTGCTCTTTGCTAATAGATAGGTGTTGTGTGTAGCGGTTCACCAATCTACTACATTCATGTTCTTTTTTTGTCTCGCAACCTTGCAACACAACTTCATTCGATTCAGTATTCTTGATTTGGCATACACCCATGCTGAATCCAACATTATAGCCCTTATCACGAGTTGACTTATGCTTAGCAAGTTGAAGTTGAGTCCTTTGACATATGCAACATCCGTGATTTCTAATCCGTTCCTCTTGACAGATCCAATGCCTCTTATTTCACCTGAGCTTCATTTCCTCCAAATATGACTTTTGCTCCTTTAACTTCCTTGAATTTTGACAGATTTTTCTTGTTTCTGTCATATGTCCGGGAATGACCACTATCCATGTACCAGGTTCCTTGGCACTCACCTATTCCTTGAACCCGCAATCAAGGAAATTAAGTTTTAGGTACCCATACTTGTCCGGTCCCGAGGGGTTAGAATTGTAAGATGATCCAACCAACTTATAGCCAAATGATTTGACTCTAAGGGGTTGCCATCTATCGATGCCATAATCATAATTAATCCTGGCAAATTGCTTGGGGATTCTAGGTTCATACAAATTGTCTCTTTTGTCTGTATGCTGTGTATAAGTTTTAGCAATCGCCTTCTTTGGGTAATTGTGGTGTCTCTGAGTGTAGTGCCTAGGTGCATATGTGTCTTTGATAAAAGCTCTTATACTTTTGGAATGGCCTTTGCTTGAGTTCTAGGCCTTTGCCATTTGGGCTTATATTCTATGAGTCTATGTTGATGGTTCACATTATTCCAATCGCTTGGCTTGGATATTTCCTACCATTCCCATCATATGTATTTCTTTTATTGATTTTCCGGGTTTTTGGTAGCTCGCTTCTTCTTTACTGAGTATTTTTCGTTTGGAGTTTGTTGAGGAACTCGGCCGAATCTCTTCTCACTTGTCCTTTCAAATAAGCACTCAACTGGCCGTTTTTCCTTTTCCTTTATAACCAAGGCCGCTTTGCTTGTAATTGTGCTTTGGAGTGAATGTGTGTGCAACATTTAGAGTTTTGGATTTTTAGACTCTTCATTGCTTGAAGATCCTTTTTCCAAAGTTACTCTTGAAGTTTGACATATCACAGAGGAGTTAAATCCTAAGCTTTGTCTTGTCTCCACATTCTCTTTGACTTATAATAAGATCATCTAATGATTTAGATGCCTTGGTGAATGAGGCAATAACATTTTTGAGGTCATTCTCCCTCTTCTCTATGGCAAAGAATTTCTGCCATTAACTTAGCATTTTCAGCCTTTAAACTTTCATTCTCATCGACTATTTGACTTAGAGTACTCGGCTCCTTAGTCGGCTTTGAGTTTTGGCTCTTGAGTAGGTCTGTTTTCCTCATTTAATAGTGCGTGTGAGGATTTAATGTGTTCAAAATCTTTCATCATTTTGCCTAATGAATCATAAAGATCAAGGTGATGAAGTGTGTGTGTCACGATCACTATCACTAGAGTCGAGTTTGATGAGTTAGAGTGTACCTCATCTTCTTGGTCGAGGTTGATCTTGTTCCTTGGCCATCAAGCGGTCGGGGCTTCTTCTTCGAGTCACTTGAATAGTCGGCTTCACCGCTCTCAATCGGCTATGTCTTTTGACTTGGCTTTTTAATGATCTCTGCGACCAACATTGCCTTTCTCTTTTCTTGTCTTCTTTCTCTAAAGATCTTTCTTTCTTCTTATTCCTGTATTTGTTGACTACGGAGATACGGGCGATCAATGGCATAATGACCTGGTTGTCTACGATTCCGGATAGATATTCATCCTTTTGATCAGCTCTTTCCATTCTCGGATTGTCGGCCCTTTGATATTCACTTTTTGATGATCTTTCTCTTGGTTGGCCTATCTTCCCTTGATTTGGAGAGGAGCCGAGTGTCTTCGGAAGATTCACCTTTCTCTCTTGTAGTTCTTATTGAAGAACTTGTTGAACCTTTTAACCATCGGGCTATTTCTTCCGATCAATGACTTCTTTGACCTCACTCTCTTCCCATCTTTAACAATTAGAGCACTTTTGTTTTGGTACAAATTGCCTCTTCCTGGTCTTTTCTTCTCGGCTCAAACTCGTAGGCTTTGAGGTCCGAGAATAGTTCATGGTTGGATGTCTTTGATAGGTCCATGGAATGTCTTAGTGCCATGACCTTCATTTCCCATTCAATTGGGAGGCTTTTTAGAATTTTCATACACATTTCCTTCGTGTATATTCCTTTCCAAGTGCGAGATAGCTCGTTGGTGATTTACGTGAATCGAGCATCCAGGTTGATCCAGGTTTTCTCCCGAGATCATTTTGAAGTTCTCAAATTTACAGACTGACCACCGATAATTTGTTTTCTTTGATTTGCTCGAGCCTTCACAAATCAATGTTAGCTTGTCCCCGATTTCTTTAGTCGTTTTGCATGATTTGACTTTATTGAACATGGCTTTGTCCAAGGTTTTGTAAAGGATGTCCTTGGCTACATTGTCCAGTTGTATCTTTTTCTCGTCATCATTTGTCCATTCGATTCTTGGTTTTTCAACCATGATCGTGCGGGAGCTACATCCTCTTCTCCTTCAATTCGCAGCTCTTCTTACTACGATTGTGTTCACCTTTAAGATTTGCAATGGCCCATCCTCTATCACTATCCACATCTCATCATGTAATCTTTGATAGATGAGCACATACGAATTTTCCAATCATCAAATTCTTCAATAGTGAACATAGGGATGCGTGTCAAATTTGCTTCCATAATAATAACTTTTAATGATAAAAAGAGTTTTGAAAGTTTAAGTACTAAAGCGGACTTTGAAAAGTTTGGAGATCTAGTTCGAACTAACCGGTGCGGAAGGCTCAATGAACCAACCGCTCGATACCACTTGTAGGTCCCAAGGGGTGTAAGTGTAAGGTTTAGAAGGGAGGGGTTGAATAAACCTTACCAAATTTTCGATTTAGTCCTTTTAAATATTCGAGTTGATACTTTTACACGCTTGTGTCCTAGGTGGACACCAATTTAGTTGATCGAGAGAGTTAGTCTTTCAACGCACTCAACCGAGCCGTTGATGGAATAACTCAATTTGTTGGGTCTAAATTAACTCAACTTCAGCGTGGTTTGTTTTCAGCGGAAGACTTAACACCCTTAAGTTTGGTTAAGCAAGGATTTAGTGCTTGGTTTAGTACTTAGAAATTATCAATTGGATAGCAAATTTATCGTGATTTAAAAACAATTAAGATGCGGGAATTTAAGTCTTTGAAATGTAAATGACACAATGAAATTTTTATAGAGGTTCGAAGATGGGGTAATTCTTCTACTCCTCTCTTCTCCAACTCCTGGAGGAATCCACTAGGTATTGATCGATATACAAAGTGGTAACAGTCCCGGATACAAGTCTTGATCACACAAACACTTGATCCTTTGGGACTCGATCATGCGAGACGCCTTGATCACTCACCGGCTTCTCGTGCGACTCGAACTTCTTCACAGGCAAAGCTGCCTTTGCTACTATAGCTCACTTGCTCAAGCTCTTTGGATTTGATCACGAAGCCCTCCAAAAGCTTAAGACTTGGTTCGACCTTGAACCTTCCTACAATCCTTCGTGGAATGTAGACCCCTTTAATTTTTCGATATTTTCCTCTTCAACCGATTGAAGTTATCTTTCCTTCACAGTGAGTGTTGGATTAATATTCTTCGTAGTGTAGGCTTGAGGATTGAGAATATTTCAGATTTTCTAATAATTGCTTGAACGTTTTTGGTTCAGTCTGTCTATTGTGTCACACCTTTTTCTCAAATAAACTCCTCGCCTTTTATAGTGATCTTTCAAAAATTTGCCCGTTGAAGAGATAGGCTTATTTTTGAAAGTCACTTGCGTCGTTAGCTTGTCTTGTTGCGATCCTTGGAATTGCCATTTCCTCGTATGAATTGTTCTTCACCTTTTCGAGTTCGACACGGTGTAGTGCTTCCCATTGGTTTATTCCTTTTGCACGCTTCGGGTGAGCACTCCGAGAAAGGTGGTATGGAGATATTACTTGTTTAGGTAATTCTCTTGATTTACGTACAACGGATCTTTTTCGATTATCTCGACTTGATTGCATTTCTTTGCTTTCCCCGGGTGACTTAGAGTCGACTTCCAATCATTGAATGACTCTTCATCACTTCAACTTGAGACTTGGCTTTTCTTGAGTTGACTTGGTGATGCTCCACTCACCGCTTCTTCATAGAGTTCCCGTCTACTCTTCTTTGCCATACTCACTTTGTTCGGTAGACCGTTCATGGCCACCATTAATACTATGATAGATGTCGAAAATAGAAAACTGAGTATGAATGTCTTGGGAAAAACTCGTAATGTTTTTTCAATTTTTATATAGCTCGTAGTCCCGCTTGTGTCTTACATGATGATTTTATTGTTGACCTGCGCGATTCTGGCGTGAAAGATATCTTATGGCAGAATATAATGAAATTCAACCGGATAAAAATTCCAAGGTCGTCAAAAAGGTCTTGCTCGATGACCCACCATGATTTTCTTAGTTAATATCGTCAAGCTAATGACGTTAAAAGAGCGCGCTTCTTGGAGAAAACCCAAGCATTTTGTCCTTTCGTGTGAGTTTGCATGTGTTGTTTGTTCCTTCACATGGCTTTTGCAAATTTGTAGGCATATATGACTATGGTGTCTTTTATTATCGATCTTCGCATTTTTTAGGGGCGTATATTTATCCTTCCCTTTTACGCGGAGGTCATTGCGTGATTTAAGTGTGTGGGGACAATTAGTCATTGATAAAATATGATGATTGCATGTGGTTATACTTTTACTTTGCCTAGTGATTATCACAAGTTTAATAATAATGTTGTTTAGTTAACTTGAAATAGATGTCTTAATTTGAGTTTCAAATATGAAATGACTTTGTGAACTTGATACGTAGGCTTTGACTAAGTCGTGAATTAGCCTTTGTGGTAAACGAATTAGGAAACATTTAAATAATAGTCCGAATTATGGGGCTTGAATTACAAGATTTCAATGATGTGAATTAAGTTAAAACCCTATTTTGATTTGTGTGTACACAAAATTGCTAGCCTTGCGAATTTTTTTTTGTGTACACCGCTAAACACCTAAAATAAATCTAGCAATCCTCGCAAGAGAATGAGATCAATCATAGGGTAGCAAGTTGACCACAAGTCGTTTCGCAAGGAAGACTTAGCCGGTAAATAATTATTATGTTTCATAAATAACATAAATTAAATCCTAGACACTCTAATAAGATTTGTGATTTTTAATTAAATAAAGAAAAACAAGTAAAAAGACAATAATCAAACTAAACACGGATAAACTTTGAGAAAAATAAATGGATAAAAGTCTAGGATTTTGGAATCATCTCATCAAACTTGCAAGCAAAATATCAATTAATTGATCATGCGGGTAACAAATATAACAAACATGTAAAAATAAGGCCTAGATCTGATAACTCACGTATTCACATATTAGGGTTATCCCAACATAATTTGCTATTTTCATTAAGCCCAGGATTAGATAATACATCTCTGATTCATATCTAACCCCCTGAATAAATTTAGTCCAGGAATAATATCTTCGATCGATCTCAATTATTCCCCCAAAATAATCAAAAGTTGACAAGACAATCAATTATCAAATAAAACAATTCATTCATGAAAGCAAATCAATTAATTAATACTCATGCTTGTTTGTTTGAATCAAATCATCCTAATCCTAGAACAAGGAAATTAGTTCATGCTTGGGGATGGAATCATAATCTCAATTGAAGGAAAGAAAACAATCATAAACATAATCATGCAATAATAATAATCACCCAATAATTAAAATTAGACAAAAGTGTAATATATCTCGTATTTTTCAATTATTATTATTTGAATTATAACTTTATTAATAAAAAGATAATTTTAATTAGTCATTTTAATGAAATTTCATTATGGATTTGAAGAGTTCCTAACTTAATGATGGTAGATGAAAGAGATCAATTTATGATTTTGTAACGTTAAAAAAAACATAATTCTTATTAAATTTTCATCAAAGAAAGACCATTATAAATACTACTTTTTCCCTTACACTTTTTACAAATACTTTCTGCTAGAATCATGTATATCTCTAGAACTAGCTTTTTGTTCTTTCTTTCTACAACAACCATATACTGTTTGATATTGCACCAACATAGCCACTTAGCCAAACTCGGAAAAAAGAACATCAGAACATGATTTAATGTATCTTTTTACATTCTCGGCACAAGATATCTGCAATTATTTTAAGGTGGGGATATTTCTATTCAAGTATTGTTTGTCATTATTAAATGCTTCATATATGTATTTTTGTTTATGTGCAATGTGACAAAGGAAATCATGTTAGTTAGGGGTCGTAAATAGGTCCGGGATCAAAAGTATCCTCGGGGTAGCCCGCAGTGCTATAATCATGAACATTATGTTAGCCAGGGACTGTAAGAAGGTCCGGGATTAGAAGTATCCTTGGGGTGTACTAGCAGTGCTATAGAGTAACTGGCCAATCAGAGGAAATATTATAGAGGAAAATTTACATGTTGAATATTTACGATTTTGCTTATGTGTTGTATTTAATTTGGACAAACGTGTTCCCACTGAGCGAGTTGAAAAGCTCACCCCATATTATTAACATCTTTTCAGGTTGAGGAGCCCGAGCGAGGATTGGAGGCGGTGGATGCGAAAACAATAGATTTTAGTTTATTTTGATTTTTATGAAAAAAATTATTATTGTTAATGGTATTGAAATATTGTTGATAATTAGTGTTTTATTTTTGGAAGGATAAATATATTATATGGGTAAAAGTGCTTCTATTTATTTTGATGAAAATGTTAACTATTGGCTTTGTTTTATAAAATATGTCTTTTATAGTTCTTTTATTTAATTACTTGTATTTTTGAAAACTGGGTCGTTACAAGTGGTATCAGGGCAGGTCTATGGTTGTGTAGACTTGAAAATGAAAATATATTTTCAAATTTTAAAAGAAAATTATCTAGTGACATCCACCTCCGCCATATCTCGTCGGATTCCTCAAGGTATGCAATTTATTATGTCACACTATTTATTTTATTCATGAAATATTTTATATTATCATGTTTTAAAAGCATATTTTATAAATTAAAGTAATCATTTTTTAAAAGCAATATTGACGCGTACTTTTTGTTAGATAATGTTTTTATCATGGTTTAGATGATTTTGTTCGATTTTGTTCAAATGAGTTTTTAAACCAAAACAATGTCCCTAAATGTTGTCTAAATACTTCCGACCGTCTTAAAATGTTTTTACTATTTTTCGGAGTATTTTTGGAGTTTATTTTCGATAAAAATTGGACAACACATTTGTTTCGTGCTCGACCGGTCGCCCTATAGGGAAACCCATACCCGAGTTGAGTTGTGAAACAAAAAATGGGACGTAAGAAAAATGGGGAGGGCAATCGGGCGGCCGCACTGGGAGCACTCTTTTGTTCGATCTTCTATGTTTCGTATTTCTTTCAACCTCAACCGGTCATAGTTAAGGGCGACCGGTCACACCCCCCGACCGGTCCCCCGTGTAAAATTTGCTGAAATTCAATTTAAATCTTATCTCTGCACGACGACCGCGCACCCGCTTGTTTATCAAAGAACTATCTCTGTATTTTTCGCAGAATGACTTTTCCCTATTTTGTGGGATTGATTTCTAACAGCTATATTGATGATTTTAAATGGTTTCTTTTGCAGCAACTCACTCCCCAAGGAGGAGCCTATGTCCGAAATGAAAGCCAAGTCCTCTCCTATAAATAGAGGCTTCATTCAAGCAACAAGATACAACACTCTATACAAGTAAAGAGCAAACACTTTCATATATCTTGTTGTATTAGCCTTAGCACTTTCACTTGCACAAATTTAAGGTTTAGGCTTTCAATTCTTGATTACATTGTACTCATATTGTATCAATCATTATTGAGTTGTAATCTTGATTTTGGTCATCATTCAACACAAGACATCCTTGTGAGTATTCTTGTGGCAAGAATACACTTGGGTGATCTAGGTGATAGGTGTTTGAAGGTTGTGGTAATCTTCAAGGTGTTGTAAGAGGATTGTGGTAATCCTCAAGGAAGTGTAAGAGGTTGTTGTAATCCTCAAGGTGGTGTAAGAGGGTTGTGGTAATCCTCAAGGTGTTGTATTAATTTTTGGTAAATTAATAAAATCTTTTTTTCTTTTTGAAATCCATCCCTGATATCTTTGGGGTGGTAGTAGATTAGGCCCTAGGTGGGTTCAACTACTATAAATCGATGTGTGCTATTTATTTTTCGTACTTAGCATTTCATCTTTGCTTGAGTTTTACGAAAAGAGGGCAAAATCTGAAAAACCGGGATAATCTATTCACCCCCTCTAGATTATCGTAGCCACTTGGACTAACAAGTGGTATCGAGCCAAACTCTTTGGCTAGCTCATTCCGAGTAAAGAGGAAAGATCCATGGCTACATATGATGCTCATCTCACCACCGCGCCTCCACCAACAAGCCACCACTATTCGACGCTAACAACTACGCATTTTGGAAAGACCGTATGGAGTGCTTTCTCTGAAGGGTGCGGGTTCGACATTTGGAATGTGGTCATTGAAGGAGTTGATCAACCAACCAAGAAATTGTAGGATGGCACCTCGACTCCTAAATCTTTCAATGAGTTTGATAAAAACGATAAAAGGCTTTCTCTCTAAACGGTAAGGCCTTAAATATTTTGCAATGTTCTCTTACGACTCACAGAGTATAATCGCATAAGAGGAATAAGGTCGGCACATGAGGTTTGGGAAAAATTGGAGACAATCTATGAAGGGACTAAGAAGGTCAAGCAAGAAGAAAGACCATGTTTGTTAAAGACTTTGAAAACTTTAACATGCATGATGGTGAAAGCATCTCAAGATGGTGGAAAGGCTTGATAATATTGTCAATCCTCTTGTGGCCCTCGGTAAAGTCATCTCCGAAGAAGACAAGGTGACTAAGGTATTGAATGCTCTTCCCGGTCATGGTCCGAAAAAGTAACGGCAATTACGGAGGCACAAAACCTTGAGACACTCAAGTTTGACGAACTTATTGGAAACCTCCTCATCTATGAAGTTTACCTCAGGAGAGAAAAATTCCAAACCATCCATAAATCAATCGGGTATGCAAATTATTCCTAAAGGTCTTGCTTCTTCTTCTAATAATGCATATTATGATAATGATGATGATGATGAGGACACGGCCGCACTTGTTCGAAAATTTGCAAAATTTGTGAATAAAAATAAAGCAAGAAAACCAAGAGATAATGTTTGCTTTAAATGCGGAAAACCCAGACACTTCATTGCCGATTGTCCAAAGCTCGATGATGAGGAGCAAAAGAAAAGGAAGCCTTTCACGAAAAAGAAGGCTCTAAATGCGGAGGTCAAAACGTGGGATGAACTACTCGAAACACCGATGATGAAGGAGAAACCGAACACGGTCTTATGGCCATAGACGATGAAAACAATGAGGTACGCTCTAATTCTTCTACTTCCTCCATAGTTGATGACTTGCAATGTGATTTTGATGAATTGCAAATTGAGTTTCAAAATTTAATTGTTAAATACAAAAATTTGAATAAGGAGCTTAAGGTTGAAAAAGAAAAATTATTTACCTCTTATGAATCTCTAGACAAAGCTCATGCTCTTACTCTTACTAGAGTTCACTCTCTTGAAACCGAAAAGGAATTGCTCACAAAAGATATTGAATGTTTGAAAAATGATGTGCATCGTTTCAACATAAGCACGGATAAAGTCACAAAAATTTTAGATGCACAAAGAGGTGAGCATTCCAAATTGGGACTTGGTTATAAGCCATTTCAAAGCGTTTTTAAGAAAAATAACCAAGGTCCGACTTTTGTACGTGCTAATAGTTATAATACTCCTACTTGTTTTTATTGTGGCAAAGTTGGACATTATGTTAATAATTGCAAATTGAGAAATAGCTCTAGACATGTTTGGAGACCCAAAGGTCTCAAGACTAACCCCCATGGACCCCAAAATTATAGGGTACCTAAAAATAATTCCTTTGTAGGTTATAGGGGCTATAACAACAATGAAAGATTCAAAATGGCTCGTGGACAGCGGATGTTCACGCCATATGACCGGGAGGAAAGAACTTTTTACCAACATCAAGCTCCAAGAAGAGGGTATGGTCATGTTCGACAATGGGAAAGGAAGAATTCTTGGAAATGGAGAAATTGGTAACTCTTCTTTCTCTCTTAGTAATGTTCTTTTAGTAGAAGGGCTTAAGTTTAATTTGATAAGTGTTAGCCAACTTTGTGATTCAAATTATAATGTTTCCTTCAATAAATAAAAATGCCTTATACTTAAAAATGGTGAAATTATTTGTGAAGCAAATAGGAAAGGCAATCTTTACAAAATTTGTACAACCCGATTTGGTTAGTCAAAATGTTTCTTGTTTAGTCGCCAATAATGATTTAACTAGTTTATGGCATAGGCGACTTGGACATGTTGGATACAAGAATTTGAAAAATATTTACAAAAACCAACATGTGAAAGGACTACCCAAATTGAATTTTGAAAATCTTGGCTTATGTGACACTTGTCAAAAGAACAAATTAGTTAAAAGTAGTTTTAAGCCCAAAATGAAATTTCCACAACCAAACCCCTACAATTGCTTCACCTTGATTTGTATGGGGATATTGGTACGGCAAGTCTAAGTGGAAAACATTACACTTTCGTTATTGTCGATGATTTTTCTAGATATACTTGGGCTCTTTTTCTTACCAATAAAGCGATGCCGTTAATGAGTTTGTTAAGTTGTGTAGACTCATTGAAAATGAAAAGGAAGATACTATTAAGTCTATTCGTAGTGATCGAGATGGAGAATTTGATGGTGAATTTAGAGTCTTTTGTGAAACCAAAAGATATGCTCATAATTTTTCGGCTCCAAGGACACCTCAACAAAATGGAGTAGCCAAAAGGAAAAATCGGACACTACAAGAGATGAGTCGGTCCATGCTCAATGAATTTTCACTTCCAAAATATTTTTGGGCCGAAGCCGTAAGTACCGCTGCTATGTCATTAATCGAGTTTATATTCGTCTAAAATGAATAAAACTCCATATGAGCTTTGGAAAGGTAGAACTCCAAATATTAGTTATTTCAAGATATGTGGTTGTAAATGCTTTATTTTGAATACCAAGGATCAATTGGGCAAACTTGATCCTAAGGCCGATGAAGGGATATTTATGGGATATTCAACAAAAAGCAAAGCATATCGGGTTTACAATAAGACTAGTGGAGTGGTTGAAGAATCCATCCATGTCAAATTTAATGAAGCTTGGTGTTGAAAGAATACCTAATGATGAAAGTGATGAAGAGGATATTATTGAACAAATTGTTCAAGTTGATGATCAACCGTCTACATCAAATGATCAACCGTCCACTTCAAATGGTCCTCAAGAAAATAGAGGTGATACCTCGGATCTTCCCGTTGCATTGAAATCTAAGGAGATCACCCAAAAGATCTTATTATTGGTGATCCCCTTGACAAAGTGATGACCCGGAGAAAATTTTCCAAGAAAGCTCTTATTTCTCAAAAAGAGCCTAAGAATGATAAGGAGGCCATTGAGGATGAGGATTGGTTCTTAGAGATGCAAGAGGAGTTAAATCAATTTAAAAGAAATGATGTATGGGAATTGGTATCTTGTCCTCCATCTCAAACTATTATTGGTACAAAATGGATATTCAAACAAACTTGATAATCAAGGCAACATTGTTCGAAATAAGGCAAGGTTAGTAGCTCAAGGTATTGTCAAGAAGAAGGTATTGACTATGATGAAACTTTTGCACCCGTAGCACGTTTAGAAGCTATTCGTATTTTACTTGCCTATTCTTGTTTTAAAAATTTCAAACTTTACCAAATGGATGTTAAATCCGCTTTCTTAAATGGTATTATTCAAGAAGAAGTCTATGTAAAACAACCTCCGGGGTTTGAAAATTTTTCTAGGCCTAATGATGTTTATAAACTTAAAAAGCCTTTTATGATTTAAAGCAATCACCCCGCACGTAGTACGATAGACTTAGCTCTTTTCTTTTGCAAAATGGCTTTATAAGGGTAAAGTTGATACAACTCTCTTTGTTTTTGAAAAAGGGCAAGATTGCTTACTTGTGCAAATTTATGTTGATGATATTATCTTTGGTGCTACTAATGATTCTTTGTGCAAGAAATTCTCTAAATTGATGCAAGGTGAATTTGAAATGAGTATGATGGGGAGCTCAACTTTTTCTTGGACTCCAAATTAAGCAATGCCAAGAAGGCATATACATTTCGCAATCAAAATATACAAAAGAACTTTTGAAAAAGTTCGGCATTGAAGAAGGAAGAACCGTTTCTACTCCCATGGCAACAAATATCAAAATTGACAAAGATGAAAAAGGCAAGTCCGTGGATGAATCAAAGTATCGGTATGATTGGTAGTTTACTTTATTTAACCGCTAGTAGACCGGACATTCTTCATGTCGTATGCATATGCGCTCATTTTCAAAGCAATCCCAAAGAATCTCATATGAGTGCCGTTAAAAGGATTTTTCAATATTTGAAAGGCACTATTCAATATGGTCTATTTTATCCAAAGAATGAAAATTTTTCTCTTAAAGGTTATAATCGATTCGGATTATGCGGGAAATATTGATGATCGGAGAAGTACTTCCGGATCATGTCAATTTTTAGGCGATTGCCTAGTTTCTTGGTTTTCAAAGAAGCAAAACGTGTTTCTCTTTCAACGGCCGGCGAATATATTTCCGCCGCCTTTTGTTGTACACAACTTCTTTGGATGAAACAAACCTTAGATTACAAATGCTCTTTTGAAAACGCGTACCTATCTTTTGTGATAATATATCCGCTATAAATATTGCTCAAAACCCGGTTCATCATAAACTATTAAACATATTGAGATTCGACATCATTTTCTAAGGGATTGTGTTTCAAAACGAAAAATTGAGATATCTTTTGTACCATCTCAAGATCAATTAGCGGACATTTTTACAAAACCGCTATCTTCCGAAACTTTTGCGTCGATACTGAGCTCGGTTAGGCATAATGCATATTGAATGAGACTTATGTTTGCATTTTGCATATTTTTGAAACTTAGGGGCGAAAAATAGGATTTTTGGTTGAAAATTCGATTTCATTAAAAATGTCAAGACAAATGGGCTAAACAGGTTGAGGGCAACCGGTCAACTTAGGCTTAGGGCGGCCGGTTGTGGTTGAGGGCGACCGGTTGACCGGTCGCCCTCAACCACAACCGGCGCCCTAAGCCTAAGTTTGGATTAAAACCGCTGTCTTGTCTTCTTCATTTTAACTTATTTTGGCCATTTTTCGTCCCCTTTGCCAAATTCACACGATTTTCACTCAAGATTTGTTTTCATGCATTCAATTCACAAGTTGGACCTTATATGGCATGTTTATCATCATCATGGCTCATCTTTTCCGATCAAATGGTAAGAATTTTTCTTCCTTTGCTCAATTGGGTTGAACCCTTGAGTTTCGACCTTCTTTTAAATTTCTTGATATTTTTGCATATGATCTTGATGAGCTTAATTATTATGTTGTATTGTATGATGTTTGATGTGAATTGGTGATGAAATTTTTTGGCTTAAATCATTTACAAGGGCTATATACAACTTCTTTTAATTTTCACGCCCACAAAGTGTTCGATAAAATGTCCCAATGAAAATTTCAACTTCTACATGATTCTCTTGCTTCCAAAAGTCTTCAATACTTATTGAGATCATGTTTTGGCAAATAAAATGAGCATATGAACTCTTCATGACACATTTCTCCCATTTTCCTTGGATTTTTAAGCCTAAATTGCACAACGGTTGATAAACCGTCTCTTTTGCGCACTTTGATATAATTGTATGATGTTTTTATCATCCTAACATTCTTTTTGATGATTACAAAGGGGGAGAAACAGGAAATTGGCTCGTTAGCCAAAATAAGATAATAAAAGCTCGCAATAAAAGCTATATGTTATGGCTTCCTAAAGCCAAGAATACCTAGTCCATGGCTTGTATTATGGACTCAATTGCAATAGATTATAAGTATTGTGACGGGGGGGCTTCTTAGCCTATGATGTTTATAGGCTTCTTATATAAGCTTGTTATAGCTTGTGCTTCTAGCTTATGCAATATCTCTTGTTGATATGCTCATAAATAGGGGAGCTTTGCATGAAATGTTTTCAACGGATAGGAAAATTTATTTGTTTTCAAAATTGTCCTCGAGAAAATTGTTTTGGTTTGTAATCATCAAAAAGGGGAGTTTGTTAGATAAATGATTTTATAATGGTTTTGATGATTTTGTTCGATTTTGTTCAAATGAGTTTTTAAACCAAAACAATGTCCCTAAATATTGTCTAAATTCTTCCGACCGTCTTAAAATATTTTTACTATTTTTCGGAGTATTTTTGGAGTTTATTTTCGATAAAAAAATTGGACAACACATTTGTTTCGAGCTCGACCGGTCGCCGTATAGGCAAACCCGTACGAGTTGAGTTGTGAAAGCGAGAAAAAATGGGACGTAAGAAAAATGGGGGAGGGCGACGATCGACCAGGTGGTCGACCGGTGAGGGCGACGGTCGACCCCGGGCGGCCGGTACACGGGGCACTCTTTTGGTTCGATCTTCTCCGTTTCGTATTTCTTTCAACCTCAACCGGTCATAGTTAAGGCGGCCAGGTCGCACCCCTCCGACCGGTCCCCCCGTAAAATGTCTGAAATTCAATTTAAATCTTATCTCTCCACGACCGGTCGCACCCTTGTTTATCAAAAACTATCCGTTGTATTTTCGCATGACTTTTTTTCCTATTTTGTGGGATTGATTTCTTACAGTATATTGATGATTTTAAATGGTTTCTTTTGCAGCAAATCACTCCCCAAGGAGGAGCCTATGTCTGGAAATGAAAGCCAAGTCCTCTCCTATAAATAGAGGCTTCATTCAAGCAACAAGATACAACACTCTATACAAGCAAAGAGCAAACAAGCAAACACTTTCATATATCTTGTTGTATTAGCCTTAGCACTTTCACTTGCACAAATTTGAGGTCTAGGCTTTCAATTCTTGATTACACTTGTACTCATATTGTATCAATCATTATTGAGTTGTAATCTTGATTTTGGTCATCATTCAACACAAGACATCCTTGTGAGTATTCTTGTGGTAAGAATACACTTGGGTGATCTAGGTGATAGGTGTTTGAAGGTTGTGGTAATCTTCAAAGTCTTTGTAAGAGGATTGTGGTAATCCTCAAGGTGGTGTAAGAGAGGTTGTGGTAATCCTCAAGGTGTTGTATTATTTTTTGGTAAATTAATAAAATCTTTTTTTCTTTTTGAAATCCATCCCTGGATATCTTTGGGGTGGTAGTAGATTAGGCCCTAGGTGGGTTGAACTACTATAAATCGACGTGTGCTATTTATTTTTCGTACTTAGCATTTCATCTTTGCTTGAGTTTTATGAAAAAGAGGGCAAAATATGAAAAACCGGATAATCTATTCACCCCCTCTAGATTATCGTAGCCACTTGACCGACACTTTCAATATTAGACAAGAATTCCTCGTATAAAAACAATGACACTATTTTTTTGAACTTTGTTAAGACAATGAATTTCGAGGGCGAATTTTTTTTTAAGGGGGATAGTATGTAATATCCCGTATTTTTCAATTATTATTATATGAATTATAACTATATGAATCATAAAAAGATAATTTTAATTAGTCACTTTAATAAAATTTCGGTTATGGATTTGAAGAGTTCCTAACTTAATGATGGTAGATGAAAGGATATCAATTTATGATTTTGTAACGTTAAAAAAACATAATTCTTATTAAATTTTCATCAAAGAAAGACCATTATAAATACTACTTTTCCCACACACTTTTTACAAATACTTTCGCTAGAATCGGTATATCTCTAGAACTAGCTTTTTTGTTCTGTTTTTCTACAACAACCATATACTGTTTGATATTGCACCAACATAGCCACTTAGCCAAACCCGGAAAAGAGGAACATCAGAACATGATTTGATGTATCTTTTTACATTCTCGGCACAAGATATCTGTAATTATTTTAAGGTGGGGATATTTCTATTCAAGTATTGTTTGTCATTATTAAATGCTTCATATATGTATTTTTGTTTATGTGCAATGTGACAAAGGAAATCATGTTAGTTAGGGGCCGTAAATAGGTCCGGGATCAAAAGTATCCTCAGGGTAGCCCGCAATGCTATAATCATGAACATTATGTTAGCCAGGGACTGTAAGAAAGTTTGGGATCAGAAGTATCCTCGGGGTATACCCGCAGTGCTATAGAGTAACTGGCCAGTGAGAGGAAAATTTACATGTTGAATATTTACGATTATGCTTATGTGATGTATTTAATTTTGACAAACGTGTTCCCACTGAGCGAGTTGAAAAGCTCACCCCATATTATTAACATATTTTCAGATTGAGGAGCCCGAGCAAGGATTGGAGGCGGTGGATGCGAAAACAATAGATTTTAGTTTATTTTGATTTTTATGAAAAACATTATTATTGTCAATGGTATTGAAATATTGTTGATAATTAGTGTTTTATTTTTGGAAGGATAAATATATTATATGGGTAAAAGTGCTTCTATTTATTTTGGTGAAAATGTTAACTATAGGCTTTGTTTTATAAAATATGTCTTTTATAGTTCTTTTATTTAATTACTTGTATTTTTGAAAATTGGGTCGTTACAAAAAGAGATGAAGAAATCTTACTCTTTGATTAAGAAGCAAAATAACCTCAAGGGAAAAACCCAAGCAATCCCTATGATGAAAAGCAAGAGAAGAATACCAAAAACTAAAGTTTAGAAGTGATATGAATGAGAGTGTTCAAAAATATGGGCTCCCCAAGTCTTATTTATAAGCCTAGAGTCCTATACAAGGTGTAAGAGCCAAAAACGAATAAAAATCACAAATTTTGAGTTCAACGAGTCGCTTCGTCTTGTGCGCGATGTTGCTCCCAAAGAACACTGCTGCCCATTGCACGTCGGCGCACCCTCGAAACATTGGAATTAGCTCTCGGTATCTTCTTAGGAATTGTAGCGCTATCTCTTAAATTTTCATAGCCACTGGAATCACCTCAATATCAAATTTCTAGAGAGCATTATGGCCAAAATACTAAGACATGTCATTTTTGAGATTTCAACATATTATTTTGACTTGTACATCATTTTAACCCATCTAAACATCTTCATTTGCATTTAGTAGAAAAGAAACTTTGTAGAACGTTGTATTAGATTTACAATGGTGTATGAATCATGTCAATTGGGCTTGGTTGCAAACGCGTTAAAATACGATGATCGCCACACTTGCGCGAAATGACTTTTTAACATTTTTTGTTCCAAAACTTGTTTTTTCCACCAAAATCTAATGAATCCATAAAATAACACAATATAACACTAAAACATGCAAATACAAATAAAACACGCCAAAAATATGTATAGATCATAACACAAAACACACACAAAAACTTGCAAAACATATATTTCAAAATACTCTTATTAAATCCAAATTTGCCCCACAAACCAATTATATTGCCAATTAAATAAATAATTCAAACAAATTAGAATCAAATTAAATAAGCTCACCTACCCTATATACTAAAAGAAAAAATTAAGGTTGACACGTGTCATCACCTCATTAATTTTGGATATTTTCTAACTTCTCATTCTCTCAATTCACGGCGTCTTCACATTTATCTATGTGGCAATCATATGTACATAATTAAAAGATAAAAATTTAATTAAGATTATAAAAGATAAATTATAATCCAAAAATAAAGGATTTGCTCACAATTAGTTTGAAAAAGTCAATGTTGAGTAATTCTTTTTAAATTAGTGATACTAAAATTTTATCTTTGGATAAACCCCAAGTATAACACACGGGTATAATTCTAGTGTGTGTGTGTGTGTATATATATATATGTATATTCCACTGTTCAAAAATATTTGATGAAGACCCTTGAACATTTACTTTTAACGGAGAGTCGCTCATCCATCTTATATTTTTAGAGAAACTTTAGTAAAAGCACTAAAACTACTACTATTTAGGGGTGGCTACGGTTCCCGAATCCTCATTTTGAAGGAACTAAAATCGATCTCTGTTGTCTCACGGTTACGGTTTTGGTTTTGGAACCCGATTCCTCCACGGTTTCGATTCTGGTTTTAACTGAATCGTTTGTTTATCTTTAGATAATTTTTTATTTTTAAAAATAGTTTATCAATTTGAGTTACAAAAGAAAAGGAAAATGAAAAAAAAAAAACACTTGGACTTAATAATTCAATTAAGTTTTGTATTTAATATTATAATAATATTAAACTGTCTATATATACTATTAGAGTATAGAGGAATCAAAGTCCAGTTCACTTACAATATTTGATTTAAAACGTGTCTCATGTTGTTACGAATATAAAACATTACAATATACATTTAACATTTCCTCTAGCATATTTTAACAAAAAAAAATCGTTGGTTTTAACCTTGAAATTGACGGTTTTAATTGTCTATTCCACCATGGTTCCACATACAGTTCTTACCGGCGGTCAAAACTGCCAGTTCCATGTTTTTTTAGACCAAAAGCCGGAACCGAAACCGGCCTACACGGTTCTGGTTCTAGTTTTAGAGTTGTTGATCGGTCAACGGTTCCTGGAACTGTTGACCACGGTTCCGATTCTGGTTAGAACCCGGTTTTGGTTCCATTTGGCTACCCCTACTACTATTGTAGTGTGCACTGATGTGCCTTCACAAAAAATATTGTGTTTTGTGTTAGTTTGATAAAACGTGTATTTTTATATGTAGTTAAATATAAATTTAAACTTATTATAAATTATTGTTTTGAATAAATTGAAAATATATTAAAAATAAAAAAGTAGACCTGATTCACAAGTCGGCCAGGTAGCGAAAGGTTAAAAGTCAAAAAATGTCAAAAAGTATACCAGAAAGAAAAGCGTACTGATCATAAGCCCACCAGGTAGCTAAATAGTTGGGGTCTCGTTAAAACCTCCCAATGAAAAATCCGCCCTTGTGGGAAAAACCTTTGGCAGGAAAAAGAGTACCCCCCATAGAAATAAACGTCCATAAAGATAAAACAAGAAACACGTGGACGAATTAACTAACAAATCTGTAAGTCGACTGGCCAATGTAATCCTCTATGAGAAGGGACATAATATCCTCTAGGGGGCACCCCACCAAGTCTCTGTTTGCAATTTCTTACTCAGAAAGTCTGCCACTCGATTGTCTTCGTGATAAATATGTGAAACCACCAAATCCATTTGAGAAATTAAGTGAAGAATATATCGTCATTTACTCAAGTGCGCCAGGACAACCGTAGAAACGTTTATGAAGAAGATCCACCACATAAGCGAAATCGACTCAAGCCAACGATGGGTCTAGCCCTAAACAAATGCATAGTGCATTGCCAACGTACCCACCATCAATGCCACCTCAAACGCATAAACAGCACCACACTGATCCATACAGCAATCCCAAAAGAAGCCTCTACAGTTTTGGAAGACCCCAGACTCCGTAAGACGTCCCAACACTCTGAAGTGTTGCCATCCGTATTCACTTTGATCCATCCTGGAAGGGGTTTTTGCCAATCAACGTGCACAATGTTCGAGCTTTTCTTGGTCGTCGAACATGAAGTCTCCCCAAGAGTGATAAGATCTCGTTGATCATTATCCATGCAAAATCTGATCTAAAGATAAAGATTCAACAATGAGAACCTGAAGTCGGACAATAGCATCATCCACCGCCCAGTCTTATCATTGAAAGCCAAATCATTCCAAATATGTCGGATAAACCATATGCAATATAATGTTGTCGCTTGCCATAGAAAGAGACATGCTCATTGAATCGAGAAGACATCAAGTGCACCAAGAATTCATTGAAGTCATGTAAGAAGAAGAAAGTGAACATCAAAGGTACTAAAAATCCAACGCCAAAGAGCCCTGCAAAGATACAAGAGACAAATAAGTGACCAGTGGATTCAACATGAGCACAACAAAGTCCACAGACAGAGGGGGTGATAAAACCCCGAATTCACAACAAATCCAGGAGCACCAGACGATTGTCAATAGCACGCCAAATCACAATCAAAACGCCTTTCCGGAATGTAAGTGGACCAAATCCATAAACCCCAATTGACTATAGGAGAAAATGGGCGAAGATGAGAGTAAGCAGCTTTCGAAGAATTCTCCCCATCAACAAAGTGAATCCAAACCCGTTTATCCTGCGAAGATGGGGCTATAGGAAAGCAGACAATATCCCGGAGAAGGTCCAAGTAAGCCTCAACAAATGAAAATATGAAATGCCAGGAATCATCATAGAAGTAGTTAGAAATACATTTCCCAAAGAGGTATTTGTACTCCTGAGGAATTCCAATTCTATCGGCAATGGAGTATCCCAGCCAGTTATCAATCCAAAATAAGACCTCTGAATTAATCCCAGGGATCCATCGTGACTCCGCCAAACTGTCCTCAATACGAGGCCTAATACCAGCCCAAATAGAAGAAGGTAAGAACGTATGACGAATGGAACCAGCCGATAGCAAATAACGATTTCTCAGAATCTTAAAAACCACTGAGTCTGATGTCATAACTTCCCATCCCAGTTTAGTCAGAAAAGCACTATTGGCTACGATGATAGAACGAACACCAAGGCTGCCTTCCGCCCGGGCATATAACAACGGGCCCAATTAACTACCATAGAACCTTTAAAGTTAATATCACCAGTCCAAATAAAATTACGCATGGCCTTCTCCATTTGCTTGAGCATAGATATCGGCCACTTGTAAATCATCATAATATGAACAAAGGAACTAGTGATGACAGAGTTAACCTAGCAAACTCTCCCAGCCAGTGAAAGAGTCGTCCTCTTCCATCTACAAAACTTCAGAATAATCTTATCGAATATCTGCTGCAAAATGGCAGGTTTAGGAGCACCTTTAATGATTGGGGCGCCTAAATAAACTGAAAGAATGGCCCCTGACTGAATACCCATAATATTCTGAATACAACTCCGCACATGAGTAGCTACACGGCAGCCGAAGAAAACTTTCGATTTTTGAGGATTGAAGGCCTGACCCAAAATATGAGCATATTCTGTGAGGATCTGAGGAAGATTACACGCATTTGAGGAAGAAGCATCACACATAACAACTATGTCATCCGCATAGAGAATCGAAGTAGGGAAAACAATGTGCCGCGGAGCCAAAAACAGCATTAGCTGATTATTAGAAATCGAGGTCTCAAGGAATTTACTTAGAACTTCCTCCGCAATACAAAAAGCAAAAGGGACAAAGGATCACCCTGTCTTACACCTCTAGAGCAAGGAAAGTAACCCACCGGCAAACCATTTAACAAAATCAAAATTTGGGTCGATTGCAGAATAACCTCAATCCAGTGAATGAAAGTATCAAATAAGACAAACCGATGTAGAACATGAATCAGAAAACCCCAACTCAACGTATCAAAAGCTTTACGGATATCAATTTTCAAAATCATGTTATTGTCGACGACTTTGGAGAATATTGAAACCTCCAAAACCAAAGCAATGCAAATGATCGTGAATCTGTCATCCCTAATAAAACTAAATTACGTAGGAGACCAATAAGATGGAATGATTTGTAAGTCCAAGCGGCTATGATAATCTAGAGGGGGTGAATAGATTATCTCCATCTTTTGGATTATGCCCTCTTTTTCAAACAAATACGCCAAGACAATAATAAAGGTGCGGGAAGTAAACAACACGCGTCGATTTAAAGAGGTTCAACCCACCTAGGGCCTAATCCTCTACCACCCCAAAGATATCCGGGATGGATTTCAAAAGAAAAAGAATTTTATTAAATACCACAATTAATACAAATTCAACTTACAACACCTCAAGAAGAGCACCACACTCTTCTTCAACACCACCTTTGGAGATTACCACAATCTCCCTTTGAAGATTACCACAATCTTCCTTCAACGACACCTTTGAAGATCACCACAATCTTCAATCTTGAAGAATACCAAATTCTTCAACACCTCAAGAGCACCACACTCTTGAAACACCTATCACCTAGATCACTCAAGTGTATTCTTTCCACAAGAATACTCACAAGGATGTCTTGTGTTGAATGATGACAAAAATCAAGATTACAACTCAATAATGAATATTACAATTTGAGTGCAAGTGTAATCAAGAAATAAAGCCTGACCTCAAGATGTGAAAGTGAAATCCTTAGCTATAAATACAACAAGAGTGTTGAATATGAAAGCTTGGAAATTTGCGATTTCTTGTTGTGAATTTGCTTGTGGTGTTGTATCTTGTGTCTTCAATTCATCCTCTATTTATAGGGAAGTCTTCACCAACATAGGCTCCCAACATAGGCTCCTCTATCTTCACTTTTGTCTACAAAAAGAAGATCACAAGATGTAGAAATATTGTACAAAATTGAAAAGTAAATCTTCTTTGTCAAAGAGTTCAACGGTACAAATTTTCTTTGTCAAAAGATTACACAAGCGACCGGTTGCCTTGTATAAGATTTCAAACGTTTTGAAAAAATAGTGCGATCCAGTGCGGGTCGGAGGGGGGGTCGGCCGGGTCGACGGGGTGTGGACCATGCCGCGGGCGGTCGCCCCTAGTTGGACCGTCCCCCCTCTCTTTTTTGTACGTAAATTGTTTCTGCTTTTCAAGTTTGTGTTCTTCGGTACAAGTCGACGCTTTGGGCGGCGGTCGACCTTCAATTTGAAATGTTGTCCGATTTTTGTCAAAAATAAACTTCAAGAAATACTCCAAAAATTAGTAAAAAAATTTAAATCAATTGGGAGTATTTGGACAACATTTACAAACATTGTTTTGGTGTAAAAACCAATATAAACAAAATCATCAAAAGTGTTGTCCAATTTTAATCAAATTAAAAACTCTAAGAAATACTCCAAAAATTAGTAAAAACATTTTAAATCATTTAGGAGTATTTGGACAACATATAAAAACATTGTTTTGGTATAAAAACTCATTTAAACAAAATCATCAAAATTTTGATAAAAACATTTATCTAACAAACTCCCCTTTTGATGATTACAAACCAAAACAATTTTTAGAAGGTCGATTTTAAAACAAAACACATTTTCCTAGATCTAAAACAACAATCCATTACAAGCAAGATTTATCATAAGTACAAGCATACAAGGATAGGAGCAAAGATTTTTCAAAAACATTTTTGCACAAGCTCCCCTATCAATATGCATATCAAGAACAAGTATACAAGCAACAACTAAAAGCTAAAAGCTTAGCTTTTACAACTTAAGCTTGAATTCCATGAGCTTATAAGCTTCCCCCACAAAAACATCATTAGTCAAGCATAAAAGTCCACAATACATCAAATGGACTAAGCAATATTCACACTTATGGCTTTTAAGAGCCCCACTTATAGCTTTTCTTGCAAGCTTATTTTCGCTTCTTTGAGCGTATGAGCGTTTTCTGTTTCTCCCCTTTGGAATCATCAAAAGAATGTTAGCATGATAAAAACATCATATATTCATATCAAAGTGCGCAAATTTATCGATTTATCGAGCTTTTTGAAAATTGAAGCTTAAATTCCAAATAAAAGGGAAGCATTGATCAATTGACTTGCAAGAGCTCATTTGATTGACAAAACATAATCTCTATAAACTTATAAGACTTTTCAAAACAAGAAAATCATGTTGGTGATGAATCTTTTATTGAAACATTTTGTCGAACAATTGGCGTGCGTTGAATAAAACTAGAAGTATATAACGCCTTTGAAATGCATTTAAGCCAAAAATTTTCATCACCAATTCAGTTCAAACAACATTCAATACATCATAAATATTAAGCTCATCACATTCATATGAAACTAGCATCAAGAATTTTGCAATTTAAACCAAGTTCTCAAGGGTTCAACCCAATTGAGCTAAAGAAGTAGAATTCTTACCATTCGAATGGTAAAGATGAGCGATGATTATAATTGAGCCTTATACTCCCCAACATATGTAATATATGGAACAAAACTCATTTGAAGTGAGTTGTGTGTGAAATTTGCAAAGGGGACGAAAATAGAGTTGGAAGGGCCAAAATGACTAAGTATAGGAACAGAGACGTTTTAATCCAACAAACAACATTGGGCGACGGTCAAGGCTAGGGAAACCGGTCGAAAGGGTGGGCGGCCGGTCGACCCTTGCCTGGGACCCACTACTTCTTTTCTGTTTTGCAAATTCTCAAGTTTGATCCAAAAATCAGATTTTAAGCCCCTAAGTTTTAAAAACGTGCAAACTACAAACGTAGACCTCATTCAATATACATTATGTCATAATCAAGCTCGAAATGAGATAAAATACTCGGCGAAATGAACAAATGTCCGCGAGTTAACTTTGAGACGGGATTTAAACACATCTCAAGTATTTGTTAAAAACGCAATCCCTTAGAAAGATTTTGAATCTCAATATGTTTAGTTCGATTATGACGAACTATATTTTGAATAATTTTCACCGACTTGTAATCCCAAAAAAAAAAAGAACGTTTTAAAGCTTTGGATACAACTAGTCATAGGAAGAAGTGCCTTTCAAATATTTGAAAATTTCTTTTAACGGCACTTTAATGAGATTCGTTGGGATATTTTTTAAGTCGAGCATATAGACATAAGGCATATGGAATGTCGAGTCTATAGGAATAATACAAGAAAACATACCTCGAATTTATTTGTCAACCGACATGCCTTTCTCAACCTTTGTCAATCTTTTCATTGGTAGTCATAGAGGTTGAGATGATTCTTCCTTCTTCAATGCCTAACTCTTTCAAGAGTTCTCTTGAAATATAACCATCTACTTGGCATTGAATAATTTGAAGTCAAGCAAGAAATTGAGCTCCCCCATCATGCTTATTTCAAGTACACCTTGCATCAACTTGGAGAAATATCTTGCACAAATATTCATTAGTAAATATTCTCATAAATATGCACAAGTAAACAATCTTGTCCTTTTTTTTAAAAAAAAAAACAAAGAGAATAGTATCAACTTTACCTCTTGTAAAATCATTTAGCAAAAATAGCTAAGTCTATCATACCATACATGGGGTGCTTGTTTTAACCATACAGGGGACTTTTATAAAAATCATTTGGCCTAGAAAAATTTAAAGCCCCTGAGGTTGTTTTACATAGACTTCTTCTTGAATAAAACCATTTAGAAAATTGGATTTAACATTCATTTGGTAAAGTTTGAAATTTTCTTAAAACAAGAATGGGCAAGTAAAATGCAAATAGCTACTAAATGTGCTATGAGTGCAAATGTTACATCAAAATCAATTACCTTCTTCTTGAAAATACCTTCGAGCTACTAACCTTGCCTTAGTTCGACCAATGTTGCTTTGGTCATCGAGTTTGTTTCGAATACCCTTTTTGTCTTCTTCATCACTATCATCATAGGGCATCCAATTGATCTAAGGTGTTCATAATAGAACATTTACATCCAAATATTTTGAGGTAACTAAAATTTGGAGTATTTCATTTCTTATCTACACAACTTAACAAACTCATTAACGACATCGCTTATATAATCAAGAGAAAAATAGCCCAAGTGTAAAAACATGCCTCAATCATCAATCACAAAATATCTTGCATAAGAGCATAGTAGAAATAGACACTACATATATAGACCATGAAGCAAGGAACACATACTATGCATTTAGAATATCATCAAGAGCCTAATAAATCATGCAAGTTCAAATAAGCTTAAGAAAGCTATAAAAGGTCTCTTTTGAAATTTGAAAATCTGATAGCATATAGTTGAGACCTATTTTGAAAGAAGTATTTGAACAAGGGTTGACAAAGCAAATATCTGCAATCAATTATCGAATAGTGCCTTTCAAAAATCTTCTTAATGGCACTTGTATGAAATACTATGAAAAACAAGCACATAGGCACATGGCAATACATATATCGAGTCTATAAGGGTAAGAATAACACAAGTAAACGTACCTCGATAATTAATGTCTTTCTTAACAATTAATGACGTAAATGGCCATTTGTGAAAATATGTAAATCCTACACAATTCTTAAAACAAATCTAGCACAAATCATAATGATAAAAGTGTAGACTAAGAGATATCACAAGTAAGCTCATGCCATAAAAATCCATAAGAGATGACAACACACTTTAGTCTACAAAAATGCACAAAAGTTTTTTAAAAACATCATATAAGGTCTTCTTTTTCAAAAATATTTTAAAAGCACAAATATATATTGAAGACCTTAATTTAAAAATAAATACTTGAAAACTCATTTGCAATTAAGACACAAATAAAAACATGCATAATAACAAAATAAAATGCATATTTAAATGGGGAGATACGGGTTACTAATTACGCCATTTTCATGGGTTGTGTCGTTCCCATTGTTGATGATATCTTCCCCTTTGAAAATCTTCATGTTGATGGTGGATTCTCCGATTACTCCATCTCCAAGGATTATATCCTTTCCTTTGTTGATAATATTTCCTTCTTGGAAATTCATTTTGGTGGTGTCTTCTTCTTTGATCAAATGAGATGGTCATTTGATGTCTTCTTGCGGTATGTATTTTCCTCGATTATTATTCCGCGGTACCTAATATGACATTGTTTTTTGTGGTACCCTCAAGTGTTTGGGTCCTTTGGAATTAGCTTTGAGACTTTTAGGTCTCCAATAATAATTAGAGCTATTTCTAGCCCGACAAGTATTAACCGTGTGACCTGTTTTACCACAATAAAAACAAGTAGTAATTTTGGGAGCATAATGACCAACATGCATAGGGACTTGATTTCTTTTCACATAATTAACAACACTAGGCTTATGATCAAGTCCTTGTTTCAAATTATCACAACTATGAACATCAATAATATCGGTCATTTTATCGGTACTCAAGTTGGATTTTGATAAATCATTTTTCATGCAATTAATATCCTTAACAAGAGAACTATTTTCTTTTTCAAGGTTTCTAACCTTGTCAAGTGTGGTGGTGTGATCACATGAAAGTGATTCATAAGAGGAAAATAAATTATCCTTATCAATTTTTAAAATATTGAATTCCTTTTTCAAATTTTTGTATTTAACAAGTAAACTTTGGAATTCATTTTGAAGCTCATCAAAATCATTTTGCAAATCACTATAATCATCTTGTAATACATTATCATAAGAAGTGGAGGGTTTAGAACTTACCTCATTTTCTTCTTCAAAGCCCATAAGACATCGTTCGTTATCATCGACGTCGGAAGTTGTAGGAAGCTCATCCCATGTTGGATTTGTATCCATTTGAGAAGTAGATGCTTTTGAGTGGCTCCTTTCATTTGCATATACTTCTTCTAATTTTCTCCATACTTCATGAGCCGATTTAATTCCTACAATATGACCATATTCCAAAATGGTAAGTGAACAATAAATAACATTAAGAGCTTTACCATTTAAAGATATGATTTTCTTCTCTTCATCATTGAGCTCTTTGAGGCCTTTGTGTGGTGTGTCCATCATTAGAATGGATTCTTCATTTATGACCGTATTCCAAATATTGAACCCGTAACCTTGTAGATAGCATTCCATTCTTTCTTTCCAAAATGTAAAATTTTTGGAATCGAATAGTGGTGGCTTGGTGGTAGAGGCGCCGGTAAGGTAGACTTCATTCGTAGCCGGTGATCGTTCCTCTTTACTCGCAATGTGGAACGAGCTTGCCAAAGAGTTTGGCTCGATACCACTTGTAAGTCAAGCGGCTACGATAATCTGAGGGGTGAATAGATTATCTCCATCTTTTGGATTATGCCCTCTTTTTCGAAACAAATACGCCAAGACAATAATAAAGGTGCGGGAAGTAAACAACATGCGTCGATTTAAAGAGGTTCAACCCACCTAGGGCCCAACCCTCTACCACCCCAAGATATCCTCAGGATGGATTTCAAAAAGAAAAAGAATTTTATTAAATACCATAATTAATACAAATTCAACTTACAACACCTTGAAGAGCACCACACTCTTCTTCAACACCATCTTTGGAGATTACCACAATCTCCCTTTGAAGATTACCACAATCTTCCTTCAACGGCACCTTTGAAGATCACCACAATCTTCAATCTTGAAGAATACCAAATTCTTCAACACCTCAAGAGCACCACACTCTTGAAACACCTATCACCTAGATCACCCAAGTGTATTCTTTCCACAAGAATACTCACAAGGATGTCTTGTGTTGAATGATAATCAAGAGTACAACTCAATAATGAATATTACAATTTGAGTGCAAGTGTAATCAAGAAATAAAGCCTAGACCTCAAGATGTGAAAGTGAAATCCTTAGGCTATAAATACAACAAGAGTGTTGAATATGAAAGCTTGGAAATTTGCAGATTTCTTGTTGTGAATTTGCTTGTGTTGTTGTATTTTGTGTCTTCAATTCATCCTCTATTTATAGGGAAGTCTTCACCAACATAGGCTCCCAACATAGGCTCATCTATCTTCACTTTTGTCTACAAAAAGAAGATCACTAGATGTAGAAATATTGTACAAAATTGAAAAGTAAATCTTGTTGTCAAGGAGTTCAACGGTACAAATTTTCTTTGTCAAAAAAGATTACACAGTCGACCGGTTGCCTGTATAAGATTTCGAACATTTTGAAAAAATAGTGCGATCCAGTGCAGCGTCGGAGGGGGTCAACCGGTCGACGTGCGTGCGACCGTCGCTTCGGTGCGCGGCCGTCGCCCCTAGTTGACCAGTCCCCCTCCTCTTTTTTTGTACGAAATTGTTTCTGTTTCAAGTTTGTGTTCTTCGTGCAGTGCAGTCGACGCTTTTGGGCGGCCATTCGACCTTCAATTTGAAATGTTGTCCGATTTTTGTCAAAAATAAACTTCAAGAAATACTCCAAAAATTAGTAAAAACATTTTAAATCAATTGGGAGTATTTGGACAATATTTACAAACATTGTTTTGGTGTAAAAACCAATATAAACAAAATCATCAAAAGTGTTGTCCAATTTCAATCAAATTAAAAACTCTAAGAAATACTCCAAAATTTAGTAAAAATATTTTAAATCATTTAGGAGTATTTGGACAACATATAAAAATATTGTTTTGGTATAAAAACTCATTTAAACAAAATCATCAAAATCTTGATAAAAACATTTATCTAACATGATTAACCCCAATCAATTAGCCAAAATCTTAGTAATAACATTGAAAAGAAAATTACTCATAACAATCGGCCGAATATTATCAACCGTATTCGCATAATTACTTTTCAGAATAAGAGCCATAAAACTGGCGTTCAAGCCAGCAGGCAACATCAAGCTTGTGAAGAAATAATGGACAACCATGATCACATCATAGGTAATAATGTCCCAAAAGTGCTGATAGAAAATACCAGTAAAACCATTCGGGCCCGGAGAACTATCCGATCTTAGCTCAAAAACCGCCTCCCGGATATCAGAATCCGAGGGAATCGCCGTCAATAGATCATTATCAGTTGTCACCACTCTCGGAGAAATGAGACTATCCACAATAGATAATCCGGAGTAGCACCCCCTGAATCGAAAAATAGCTCCTTGTAATAGGAGGTAATATGTCATCTAAGCACACCCATATCCTCCGAAAAATTACCATCAATCATCAAACCATGGATCCCCGAGCGTCTTTCCTTAATCTGACAACGACGATGAAAAATGCGATAGATTACGGTGGCCATCTTTAAGCCAAGATGCTCGCGTCTCGTATAAGAAACTCGATTGCAACAAAAGAGTTTTAGAAAGAGATGTTTGAGCTTCAAATTCGAGCTTACGCCGATCAACATTGTAACCCCGAATTTCAATATCCGACTGGATTTGACGCACTTTCTCCAGCTGAATATCCACCATGCGATTAACATCACAAAAAACATCCTTGTTCCAACCCCAAGAAGCGTCACACAACCTTTTGAGCTTCATCATCATACGCTATAAAGGGGTTGTAAGTAGTACACAACTGAACCCATGAAGAAGTAATACAATCCCGAAATTGATCATGAGAAATCCACATACATTGAAAACGAAATGGAGTCAGACCTCTATTGGACGAGGACGAACATGAAACTAAGAGAGGATGATGATCCAAGCAAATGCGAGGAAGCACCAATCCCTTAACCACCTGCTAGTGACTGAAAAACCGACAAGTGGCTAGAGCTCGATCCAACTTCGCCTGCAGAAGAAAAAGTGGAGGATGACTGGCACACCACGTAAAGGAATTACCCGTAGTAGGCACTGCGAACGAACCAACATCATCCAAAAAACCTCTAAAATCCTGACAAGAAGCCTGTGAAAGAACACCACTGCCCATTCTTTTGTGATTACCCAAAACTGCATTAAAATCACCGAGGAGCAACTATTATCTAGACCCAAATTTACCAGATCCAGCCAAAGCGTGTGACGGTCATGTGGTTGCATAAACCATGAACAAAGCCAACATGAAAAATCTGAGAATCCAACCGCACCAAGAACGATACACCGAGAAGAAACTAGTACATGCTCTAAAATAGTGATCCCTTTAGTACTAAATACCTAAATATCTCTGCGTGACCATTAGATCGAAAATTCCGAGTCACAAACCTCAAACCAAACTAGTCCAAAATGAATCGAAAATCGACGATGTCCACTTTAGGCTCACAGATAGCCAAAAAGAAGGCTTATGTCTATGACACAAAGGCTTAAGAACATTACGAGAATCAATGTTCCCAATCCCCGGATACTTGAGAAGATGCAATTCATTTGGAAATATGCGGGAGAGAAATCCGTGTTGATCGCACGGAAGTGTCGAAGTATGATGGTCCACCCGCTCATAATCAATATCATATGAGTCTTCTTCAAAGATAATCCATCCACCGCTGTTCACTTGGTTTTATACCATTGATTTGGGCTTCCTAGACTTGAGTTTTGTGTTGTTTTTGAGTATTTTGAGTCGTTTTTGTTATATCTCATAGGTTAGGCATTAATTTCTATTGTTTCGAGTCATTTGAGAGGCCAAGCCAAGTTGAGGGCCAATTATATTGCGTTTAGAGTCATTTTAATGAGTCGTGTGTCAAAAGAAGCAAGGATGATCAAACAACGATAGATTGATTTGAAGAAACGCCCAAACGCGTGCCTGGAATTTCTAAAGACCGCAGGTTTTAGTATTTTGGTCATAACTTTCTCTACAAAATTGATATGGATCTGATTCATGTGGCTATGGAAAGCTAAGAGAGAGGGCTACAACTCTTATGAAGACACCCAAAGCAAATTCGGACGTTTGAATGGCGCTATAGCGCGAAAAAGAGAAATGCAGCAAGCAATGCAATGAGCCGCAGCCGGGAGTGTTCTACTGGCGACTGCAGCCACTCGTCCTCCCAGCCGCTGCAGCGCCCAGAAAAAGGGCCGTCAGGTTTGTGTTTTGGTGCTGCGCCCCATTTTCGAGCGCTGCAGCGCTGTGGGCGGACAAAACAAGAAATGTCCGATTTTTGATCTAAAAGGAGGGTACTATAAATAGATACATGGTAGGCTTGAACTAGGGCATGGAGGACACTTGGGGATGAAAACCAACACCACCAATACACAAGGGAAGAGTTGGGGAAGAGGATTGAAGACATTTATCATCTAGAAATAGATAAGATTCTTCTTTAATCTCTTTAATTCTTTCTTTGTTGTTTCTTGTATATCATTTGAGATGCATTCTCATTTGATTATGGGTATTTGTATTTTCATCATGAGCTAAACTCTATAATTCTAGAGGGATGATGTAATCTATGTTTGAACTTATGTTTTGAGATTGTGGTTTGTCAATCTAGATTTCCCAATCTATTTGTGCTATTTGGATTTGTTGCTTCTAAATTACTTGATCAATAATTTAGAGTGTTTGATGTATTTGATTTGACACTCGAGAGAGGTAATTGAATACATGGCCTTGAAATAGCATAACCTAGGATTTCATAGAATTGAGAGATTTGTGAATCCTTTGAAGTCATCAACCAAGATTCATAGTTTTTATTGAGATTTCAATTGGTGATTTTTATAGAGATATTGATTTCCCAATTTTGATCTAAAATCATTTGGCACTCGAGAGAAAAATGATTATTGTAGGAATCTAGACTTATAAATTGGTAATTTGTGATTGGTATACCATATTGATAATATAAGAGAAAACTAGATTCATCACACCTCTAGAATTCATTCTCCCATAGATTTAGATGTTTATATTTTGATTAGTTATATTTAGTTGTTTTTATTTATAAATTGAGACATCCATCTATTATTGATCTGTCAAATATAGCATAGGTAATTTATACTTGGTACCTATACACGCATTCTCTGTGGATACGACAACCCTACTCATATCACTATATTAAAACTTGACAACCGTACACTTGCGGTTAGGAAAATCTCTAACAAGTTTTTGGCGCCGTTGGGGAATGTGTTTTGTGTGTTATCAAGGTTGATTGCCTAGTTGTAATTTGAGTAATTTTTTGTTTGGCAATTTGTGATTTGAAGTGATAATTGTGTGTTTGGGTGAGTTGAGCCACTTAATCCTATATTTTCCTACCTTACCCTAAGCCCACATTATAAGCCTTGAAAGTCCTATTGATCCTTATGTTACATTAGCCTACATTAGTGGAGATTAGTGTGAATGACAAGCTTATGGAATCCGGTAAGCATTTCATCCGAATATTCACAAAGTGGATCATTTTGATAACACTTGATTGCGTGAATCTATTTGAATAATGTAAACGGAATTGGCATGAACATTCAACACATTTGATCACAATGTCAAAACACATGCTTGATTGATAGTGAAATGAGTATGAGACAAATGATATTGGTTGTGAAGTTTTGCAATTTGTTTGTATTGTTGTGTCTTATATTTTTCATTTTAGAGTTGTAATTGCTTGAGGACAAGCAATATTCTAAGTTTGGGGTATTTGTTCACTTGGTTTTATACCATTGATTTGGGCTTCCTAGACTTGAGTTTTGTGTTGTTTTTGAGTATTTTCAGTCATTTTTGTTATATCTCATAGGTTAGGCATTAATTTCTATTGTTTCGAGTCATTTGAGAGGCCAAGCCATGTTGAGGGACAATTATATTGCGTTTAGAGTCATTTTAATGAGTCGTGTGTCAAAAGAAGCAAAGATGATCAAACAACGAAAGATTGATTTGAAGAAATGTCCAAACGCGTCCGGAATTTCTAAGATCGGGCAGGTTTTAGTATTTTGGTCATAACTTTCTCTACAAAATTGCTATGGAGCTGATTCAAGTGGCTATGGAAATCTAAGAGAGAGGGCTACAACTCTTATGAAGACACCCAAAGCAAATTCGGACGTTTGGATGGCGCTACGGTGCGAAAAAAAGGCGCTAAAAGACAACAATGGACCTGCACGCCCAAAACGCCCCGCTGCAGTCAGAGTGTTCTACTTGGGCGCAAAGTCGCCCGTCCTTAGCTCATGAGCTGCAGCGCTACGCCCAGAAAAAGCCGCCTGGGGTTTGTGTTTTGGTGTCTGCGAAGACCCATTTTCGAAAATGGCTGCAAATGGGGGCGACAAAACAAGAAATGTCCGATTTTTGGATCTAAAAGGAGGGTACTATAAATAGATACATGGTAGGCTTGAACTAGGGCATGGAGGACACTTGGGGATGAAAACCAACACCACCAATACACAAGGGAAGAGTTGGGGAAGAGGATTGAAGACATTTATCATCTAGAAATAGATAAGATTCTTCTTTAATCTCTTTAATTCTTTCTTTGTTGTTTCTTGTATATCATTTGAGATGCATTCTCATTTGATTGTGGGTATTTGTATTTTCATCATGAGCTAAACTCTATAATTCTAGAGGGATGATGTAATCTATGTTTGAACTTATGTTTTGAAATTGTGGTTTGTCAATCTAGATTTCCCAATCTATTTGTGCTATTTGATTTATTGCTTCTAAATTACTTGATCAATAATTTAGAGTGTTTGGTGTATTTGATTTGACACTCGAGAGAGGTAATTGAATACATGGCCTTGAAATAGCATAACCTAGGATTTCATAGAATTGAGAGATTTGTGAATCCTTTGAAGTCATCAACCAAGATTCATAGTTTTTATTGAGATTTCAATTGGTGATTTTTATAGAGATATTGATTTCCCAATTTTGATCTAAAATCATTTGGCACTCGAGAGAGAAAATGATTATTGTAGGAATCTAGACTTATAAATTGGTAATTTGTGATTGGTATACCATATTGATAATATAAGGGAAAACTAGATTCATCACACCTCTGAATTCATTCTCCCATAGATTTAGATGTTTATATTTTGATTAGTTATATCTAGTTGTTTTTATTTATAAATTGAGACATCCATCGATTATTGATCCACAAATATAGCATAGGTAATTTATACTTGGTACTTATACACGCATTCCCTGTGGATACGACAACCCTACTCATATCACTATATTAAAACTTGACAACCGTACACTTTGCGGTTAGAAAAATCTCTAACAAGTATCCAACTTCGCTGCGAGAAGAAAAAGTGGAGGATGACGCACACCACGTAAAAGAATTACCCGTAGTAGTAATCGCGAACGAACCAACATCATCCAAAATGCCTCTAAAATCGACAAGAAGCCCGTGAAAGAACACCACTGCCCATTCTTTTGTGATTACCCAAACCGCATTAAAATCACCGAGGAGCAACTATTATCTGACCCAAATTTACCAAATCCACCAAAGCGTGCGGCCATCATGTGGTTGCATAAACCATGAACAAAGCCAACATGAAAAATCGAGAATCCAACCGCACCGAAGAACGATACACCGAGAAGAAACTAGTACATGCTCTAAAATAGTGATCCCCTTAGTACTAAACACCCAAATATCTCATGACCATTAGATCGAAAATTCTCGAGTCACAAACCTCAAACCCAAACTAGTCCAAAATGAATCGAAATCGACGTGATGTCCACTTTTTAGCTCACAGATAGCCATGAAAGAAATCCCCGGATACTTCGTAAGATGCAATTCATTTGGAAATATGCGGGAGAAATCCGTGTTGATCGCACGGAAGTGTCAGAAGTATGATGGTCCACCTGCTCATAATCAATATCATGTGAGTCTTCTTCAACATAATCCATCCACCGCTTATGAGCAGCAAAGTTTAACTCCTTGGGACCATTAGAATCAACAATGTAGTGAGCATGGCTCATCGGGATGGGCGGATCGCAGAGCCTTATAGCTAGGAGTGTAAACGAGTCAAATCGAGCCGAACACAAAGATTGTTCAAATTTGTTTGAATTATAATTGAGCTTGGCTTGATTATTAATCGAGTCGAGCTTGAACGAGCTTTGGTCGAGCCGAACACGAATCGAGCTCGAGTAGCTTGATATTTTTACACATATTTTATTCTTTTTTTGCTAATCGAGTCGAGCTCGAGCCGAGCTTTATATTTTATCGAACGGAAAAATGTGTTCAAGCTTGTTCGTTATATTAATGAACCTAAGCAATGATAGTGTGTTAACAAGCCTCGCTTCTAAATGATTATGTTTTACATTCTAATGAGCCTTCAAAGAGTTTTCAAGCAATTGCAAATCGTAGCTCGAAAGAGATGGTATGATACTACAAGAAGAGGAACAAGAAAAATTGGAAGCTTTAAAGACAAAGATAGGTGACCTCTCCACTACTCCGTTTGTCTTTCCCTCATGTGATTCTTCGTGTTTATGAAGCTTATGACAATTGTGGCTTGTGGCACTGGTTGACATTCCACAAAGCTACATTAGACCATCAATAAGATACTTGAGCACGTCTAAAAAAACCAACGAACTATGCCATTCGAAAATCTTCTAAAATAGATGCCCTTCGTTTAAATTGCATTTTTAAGTTTTTTTTTTTTTTTTTTTCTCATTTAATATTATTTTTCTTTTGCTACTGGTCGACTTGTGATTAGGAACTTTTTCTTTCATTTATTTAAAAAATAATTAAAAAAGGATACAGTCGAATAAGCTAGATGTCAATGTAAATTACACACATCTAATAGGGTGTCAATCGTGTCGTGTTTCGTGTTCACCTTGGTCGTGTTTTTTACACGTATTACAGTCCGACTCGAACCCGAACACAACCCGCTTAATTATTCGTGTCAAGATACACGACCCGTTTATAACACGGGTAACCCGACACGACACGAAAAACCTATATAATTTAAATTTGACATGGGAAAAAATAAAAGAAATTCAGAAAAAAATGAAATTACAAATAAAAAATACATTAAATATTAAAAAATGCATTTAATAATTTTTCCATTATCATATAACCAACTAAAACATCACAAAATATTAAAATAATATGTCACTTTAAAATTAAATGGGTTACATAGGTCAATCGTGTCGACCCACGGGTCGACCTGACCTAACCTATTTATTTCCGTGTTAACCGTGTCCGACCTGATTTTGACGCGAACTCATTAAGGATTGTTATGCATATATACCGCTAAATTCGTATTAGGTTACGTATGGATTATCGTGTCGTCATAAATTGACAATTTATGCCCCTAACATCTAACAAGGGCCATATGGTAATACCGACCCCCGTCTTCACTCCTTTTACGAAACCCTCACTTTCACATGCCTCTATATATAAATTCATCAAAACCCTAACACCATTTCTTTCCCAGAGGCGCCGCTGTTAATCTCCTCCTCCCCGCCCCATCACATCTTCCAAACGCCACAATGACGACTCGATTCAAGAAGAACCGGAAGAAGCGCGGCCACGTGAGCGCCGGTCATGGACGTATCGGCAAACATCGCAAGCATCCCGGTGGTCGCGGTAACGCCGGAGGTATGCATCACCACCGGATTTTGTGTTCGATAAGTATCACCCTGGGTACTTCGGGAAAGTCGGTATGCGCTATTTCCACAGGCTCCGGAACAAGTTCTTCTGCCCCACCGTCAATATCGACAAGCTCTGGTCAATGGTGCCGCAGGATGTGAAGGACAAGGCCTCCAAGGACAACGCGCCGTTGATCGATGTCACGCAGTTCGGGTATTTCAAGGTTCTCGGGAAGGGTTTGTTGCCTGCTGACAAGCCCGTCGTGGTGAAGGCCAAGCTCGTGTCGAAAAATGCGGAGAAGAAGATTAAGGAGGCTGGTGGCGCTGTGGTGCTCACTGCCTAATTAGTTTTTTTTGTTTAATTACTGTTTTGATTTTACGCAATGGTGACTGTTATTATTGCTGGAAGCCTTTTTATTGAGATACTCTTGAAATATTTTTATGAATGTTTTGAATTATAGTTGATTTTGTTTTGACTATATCTAAGTAGTTTTGAACTGATATTAGTATTGCTTGTGCTAGAAAGTGGTCTCAGATTATATTATTCGGTGTTTGCTTTTATGAAAAAGCTTTAGGTATGTTTTAAGAATTTGGATACATATAACCGATTCTCTGGGCACAGTTGGTGATTGTGTTTCTTGTGGTGCTACATTCGACGAATATGTGCTCACTGTGCTCTAGTTTTAGATAAGATATCACCGCCATATGTTCCTTTCCCTAAGAAATAATGTTGATTGGGCCGTGGAGGCATCGTGTTAATTTGTTATTTGTGCTGCCATTTGGTTGTTGGCTGATTTTTGTTTTTAGGACCCCATTTAATTTTTTTGTATGGTTAATTTGTTATGTGTTTTCTTGCATATGGCTTTGTACATACAATTTAGATTGTTGAGGTCATTGTTAGGAACTGTGTGCTTTTTCATTTGTTTGGTATTTCTTGATCTGGCTCTTTTTGCACTGTGATTACCTTCATGTTATAGTTTCGGTGTTATACCAGTACTCTATCTCGCGTAATAACTATCATTTTAAAATGCCCTCTTTAGCTGTATAAGAGCTTGACAAAACTACACGAGTAACTATCTGGTGTGCTGTATTGGTGTTAGCACCGTTGGATACTTGTTCATCCTTCCTTTCCGGACCCATTAGTGCCCCCCTTATCTGATTCCATACATCCACTGTTAAAGATTCAGTTTTTTTTTTAATCTTCCTGATAGGAACTTGTATTTATAGGTTTAACTGTTGTATTTATAAGTAATTAAATTTTGTTTTGGTAATTTTGGGGGCCATCTGATATTGAAAAACTGCAAACCTAGTGATATCCTTGTGGATATATCTATGTATATATATTTATATATGACATGATGTTTATATAAAGGTTTGAAAGTTATGGTGAATCAGCATATAGTGGCTTCATGGACTGAACTAAACATACTACCCCAATGGATGGGTTTATCCTTTGATTTGCACAGTGTGTGGAGCGTATCAAAGTGTTTTTTAACGTTTGGTATTGACGTAGTATATTCTGTTTATATGGTATCAAATTTAGTCTTCTATTTTGATTTGTTTGGATTGAGTACACTATTGTATTAGGTTCTTTTCAAGGATTTAACCCTTGGGGTTTTAAATTTGTATTGCTAGAGTTGGGTTATAAGTGCTGATATGGAAATCCTTCAAACACTCCGTGCGTGAGGTTTGTGGTGGGAACAGATCATATTTGCTCCCCTTATAATGATTTTATTTCATTGAGTACTGTTTTCTGGATCTTCAATTATAGATAACATTTCTTAAGAGTGTGAATTTCATATTTAAAAAAAGCTAATTCAGTGAAAGGATTGAATAGAGAAGTAAAGCCAAATGTGCTGGACTTCTGTAGCATTATTCATGCGGATAATGGTTTTAGATGTATATATTTCAAAATTCTAATCAATGTACTGTTTCCAAAAAAGGTCAACTGTAAATCCTACTTTGAATTGATAGTTGGTTTGCATCAATGCTACATTGGATCTGTAATATCCCAATTTTTCTAAAAAAATAATAATTAGAACACTTAAACATTAATATTAGGGATATTTACAAAAAGTACCTCTGAGGTTTGACCTAATTACAAAAAAAACCAACTAATTTTAAAACTTACAAAATGTACCCTTGAGGTTTGATTCAGTGTTAAAATTAAGGGGTAATCTGCAATGATTTTACAAATATGAAGGGGATTTTGAAATATATTTCAATCCTCAGGGGTACTTTTTGTAAGTTTTAAAGTTAACTCGATTTTTTTGTAATTAGGTCAAACCTCAGGGGTATTTTTTGTAATTATCACTTAATATTATTGTTATCTTTATTAGACTAATAATTATCAATAATATTATGTGTATCCTTTGTTAATAAAATTATATACATGTTAAATTTATTATGTTTTTATCATTATCTTTATTATGATAATTATCAATATTATAATTAATATTTAACTTAGAGGTTTATATAGGGGTTATTTGGCCTTTTAGGGGTCAAATTAGGGGTTAGTATTCTTAAGGGCTAAATTTAAGTTTAGGGAGTATATATATGTTTATAACTTTCATACACAAATTTCACACCAAATCTCAAATAATTATAAGGTAGTTATATTTTTCTAATTATTATTCATGTTTCCTACATATATATACATATATATAATTCCTAATCCACAAGCCATCTTTCAATATTTTATTTTTTTTTTAAATTATTTTATTAACTAGTTCAATTTATTAAAATCGTATATTAATTATATATATTTATTTAACGTTTAAAACGAAGGGGTCGAGGACTTGGATTTTTATTGTTCAATTTTTCTACATCGAGTATCTGCGATTATTAAGGTAGGGATTTTTATTGTTATTTGTCTTTATTTAATGTTCCATGATTGTACTTCATGTATTACAATATATGTCAAGAGGAATTCATATAAGCTAGGGGCTATGAAAAGGGTCCGAGATCAAACGTATCTTCGGGGTGAACTTGCAATGCTATATGCAGGAACTGGCCAGTCAGAGGAAAAAGAGGAATGAATGAATTTACTGTTGTAATTATGTGAATGTTTTTCATGTTATATTAAATATTGACAGATATATCCGTACTGAGCGAGATGAAGCTCGCCCCTATTATTATCATGACTTTCAGGTTGAGGAATCCGGCTGAAGATATGATGTTGTGGATGGTGGAATAAATCATGTTATATTTTAAATAATTATGATCGGACTAAATTTTAGATTTATGTCTTTAATTTTTCTGGTTTATGCTTGGAATAATTTTTGGATATTTAATTATTATTATTATTATTATTATTATTATTATTTTTCCTTAAGAATTAAAAATTCTAAATCAACTTTTTGATAATTATTGGCATCACTTTAATTTATAAATTCGTGTTTTCTTAATAATATTTTAGAGTACTTTAATTTCATAAAATTTAATCATTACACGATCGGTCACTGGTCTAACTGTGAAATGAGAGAGAGTTCGGTTTGATTGGGTGTTAAGAAGTTTGGTTATAATGTGTTTATTTGAAATTGTATTAGATATTGTTTTAGTTGGTTAATTTTTTGTTTTGTATATTATAGTACGTAAGAATAGGGGTGATCATAAATTTAAAATAATCGTCCGAACCGTCCGCACCGCGCCGCACCAAACCGTCAATATTGATTTACTAGAAAAATCTGCGATTAAAAATTTTAAGCAAAAACCGCACCGCCTTAGCGGTCAAATTTTCGGTTTGGAAGTCAAACCGACCGCCCGTGTATTGAGTAGTAAGGACAATTATGTACTTAGCATATCACAACAATACAACCCTAATATTCTAATTCTACTCTTAAAACTCATTTTCGTCCTTCACTTCAAAGCTTTCAACAAATGCAAAATTCTACATTATCTTCTCTACAAGCTTCATTCATCTTGTAATTTCGAGTCTCTTCCTATGGTGTTTGGTGTATTATATTTCCGTGTGACACAACAGGGCGTTGTTAGGAATTTTATTGTTTAGATTTTGATGAATGCCATGTAAAACTTAGAATAGAAAGTTGGCATCCCAATTCCTGTTGTAAAATGCATTGTAACAATTAGAGTGCCAAGCCGAGTTAAGTCGCCTACGCCCTAACATGCAAGAAAAATCAAGATCGGAAGGAAGACTCACTGCTGAGACAATGAGTATGGCAAAGAAGAGTAGACGGAACTCTCTTGAAAGAAGCGGTGAGATGCAAAGAGTGGAGCATCGATTAAGTCAACTCAAGAAAAGCCAAGTCTCAAGTTGAAGTGACAAGAGTCATCCAATGATTGGAAGTCGACTCTAAGTCACCTGGGAAAGCAAGGAAATGCGGTCAAGTCGAGATAATCAGAAAAGATCCGTTGCCGCGTAAATCAAGAGATTTACTTAAACAAGTAATATCTCCATACCACATTTCTGAGTGCTCGATCCCGAAGCGTGCAAAAGGAATGAACCAATGGGAAGCACTACACCGTGTCGAACTCAAAAGGTGAAAGAACAATTCATACGAGGAAATGGCAATTCCAAGAACCGCAACAAGACAAGCCAACGATGCAAAATGACTTTCAAAAATAAGCTATCTCTTCAACGGGCAAATTTTTGAAAGATCACTATAAAAGGCCGAGGAATGACTCGAGAGAAGGTTACTCAACCACGAACATTCAAGAAATAAATCAAAGTGTAGCCGTAAATATTCTCAAATCATTCAAGATTAATCCTCAAGCCTACATTACGAAGTACATCAATCCAACACTCACCGTGAAGGAAAGAGAACTTCAATCAGTTGAAGAGGAAACTTTTGAAGAAAAGGGGTCTACATTCCACGAAGGATTGTAGGAAGGTTCAAGGTTGAACCAAGTCTTAAGCTTTTGGAGGGCTTCGTGACCAAATCCAAAGAGCTTGAGCAAGTGAGTCATGTAGTAGCAAGGCAAAACCGCCCGTGAAGAAGCCGAGTCGCACGAGAAGCCACCGAGTGATCAAGGCGTCTCCGATCGAGTCCCAAAGGATCAAGTCACCGTGTGATCAAGACTTGTATCCGGATGTTACCACTTTGTAAACTCGATCATTACCTAGTGGATTCCTCCGGAGTTGGAGAAGAGAGGAGTAGAAGAATTACCCCATCTTCGAACCTCTATAAAAATTTCATTGTGTCATTTACATTTCAAAGACTTAAATTCCTGCATTTTTAACCGCTTATATCTCACGATAAATTTGCTATCCACTTGATAATTTATAAGTACTAAATCAAGCACTAAAATCTTGCTTAATCAAACTTAAGGGTGTTAAGTCTTCAATAAAACAAAACCACAATTGAGTCAAATTATAGCCAACAAATGAGTTACTCCATCAACAAAAATTTGATCATTGAGAGATTAACTCTCTTTCGAGTGACTAAATCGATCGTCCATCAAGGACACAAATGTGTGTAGAATCAACTCGTATATTTAAAAGGACTAAATCGAAAATTTGGTAAGGTTTATTCAACCCCTTCTAAACCTTACACTTACACCCCTTGGGACCTACAAGTGGTATCGAGCTGCGGTTGGTTCATTGAACCCTCCGCACCGTTCTTGAACTAGATCTCCAAACTTTTCAAAGTCCGCTTTAGTACTTAAACTTTCAAAACTCTTTTTATCATTAAAAGTTATTATCATGGAAGCAAATTTGACACGCATCCCTATGTTCACTATTGAAGAATTTGATGATTGGAAAACAAATGAGTCAAATTATAGCCAACAACTGAGTTACTCCATCAACACTCAAATTGAGTCTGTTGAGAGATTAACTCTAGTGAGTCTTCCGCCGTGTAGAATCAACTCGTATATTTAAAAGGACTAAATCGAAAATTTGGTAAGGTTTATTCAACCCCCTTCTAAACCTTACACTTACACCCCTTGGGACCTACAAGTGGTATCGGAGCGGTTGGTTCATTGAACCCTCCGCACTGTTCTCAACTAGATCTCCAAACTTTTCAAAGTCTCGCTTTAGTACTTAAACTTTCAAAACTCTTTTTATCATTAAAAGTTATTATCATGGAAGCAAATTTGACACGCATCCCTATGTTCACTATTGTAGCCAAATGAGTTACTCCATCAACACTCAAATTTGAGTCATTGAGAGATTAACTCTCTTGAGTGACTAAATCGATCCATCAAGGACACAAATTAGAATCAACTCGTATATTTAAAAGGACTAAATCGAAAATTTGGTAAGGTTTATTCAACCCCCCTTCTAAACCTTACACTTACACCCCTTGGGACCTACAAGTGGTATCGAGCGGTTGGTTCATTGAACCCTCCGCACCGGTTCTTGAACTAGATCTCCAAACTTTTCAAAGTCTGCTTTAGTACTTAAACTTTCAAAACTCTTTTTATCATTAAAAGTTATTATCATGGAAGCAAATTTGACACGCATCCCTATGTTCACTATTGAAGAATTTGATGATTGGAAAATTCGTATGCGGGCTCATCTATCAAAGATTACATGATGAGATGTGGATAGTGATAGAAGATGGGCCTCTGCAAATCTTAAAGGTGAACACAAACTTTGCGAAGAGTTGCAAACTGAAGGAGAAGAAGATGTTGCTCCCGCACTCACATGGTTGAAAAACCAAGAACTGAGTGGACAAATGATGACAAAAAGATACAACCTGGACAATGTAGCCAAGGACATCCTTTACAAAACCTTGACAAAGCCATGTTCAATAAAGTCAAATCATGCAAAACGGCTAAGGAAATGGGACAAGCCGACATTGATTTGTGAAGGCTCGAGCAAATCAAAGAAAACAAATTATCAGTGGATGTACGAGAAATTTGAGAACTTCAAAATGATCTCGGAGAAAACCTGGATCAACTGGATGCTCGGTTCACGAAATCACAAATGAGTCATTCGCACTTGGAAAGGAATATACACGAAGAAATGTGTATGAAGATCCTAAAAAGTCATCCAAATTGAATGGGAAATGAAGGTCATAGATCGAGACATTCCATGGACCTATCAAAGATATCCAACCATGAACTATTCTCGGACCTCAAAGCCTATGAGTTTGAGCCGAGAAGAAAAGACCAGGAAGAGACATCCGTACCCAAAACAAATGCTCTAATTGTTAAAGATGGGAAGAGAGCCGAGGTCAAAGAAGTCATTGACCCGGAAGAAATAGCCCCGATGGTTAAAAGATTCAACAAGTTCTTTAATAAGAACTACAGGAGAGAAAGGGTGAATATTCCGAAGACACTCAGCTCCCTCCAAATCAAGGGAAGATAGGCCAACCAAGAGAACAAATCATCAAAAAGTTGAGTATCAAAGGGTGACAATCCAAGAATGGAAAGAGTCTGATCAAAAGGCTGAATATCTATGTTGAACTGTAGACAACCAGGTCACTATGCCATTGATCGCTCATATCCTGTAGTCAACAAGACAGGGGATGAAGAAGAAAGAAAGGTCTTTAGAGAAAGAAGACAAGAAAAGAAAAAGGCAATGATGGCTGCAGAGATCGCTGAAACAAGTCAAGAAGAGAGACAAATGATTGCAGAGCAGCAAGAAGCCGACTACTCAAGTGACTCGAAGAAGAAGCCCGATCCGCTTGATGGCCAAAGAACAAGATCAACTCCGACCAAGAAGATGAGGTACAATCTAACTCATCAAACTCGGACATCGATGATAGTGATCGGTGACACACACACTTCATCACCCACCGATCTTTATGATTCATTAGGCAAAATGATGAAAGATTTTGAACACATTAAATCCTCACACACACTATTGAATGAGGAAAACAAATACTCACTAAAAGTCAAAACTCAAAGTCGACTAAGGAGCCGAGTACTCTAAGTCAAATAGCCGATGAGAATGAAAGTTTAAAGGTAAAAATGCTAAATTAATAGCGGAAATTGCTGCTATAGAAAAGAGGGAAAATGACCTCAAGAATGTTATTGCCTCATTCACTAAGGCATCTAAATCATTGGATGATCTTATTATGAGTCAAAGAGAATGTGGAGACAAGACAAAGCTTAGGATTTAATTCCTCTGTGCTATGTCAAACCTCAAAAGTAATTTTGGAAAAAGGATCTTCAAGTCATGAAGAGTCCGAAAAATCCAAAACTCTAAATGTTGCACACACATTCACTCCAAAGCACAATAACAAGCAAACGCCTTGGTTATAAAGGAAAAGGAAAATAGCCTGACGATTGAGTGTCTTTGAAAGGGCAAAATTGAGAAGAGATTCACCAGTCCTCAAAAAACTCCAAACAAAAATACTCAGTAAAGAAGAAGCGAGCTACCAAAAATCCTTAAAATCCATAGAAGAAATACATATGATGGGAATGGTAGAAAATATCCAAGCCAAGCCGATTGGAATAATATGAACTATCAAAGATAGACTTATGGAATATAAGCCCAAATGGCAAAGGCCTAGAACTCAAAGAAAGGCCATTCCAAAAGCATAAGAGCTTTCATCAAAGACACATATGCACCCAGGCACTACACTCAAAGACACCACAACTACCCAAGGAAGGCAATTGCTAAAACACATATGTAGGCATACGACAAAAGAGACAAAATTTGTATGAACCTAGAATCCCCAAGCAATTTGCCAGGATTAATGATGATTATGGCACTCGATAGATGGCAACCCCTTAGAGTCAAATCATTTGGCTATAAGTTGGTTGGATCATCTTACAATTCTAACCCCTCAGACCCGGACAAGTATGGGTACCTAAAGCTTAATTTCCTTGATTGCGGTTCAAGGAACAAAATGAAAGTGCCAAGGAACCTGGTACATGGATAGTGGTCATTCCCGGACATATGACAGAAATAAGAAAAATCTGTCAAAATTCAAGGAAGTTAAAGGAGCAAAAGTCATATTTGGAGGAAATGAAGCTCCTGGTGAAATAAGAGGCATTGGATCCATCAAGAGGAATGGGTTAGAAATCACAGATGTTGCATATGTTGAAGGACTCAACTTCAACTTATCGAGCATCATCACTCTGCGTGACAAGGGCTACAATGTTGGATTCAACATGGGTATATGCCAAATCAAAGATATTGAATCAAATGAAGTTGTCTTTGCAAGGATGTAGACAAAAAATATGTATGTAGTGGATTGGTCAACCGCAACACCCAAAGACTGTCTACTAGCAAAGAGCACAATCAATCAAGTTGGCTATGGCACAAAAAAGCCGAGTCACCTGAATTTCAAAACGATTAACAAGTTCGGCAAGAAGTCATCTTGTGGAAGGACTTCCGCACTCGGATACAAGAAGGAGAGTATGTGTGACGCATGTCGAAGGAAAACAAATCAAGTCGTCATTCAAAGAAAAGACATGCCCATCCTCAACAAGAATATTGCATCTGCTACATATGGATCTATTTGGCCCAAAAGAGAACCAAATGCAAAGATAAGTGGAAAGAAATACACCTGGTGGTAGTAGATGACTACTCAAGATATACATGGACAATATTCATGTGTAAGAAGAAAGAAACTCTACAAAAACTACCACAAATTTGATGAAGAGGATTCAAAACGAGAAGAGTCAAACCATTATCAAAATAAGATCGGACAGAGGAATTGAATTTGTCAATGGAATAATAACTCGATTGTATTGAAAATGGTATTGGTCATGAACTATCGGCAGCAAGAACTCCACAAACAGAATGGAGTTGCGAAAGAAGAAGAAGAACCCTCAAAGAAGCAACAAGGACCATGTTAGTCAAGCGGGGTTACCAAAAGATTTTGGGTCAAGCAATCAACACACTTGCTACACCCAAAACAGATGTATGATAAATAGACAAATCGACAAAGACTCCCTATGAGATCCGGATGGAAGAAAACCAAACGTTGCATATTTGGAATATTTGGATGTAAATGCTCATCCACAACAATGTCAAAGACAACCTAAAGGATTTTGATGCTAAAGTCGATGAAGGTATCTTCTTAGGATACTCACCAAAAAGCAAAGCCTACAGATACTCAACAAAAGAACTATGGTTACGAAGAATCCATTCATGTAGTATTCGATGAGCCAAATGTAAATGGAGAAGACATTGAAGAGTCACCGATAAGTTCAATCATCCAACCATACGTAAGAGTCCCTATCTTCAAGTCAAGCCGGAATTATCAATTCGAAAGAAGATAAGATGGTCAATCTCAAAAACAAATGGAAAATTTGCGCTAAGTGATTACGAGAGAGTCGACCACAAAGAAACACAACCGCAAGTCGATCAATCCAAATAACTTACTCCAACCTCGATGTAAGATGGTGAGAGACCATCCACGAGAACTTGTCATTGGAGATATAAGAGAAGGTGTCAAAACAAGATCCGAACTCAACAAGAAGCTATGTTCACATGCTTCATCTCACAAATAGAGCCCAAAGACGTGTCACAAGCATTGGACGACACACATTGGATTCAAGCTATGCAAGAAGAGTCAATCGGTTTGAAAGAAATAAAGTGTGGGAATTAGTGCAAAGACACATACATCAAAATGTTATTGGCACCAAATGGGTGTTCGAAATAAGATGAACGAGGAAGGTTATGTGGTAAGAAACAAAGCAAGACTAGTAGCCAAAAGATATTGCCAAGAAGAAGGGATAGATTTTGATGAAACATTTGCCCTCGTAGCAAGATTGGAAGCTATAAGGATGTTTCTTGCCTATGCAAACTCACAAGAATTTCATTGTATATCATATGGATGTAAAAAGTGCATTCCTAAATGGTTTATTGGAAGAAGAAGTGTATGTTGAACAACCTCCAGGATTTGAGCGAAGACTCTTGGAGATAAGGTATACAAACTCAAGAAAGCTCTATATGGATTGAAACAGCACCCGAGCATGGTATGGCACTTTGTCACAATTCCTAACCAAAAATGGATTCACAAAAGGAAAAGTAGATAGAACACTTTTCTTAATTCAAGACAAAAAGAGTATACTTGCTTGTTCAAATATATATGGATGACATCATTTTTGGATCCACAAACAAAGAGTCATGTGAAAAGTTTTCAAACCTCATGCAAAGTAAATTTGAAATGAGCATGATGGGAGAACCGACATTCTTCCTTGGACTCCAAGTGAAACAAATTGGATGGAACCTTCATAAGTCAAACAAAATACACCAGAGATTTAATGAAGAAGTTTGGTATGGAGGAGAAGTCTTCAAAAATACCAATGAACACATCACCAAAATGGACACGGATGCGGATGGCAAGCACAGTAGATCAAACAAGATCTGAGAGCACTTATTGGATCATTGCTCTATCTCACAAAGAAGCGAGCCGGACATCACCTTTGTTTGTAGGTGTATGTGCAAGATTTCAATCTGCTCCAAAAGAGAGCCATATGACGGTAAGAGAATATTGAGAATATTGAGATACTTAAAAGGAAGCCAAGAAGTAGGCCTATGGTATCCAAAGGAAGGTGGATTCAAAGCTAATTGGCTATTCAGATCCCGACTATCTTTGGATGCAGAGTAGACAGGAAAAAGCACTTCGTGCACATGTCAAATGTTAGGAAACATGTTGATTTCCTGGTTTAGCAAGAAGCAAAACTCCATAGCCACCTCTACAAACAAGCGAATACATAGGCATGGCAACATTGTGCTCAAGTCCTATGGATGAGACAAAGAAATGAGAGACTATGAAGTTGAAGAAAAAGAAATTCCAATCATGTGTGATAACACAAGTGCAATAGCAATCACTCAAAATCTGTGTTGCACTCAAGAACAAAGCATATTGATGTCGATATCACTTCATAAGAGATCATGTTGAAAAGAATGACATCATCCTGGAATATATCTCAACCGATAAACAACTAGTGACATCTTCACAAAACCATTATGTGAGTCAAGATTTGAAGAACTCAAGCATGAGTTGGGGCTAATTGAGTGAGTTAACATTGAGAAAACTCAAAGAAAAGAAATGGAACACAAAAAGTGAAAAAGAGTCTGAACACATAAATCACCAAGAAATCACCAGATCGGAAGAGACAATACACCGGTCACCGATAAATTGAGTCACTAAGAGAACGTGAGAAGTAGAGTTAAATCGGCTAAGGGATAAAGCTTCAATAACTTATGAGCAAAGTGACAAAAACGCAATGCGTTTGACTAAGCGGGAATGTTTTAAGGAATACGTCGGCATAATGATGATGTGTACGGACATAAAGCCGCACACCAAGCTTATGATTGGATATAAATGCTTTGCCGCATTAAATACGAGACATTAAATGCTAAACAGCGTGCAAAATCTAAGTCGTTGATTTCGATCACATTTCAAAAACCACCCGCACGTCCTTTCATAAACCATATTTAAACCATTTTCGTCCGTTTCTCTCTCACACTTCTAAAACTGTTCATTTCTTTCTCTCAAAAGCAAAGGCAAAAACTTCTCTCGAAACCCTATCAATCTTCAAATCAATTTCTGAGTTTTTCTTCGATATAATCCTGAAAAATGGCACCAACTTATGACTTTACCAAGTTAGGAAAGCAAATCCACACCGGTTCTACGGTGGATTTCGACGGAATGGTGAAACAGGGGTCCGACGACACCCTAGTGAAGAAAATCGCTAAAAAGTTGGAAACGACCGGGCTGAAACCGTTTCTAACGTTAGAATATCCGATGACATATGTGGAGGAGGTCGCACAATTCTACGTGAATGCTGAGATTCACGATGAAGGAATCAAGTCATCTGTACACGGAAAGCAGTGACTATCTCTCGCCAAGGATTTGGTGAACATTGCTCACTACCGGAAAGGAGCATCGAGATTAACGGTGATGTAAACTTGGCCGATGCTTGGAAAGAAATAGCCAAGCCCGACTTTGCCGATAAAATAGTGTATACAAAGAAACAAGAGATCTACTTGAAGGAGGATTATCACAAGTCATTGGACATAGTTGCCAAATGTATCGACATCAAATTTGGCGGCTTTGACCAACCAATCAAAAGGCAAAGCAGATTGTAATGGCCGCAATCATCGCAAAAAGATAAATCAAGGGCTGAGTTTGTCTACAAAGAACTCTGCGAACGTGGGAACAAATCCTTCAAAGAAGATGGCACATTTGGAGGATCCCTAGGATATGTCCTAGTGATTGGCTAATGGAGGTGAAAGGAGTCCTCTTGACATGGGAAGGCATTCCATGTTAACAAGAGGATGTTCGAGCAAACCTCTATGGCGCACGAAGAAGAGAGCTTACGCCAAGAGAGTCGCCCAGGCCAGCTACTAAGAAGATTGTTGCCCCTAAAGAAAGAAAACCAAACATCTTCTTTGCCGCAAGCGCAGCAGAAGTCACCCTCCTCTCGCAGCCGTGTCTCCCGCCCAGCGGCGGGTCGAGAAGGACTCACAAATACCTTCTTCGATCGTCAAAAAGAGGAGAACCGAGAAGCCACGACGGCCCGCTCCTCGAGAAAAAGACACCAGCACGCCCCCGCCGCCCAAGACTCGAGAGGACACCGTCTCGAACCGTAAATCCCTCCGTACAAACTAGGAGACGAAGAATAATCATCAAGCGATCCGAGCTTGAGAAATCGGCCGAGTCGGCCACTCGGCTAGAGCAAATACTGGAGATCTGGCCGAGAAGTAGAGTCTCCGGATGTAGTTGATGAAACAGACCAAGTCTCGAAGGCGATCGCGAGAGGCAACTCAAGACACAACGTAGTTCACACAAACACAAGAAGAACCTCGCTAGAGCGGATAGTGATGTAATGATCCTATCTCCACCTTACCCGGACATCCAAAATCGTCTGCGTGAGTGGAGGAAATGGAAGTTGAGTAAGTCAAGGAACAGTTCCAACGGCCCGAGTTTATAGAAGAAGAAGAGGAACTGCTAAATTTCCTTGGACTAAACATTGTGCTCCCAAAGACTTGATGAAGACAACTGCGCATAGACATCCTCGCAGATTTTCAAGGAAAAGGAGAGAGAAAAGCAAGTCGAGGAAGCCGAGGCACGTGAGAAGGCCAACATCCGCCCTATCTCCGCACCCACGTAACACACACATCCTCTCCTTGATGTCCTCTCCGATGTGATGAGGATCCTGGAGAATGTTTTCTTTTCTGAAGAGTTGCAAATGCAAAGCAAGCATTGCATGAATCGAGAATCCTTCACGAGCAAAGACTCGATGGAGGGACCAGAGAGTCCTCGAACACACTGAAATCGATCCAATGGGAGTGGTTCAAAGAAATCGCCACTGTTGTTCTTTGCCACCACTTCCCAACTCACTCGGAAGAAGGCAATAAGGGACCTGGCGATGAAATCGGGACAATGGGGACCCCGGTCGAGCCAACCCCTATTGAAGGTGTTTTACCACCTGCCCCAACGGCTGAACATTCAATCGAAAGCCGGGAGTTTGGAGACGAGTGACCCCATTCCAAGTCACTCACCGATGCGCCCCGGGGGGAAACTCCCTCCACCGCAGCAAGGTCGGAGGATCTTTGCGCAGATGACTCCACAACGAATCAAGGAGGCGAAGGAGAGAAACTACAAACACAAGAAGAACGACAAGTTGCCATCAACGGCTCGCGATTGAGACTCGTCTGAGGTGCCAACCGCTGAAGGCTAATGACGCGTTCTTTGATGCATTCGAGGCACGGGAATGTACCACGGAGTTAACACTGGCGATGAAAGTGCAATCCATGGGGTTGAAACTCCAATGGATGCCACCATAGAAGACCCTAAGACAAATGACACATCGTCGAAAGGGAGGACCAAAACCTCGCCGCAGAGAGACCGGCTAGGTATCAAGGCCCACGGGAGGTTGAGACTTCCGGGGTAAAAAGGCCAAGTAGAGAACATCCCTCCCGCTATCATCGACCCATCCGAGAAGGAGATAAGCGCACTTCATGATTCCCAGGATAATCCGATGTAACCTTTCCGGGATCGGAAGGCGATGAAGAAGCCGAGTCATCCCCGCGCCAAATCCAAAAGACTCACCGGATGTTCCAAGCACGAGCAAGTCGATCCTAAGACTACTCGTCAAACCTTTAACTTTGATGATGAGCCACCGATGGAAATCTCATCATCGTCCGATGACGCTTCGATAAGGCCGAGGACCGCCATCGAAATGGAAAAATCACCGAGACCAACGGTTTAAGACAATGAGGCTCAAGTTCGGGTCCACTTCACAACAAAACCCACCAACAAGACCACCGCACAGGCTCCTCAAGCTACAAAGCAGGTCTATTCCAAAAAGAACTTCAGCACACCGCTCATCATCGAACAAATCCCATTGGCGGTGATGAATCTTTTATAGAATCTTTTCCTTTTTCCCTGGAGGTACCCGACCTCCATGAAGAGTCGAGAATGAGCGCGCACGCTATCACGCACCAGCTCCTTTTTTTCTCATCGGTACCATTGTTCCAAACCGCTTATGACTTTGATGTTTGTATGGCCATCACCGCAAAAGAATCACCAAGTTCGAGAAGTGTTCAAGGCACTATTTGGCTTGAGGTTGAACGGATGGAGAGGCATCGAGCCTCTTTGGACATGCGATTGGACAACAGAGATGCCAACCTTACGGCCGACTTGAGAGGCATAACAATCGAGAATAAGGGAATGGTGGCAACAAAGAAGAAACAATGCGTGTGGAACAAGTCGATTCTTGAACATTGTTCAACAAGTCTGCTGGTATGGAGAGCTAAAAATGGTGATGCAAAAACGAAGCCGAGAGAACATATTGAGCACATGCATGAAGCTCATCTTTGCCGAGATAAAGCTCTGCGTGAGCAAAATACGAATGATCTACGGCGTTTGGAAGAACACATGACTAGAAAATTCAAATTCTCTCATGGCCGAGATGAAGCGATTTCACAGAGTCCAACGCTACTCGATCCGAATTCGTGTTGCTTACAACGCAGCGGAGACTTGAAGCGAGAACTCAACTATCGTCAAGAGGCTCGACTTCCCGCTTGCCAAATGTTCCCTGGGTTCCTCTATCCTTTGATGATGCCAAAAAGGAAGAAGAGAATACCTTAAAGCGCTAAAATCAAGTCGAAAAGAAAGGAGTCAGCTGAGAAGGGAAAATCAAATGAGAAGTTTTGAAACAAAAGAAAGGAAAGCTTGTTGAGGGGAAGGATCGGCGATGTGACCTTGATGATTGCACAAACCCCCAACAAGGCCCCACGGTGACATTATAAGCGGCAAACTCCCTCAGACTCGCCACTCCAACACTCTGCTATATCCATGGGCGATAAGAGAAAAACAATTGAAGCGGGGATGAAGGAAGTGGAAGGAAGAATGGATGCCCGAATTATGAACATCTTGAAAGAACATGGAGGCATTCCGGTGAGCAGAGACACTTATGCCATCTCGGATGTTGGGACAGAGCCACGATCGTTGATGAATTTAAAACACTCGAATGAGGATATTTTGCAAATATGTCTATGGCTCAAGCTTGGACTTGTATCTTGGGAAAAGGGTCTCACGTTATGTGAAGAAGGCGACGACGCAAAGAGACTACCGATCACTCTGCTGGTCACTCTACCGGAAAAAGAAGACTCGAAGACAAAGATACGCCCAGGTAGAGGAAGAAGCGTGAGTGGAGGAAGAAGCTTGGACCTGGCCTCGCCCAAAAACATTGAATACGTGGATCCAGGAAAGAAATGAGGGATCTCTTTCTTGGGGGCTTGACCAAGTAGCAAATTTGCAAGTGGCTAAAACTAACGCCGAGTACGTAAAAAGACTAGAAGAAGAAAACAAGAGACAAACTCGGCTATGGGAGGAGAGACAGAAAGAATAAGAAGAGATAAAGCTGCCAGGAAGGCATATGAAAAGAAAAAAGAAGGCAAATGACGACGAAAAAAAAGAGAAGAAGAGAAGAAGATCTTGAACAAGATGAGAGAAGGAGACAATGAAGGAGATGAAGTGTTGATGTCCAACCCTTCGTGTATTTTATTATGTAAATACATACAATGTAAGTCTTCGTAATAAAGTCAAATTCTTTATTTTCGTAGATAGACAAATATGTGCTCTGATACACCTTGTAAATAGTTGTAAAAGAACAAGAATGATATGATCAATAAAAAATTGATTCTCGCGATACATTCTATGTCAATACACTATTTGTATGTATCTTTGATGTTTGCATTTTTGAATGGTTTAAGTTTTGGCATCATCAAAAAGGGGGAAATTGTTAGGAATTTTATTGTTTAGATTTTGATGAATGCCATGTAAAACTTAGAATAGAAAGTTGGCACCCCAATTCTTGTTGTAAAATGCATTGTAACAATTAGAGTGGCCAAGCCGAGTTAAGTCGCCTACGCCCTAACATGCAAGAAGACAATCAAGACTAGAAGGAAGACTCTGTGTGAGACAATTGAGTATGGCAAAGAAAGAGTAGACGGAACTCTCTTCGAAGAAGCAGTGAGATGCAAACTGAGTGAAGTATCGATCAAGTCAACTCAAGAAAAGCCAAGTCTCAAGTTGAAGTGACAAGAAGAGTCATCCAATGATTGGAAGTGACTCTAAGTCACCTGGGAAAGCAAGGAAATGCAATCAAGTCGAGATAATCAGAAAAAGATCCGTTGCACGGAAATCAAGAGATTTACTTAAACAAGTAATATCTCCATACCACCTTTCTCGGAGTGCTCGGTCCCGAGAAGCGTGCAAAAGGAATGAACCAATGGGAAGCACTACACCGTGTCGAACTCAAAAGGTGAAAAAACAATTCATACGAGGAAATGGCGATTCCAAGAACCGCAACAAGACAAGCCAACGATCGCAAAGTGACTTTTAAAAATAAGCCTATCTCTTCAACGGGCAAATTTTTGAAAGATCACTATAAAAGGCCGAGGAATGACTCTGCGAGAGAAGGTTACCCAACCACGAACATTCAAGAAATAAATCAAAGTGTAGCCAGAAATATTCTCAAATCATTCAAGATTAATCCTCAAGCCTACATTACGAAGTACATCAATCCAACACTCACCGTGAAGGAAAGAGAACTTCAATCGGTTGAAGAGGAAACTTTTGAAGAAAAGGGGTCTACATTCCATGAAGGATTGTAGGAAGGTTCAAGGTCGAACCAAGTCTTAAGCTTTTGGAGGGCTTCGTGACCAAATCCAAAGAGCTTGAGCAAGTGAGTCAGAGTAGCAAGGCAAATTGCCCTGTGAAAAAGCCGAGTCGTGCGAGCCGGTGAGTGATCAAGGCGTCTCAGGCCGAGTCCCAAAGGATCAAGTCACCGTGTGTGATCAAGACTTGTATCCGGATGCTTACCACTTTGTAAACTCGATCATTACCTAGTGGATTCCTCCGGGAGTTGGAGAAGAGAGGAGTAGAAGAATTACCCCATCTTGAACCTCTATAAAAATTTCATTGTGTCATTTACATTTCAAAGACTTAAATTCTGCATTTTTAACCGCTTATATCTGTGATAAATTTGCTATCCACTTGATAATTTATAAGTACTAAATCAAGCACTAAAATCTTGCTTAATCAAACTTAAGGGTGTTAAATCTTCCACTGAAAACAAAACCACGATTGAGTCAAATTATAGCCAACAATTGAGTTACTCCATCAACGGCTCACCGTCATTGAGAGATTAACTCTCTTGAGTGACTAAATCGATTGTCTATCAAGGACACATTTGTGTAGAATCAACTCAGTATATTTAAAAGGACTAAAGCGAAAATTTGGTAAGGTTTATTCAACCCCCTTCTAAACCTTACACTTACACCCCTCGGGACCTAGGACCCTACGGGCGTGGCTTCGCATTTGGCAACCGATTCTTGCCTTTAGATACGATAGTGAAATGTTGCTAATTATTCTTGCTTTTAGTCTTGTGATAGAAAATGTTGCCTAATTATTCTTGCCATTAGACACTCATAGTGAATATAGCTAATTAGATAAAGAAGTAAAAAATGTGCACCCTCTGTTAATGTTTGGATTTGATATTCAAAATTGACTAAACCTTCTAAACTACTACCCAAGAGAAAACATAGAACTAAAACACTTATGTTTTTAACCGCTAAACCGCCCGCCACCGCCCAAAACCGCACTTATGATTTTATTTAGCAAAACCGACCGCCACCACCCGCCACCGCCTAAAACCGCATATGGCAATTCGGTTCGAATATTATTGAAAAAGCCGCAAAACCGCACCGCGATCACCCCTACGTAAGAATTAGTTTATTATATTACTAATTTACACAATATAACCAAAAAAATGTATTTTGGTAAAAATGTTTGATCATAATTGAATTGGTCAGACTATTTGATCAATAGAAATATTGATGAGCTCACAAGGGGTGGCTAAATGGAACTGGAACTGGGTTCTAAACTAGAACCGAACCCCGGTCAATGGTTCCAAAATCGAAACTGGAACTTGGTTCCAAACTGAATCGGAATAGTTGACCGGTCAACGGTTTCAGAAACGGAACCGAAGTCGTGTAGGCCGGTTCGAGTTCCTTGGTCTCAAAAATCGTGGAACCGGCGGTTTTAATTGTCGGTGGTAACCACCGGCGCAAGGTTAAAACCAACAATTTGTTTTTTTTGGTAACCATATACTAGAAAAAATGTTAAATGTTTATTATTACTAGTGTTTTACTCGTGCAATGCATGGGGTGTGTTATGTCGGACCATATAAGAGTGTTGTGTCGGACAATATAGTGTTTGTTGTGTTGGATCATATAAATTGGATGGATAATAATATTACAATATTGATTAATGAATTTTAAAATTATAAAAATTATTTCAAACAAATTAATCAAAATAAAACACAACTGTTAAAAATTACAAATATAATGGCATTTTGCGGACTACCGTATAAAATGATAGTAACTTTTTATTTTGGAGAGCTTCCTTTAGTTGAGGATGGTTTGTTGACATGTCGCCCGGAGAGTTACGCTCTTCTCGCACGGAGTTGCTTGTTCCGGAGGGCTTGACTAGTTTGGATGGCTCTTGATTCCTCGACACGAGTGTTGGGGGGAGTTTATGGATGTCAGTGAACTTCAATGTCTGCTTATTTTCCAGAAGTGTGATGATTTTTCTGGAGTCTAGTTGTCCTCCAGTCCGTTGTTCCTCTATTCCATTCTAGTTGAATGAGGGTCATTCTTCATGCAAATTCTTTGCTATGGCACGTATGACAAGAGCTCTTATGAGGGGTCTTCGGTAGATGGCCGAGCTCGAGGATGTCTTCGGGATGCTCCGACTTAGAGTGTTTCGGGTAACTTCATTGAGATGTGGAGCTTCATGGGTCTAGTAGACTTATTCGGTGGGCGGAGCCCTTCAGGAGGAGAAGCTTGGGAAGAGCACCCCCTTGAGCCGGGCAAGGGCGCCCCTTTGAGCTCTTCGAGTTGTTGAACGCCCCTCTGGAACGAGGGGATTGTCCTCGTGTCCTGTCTTCTTGCTTAGTGTTCCTGGCTTTGGAGTCGGCGGCTTCCACGTACCATTTCATGAAGTCTTGTAATAACTCTTATTCTTTTTGTTTTATTTGAAAAAGATGAGACATGGTCTCTAGATATTTCCTGTTGATGGAGAATAGTCGCATGAAAGCAGCAGTGAGCTTGTCCATCCCAGTGATTGATCCAACTGGGAGCTGATCGAACCAAGTTAGTGCATGTTTGGTCAGAATTGTCTGGAACACTTTAAATAGGAAGCGTCCGTCATTGTCGTAGAGATTCGCCTTTGCATATAAATTTGTCTTGCTCTTGGGGGACCTATGGTGTCATAACCCAAAACTTTGCATATTTATTTACATAATTTATATCATTCATAAACATAGTTATATGTATTTTAATATTTCATATTAACATTAGAATACATGAATAATCTTCATATTTCAATTTTTAGTTTAATTATGATAGGTTACTACATGTGCACTATCTAAAGAATTGGGTAATAATATTTTGAGTTTTATTTTATTGCATCAATGGATTTATTTGAGTGTATAAAATATAAATATATGTTGAGCATAAATTTTTAAATACATGTATAGATATTTATTTGTTAATCATAAGTTGAGAGGTCAACATGCATTTTATACACACTTTAGGTGCTAAAGTGCAATTCTTGAAAAGCTTGCATTATTGTTCTATTAATGACAATTATTGGCAGTCATGTGATGACTAAAATGTCTCTGGAAGCTTCAAACAAATGATAAGAAAAGACAAAATGAACAAAGAAAGAAAACGGTGAAGAGAAAGAAAACTCACACGTAGCTCATTTCTTCAACTTTTTTTTTTCAAACGTTAGCAATATTATAACTCATAAAAGGTAACCAAATTACACAGCCTTGTAACCAACTGGTTACAAAATCCCAGGATCAAAAAATCCAAGAAGGAAACGGGGGGTACCATTCCATGGAAATTACCCCCTCAATAGCAAATGAAGCTAATCTATTGCAAGCAATGTTAAACCTATCACACTTAGAACTAAAAAGAAATAGAAGAAAACATGCTTTTAAAGAGATAGATGTCTTGAAAGAATTGACTTGCACCCAAGCTCGAATTCATGAGCATTATCAAGTAGCAAAACAAATCTCCTTCACCTCTATCCTCACAATCACCTCAACATCTTTCCAAGTCAAGCCTTAACCATACCAAGCTGAATAGCGATCAGAGACTCTTCCACCGAGCAACATAAATTACTCTAAAAGAACACCATGCCAACAAGGGTATACCAAAGAACATCAAGGATCACACCTTCCAAACTAAATCCACCAAAGAACAAGAGATGGCACTGACTGTGCAATGCAAATGTCATACCCTCTTATTCAAAATCACCCCATTTTGAAAACCAGGAGCAAGCTCCACAGAACAAGTAATAAATTCAAATCCTTTTCACTTGCATCTTTAAACTCCATCCACTCCTCCCAAGCCAAATTCACAACCTCCTTTTCTCGTTTTCAATTTTTTGGAAAAGCCGCAAGTTTCTACACTTCAAAATCCACCATAAAATGTAGACGGATACTTGAATTCTCTCAGCTGCACAATTTTGTTTTTTAGCACAACAAATATTTGCCCACCACACAGGAAAAAAGACCCCCTCCTCCAACACCCCTACCCACTGAACTCGGAGCCACTTCCGTTTTTGAGCTCTAGTACATGTAAAAAACAAGTGTTCCAAGTTTTCATTCCCTTCCCCACGTAAACACCACAAGGGATCGGCAAATCGAACCCTTTCTCGATGATTTGATCATTTGTGGCAAAAAAATGATGCCGCTTTTTCCAAATAAAATGTTTCACTTTTTCCTTCACCTCCGCCTCCAAGTGGTTCTCCACATTGGAACATTTCTATGTTTGGATATGCTAGATTCATGACCCTTCAACCTAGCCAACTTACACTTCAGGGCAGCTGCATAAGCATAACTAACAGAAAAATTCTCTGATTTTTCAAAATGCCAAATAATCCTGTCCCTACCAATATTTTTATAAATAGGAATTTTCAGAATCAAATCTACATCAGAAAGAACAAAAGTCTTTTTAATAAGTTCTATTGTGCATCAGTTAGCCTTAACTACCTAATGGTTAAGCTAACAATTTTCTCAGGTTAGTTAAGTTTCTTTGTTTCATTAAAACAACCCCCATTCCCTTTGTATATAAAGACTTCATGTAATTAGTAAATGAATGAGAAAAGCTTATGATTCTTCTATTTGTTTAATATCCGTTATGGTATCTAGAGCTGGGATCTTCCCTCCTCGATGGAGTAAATTTTTTCCGGTCATCTTCTCCGGCGACTCAATTTTCTGTCATGGCATCTTTGATGTCCATTGTATCTACAATTTCTTATTTCAATTCTCTCTCATTTGTCTTGATCGCACCAATTACAATTTTTGGAGAATTCAAGTGTTAACTACGGTGCGTGCGCATGGCTTTGAGGATTTCCTCTTTGGTACTTCATCTCCTCCGCTGAAGTTCATTGGTGCTGGTTCTTCTACTTCAACGATGGAGTCTGATATTAATCCAGACTATCTTTTCGTCGTGATCAATTTTTGAGGAGTTGGTTACTATCTTCTATTAGTGAGTCAATGATTGGACATGTCAGTTGATGCTCAAATGCACATGAGGTGTGGTCAGTTTTGGAGAAATTGTTTGTTACTCTGTCTAAGGGTCGAGCTATGCACCTGCGATTTTTGCTGCAAACCATGAAGAAAGGAGATCTCACAATTGATACATATATCCTTAAGATGAAAATTCTGGCTGATGATTTAAATGTTGTCGGTCACGCTATTTTCGATGATGAATTGGTGTTGTATATTCTTGGTGGATAGGCGTTGAGTACGAATCTGTTGTTGTTAATCTCACTACATGTGTTGATTCTATCTCTCTACAGGAAGCTCAATTTGTTCTGCAAACGCATGAAATGCGCATTCAAAATTCTCTGTCTACCGGTAATATTGTTGCTCATTCAAGTGTTCTTCAAACTAAGACTTCTGAGTCTATTCTATCTGCTAATATTGCTCAATTTAATGGAAGTTTCAGATGAGGTGGTAGGTTTTCTCGAGGTAGGGGCAAAGGTAGAAATGGTCGTGGTGGTTTTTACAGATCTCAAAATAAACCTATTTGCCAATTATGTGGAAAACCAAATCATGTTTCTCTCAAGTGTTTTAAACATTTTAATGTCAGCTTTATTGTTCCTCTAATGCTGATTCTGAGTCTCCACAAGCCTATTTTGCTGGATTTAATTCTTCTATTCCCGATCCTAATTGGTATCTTGACAGTGGAGAAACAAATCATGTGACAGCCAATATGGAAAATCTCACTCTCAATGCATCTAACTATCAAGGTCTGGACAAGTTAGCAGTAGGTAATGGTTCAACTCTCTCCATTTCTCATACTGGTGATTCTTTTTTTCCTTCTTATAATCAATCCAAGTCTTTGCTTCTTAATAACATTCTTTTTGTCCCTCAAATAACCAAAAACCTCCTCTATATCACAATTCATTAGAGATAACAATGTTCTAATTGAATTTTATCACAATTGTTGTTTTGTCAAGGACAACTCCAACAAGCAGATCCTTCTGGCAGGGGTGCTTAAGGATGGGCTCTATCATCTTGATTTCACTCATTTTAGGTCTAAAAAGTTTTTTACTCAGCCTACTGTTTTAGTTCCTGTTTGTAATAATGTTTCTATACCTAATGCTTCTTGTAATTCAACATTTGTTGTTGTTTCTACTTGTAAGTTTGTTTCTCCTTCTTTTCTAGTTGCTTATCTTGCTACTAGCCATGTTGAATTCAATGTTTGGCATAATAAATTGGGACATCCTTGTGTTGTTGTTCTATCTCATGTTTTACATAGTCTAAACATTAACTTTCCTTCATCTCGCTTTAAAATTCTGTGAAGCATGCAAACTTGGTAAACTTCACAATATGTCCTTTCCCCCTCAACCAACTAAAACCTCTTTTCCATTTCAAATCATCCATTCAGACCTTTGGGGTCCATCTCATGTTCCTTCTAGTGATGGATACAAATACTACATTCACTTTGTATATGATTTTACAAGATACACTTGGATTTTTCCTCTGAAACTAAAATCTGAAGCTTCTTCTGTTTTTCAACATTTTAACTCTTTTGTTGAAAGACAATTTCAAACCAAAATAAAATGCCTTCAAAGTGATTGGGGTGGTGAATATAGGTCATTGCTTCATATTCTTGCTCATTTGGGTATACAATTCAGGCATCCTTGTCCACATATGCACCAACAACATGGTAGGGCTGAGAGGAAACATTTGCATATTGTAGAAATGGGACTTTCTTTACTTGCACAAGCTCATATGCATCTTAAGTATTGGTGGGATGTTTTTCTTTCTGTTGTTTTCATAATTAATAGACTTCCCACAATTGTGCTTAAAAATTCTTCTCTCTTTCAGACACTGTTTGACACTATACCTGACTACTCTTATCTTAAGGTGATTGGTTACAGTTGTTATCCTTACCTTCGCCCTTATCACAATCAGAAGTTTCAATTCAGGTTTGAAAAGTGTCTCTTTCTTGGTTATAGTCCATCTCATAAAGGTTACAAATGCCTTAGTCCTTCAGGAAGGATTTACATTGCCTGCACTGTGGAATTTCATGAGTCAAAATTTCCTTATCTTGAGTTGTTTCAATCAAAATCTATCCCTGGTCCTATGTCTGCTTCCTCAAATTACCTTTATGTTCTTCCTCTATCTTCTTCCTTGCCAATTACCTCTACTTCCAATTCTTCTCCTCAGGCATCCTCATCTCCTTCTTCTCCATCACTCTTCTCCAACCCCTTCTCCTCCGGTATACGACTTAGAGTTAAACTTCCTCTTCTTGATTCCCCCTCCTTCCCCTGTTCTCGTTTCTAATCCCATTCCTACTCATCCCATGGTAACAAGGTCAAAAAATGGCATTGCTAAACCTAAGGCCTTCTCTGTTTCTTCATCTTCTTCTCTTGAACTTGAACCATATACTGTTATTGTTGCCTTAAATTATCCTAGATGGAAAGATGTTATGCAGTCTAAGTTTAATTCCCTTATGGAAAAGAAAACTTAGTGTTTGGTTCCTTGTACCTCATATATGAATAAAATCAGCAACAAGTGGGTGTTTAGAGTTAAGTACAAGGTTAATGGGGATGTTGATAAATTCAAGGCTAGATTGGTAGCAATGGGTTTTGAACAAACAACTGGTGTTGATTTTCATAAGACCTTCAGTCCTATTATTAAGCTTTGTACCATTCATTTGATTTTTACTTTGGTTGTCACAAATCAATGGAATATTCAACAAATTGATGTTAACAATGCTTTTTTAAATGGTGATCTCAAAGAAACAGTCTATATGTCTCAACCTGAGGATTTTGTCTATCCTGCACATGTTTGCAAGCTTCAAAAGCCTTGTATGGTCTTAAGCAGGCTCCCAGAGCCTGGTTCCTCAAGCTTATAGGTTTTCTGAGTTCTATTGGGTTCAAGCAATCAATTCCAGACTCATCTCTCTTTTTTAAGTCTTCTATGGGTGTTCAATGTAAGTCCAAGCGGCTACGATAATCTAGAGGGGGGGTGAATAGATTATCTCCATCTTTTCGATTTCGCCCTCTTTTTCAAACAAAACAAGCCAAGACAATATAAAAGGTGCGGAATGTAAACAACACGCGTCGATTTATAGAGCTTCACCCCACCTAGGGACTACGTGCTCTACCACCCCAGTATATCCGGGATGGGTTTCGAAAAAGAAAATGAATTTTATTAATTACCACAATTAATACAAATTCAACTTACAATAACACCTTGAAGAGCACCACACTCTTCTTCAACACCACCTTTGAGATTACCACAATCTCTCTTGAAGATTACCACAATCTCCAACGGAACCTTGTGAAGATTACCACAATCTTCAACCTTGAAGAATACCAAATTCTTCAATACCTCGACAAGAAGATTATCACAATCTTCTTACACCTAACACCTAGATCACCCAAGTGTGTTCTTACCACAAGAACACTCACAAGGATATCTTGTGTTGGATGATTACCCAAAAATTCAAGATTACAACTCGATAATGAATTATACAATTGAGTGCAAGTGTAATCAAGAATAGCCTAGACCTCAAGAATGTGAAAGTGATAAGCTAGGCAAATTACAACAAGAATAATGACAATATAAGACCAAGTGTTTGCTTGAGTATTTCTTGTTGTGTTGTATTGTTCTCTCTAATTGTTGTGCTTCAAATCTTCATCTATTTATAGAAGATGTCTTGGACATGATAGGCTCCTCCTAGGAGATTGAAATCAGAAAAATTGCAAGACAAATGAAGAATATAGTTGTTAGAAATCAATCCCACAAATTAGAGAAAAGTTGTCTGTTGCACAACGGTTAGAATTTTCTTTGTCAAAGATTAGGGCGACGGTCGCGCACAAATAGATGTTTGAAAATAAGAATACACATTTACACAGGCGCATCGTCGATGGGGGTTCGACAGTCGACCCCATGCCCAAATGGGTCGAGCAAGACCAAAAACGAGTCCAGAAGTTCTGCTTTAAAATTGCTCCCGTGCACCGGCCGACGCCCGGTCGACCGATCGACACCCACCGGTCGACGCTTGATCGATCGGTCGACCATACCGGTCTACCACCCTGTTGACCGATCAACCAGCCTTTTTTCAGCAAATAGCTTATACACTGTTTCTCACAACTTTCAGGTACGGGATGCCCTATAGGGCGACCGGTTGGCCTCAAAAGTGTTGACCAATTTTATATCGAAAATAAACTTCAAGAAATACTCCGAAAAATAGTAAAAATATTTTAGACCGATCGGGAGTATTAGGACAACATATAGAAACATAGTTTCGATGTAAAAACCCATTGACACAAAATCATTAAATGTGTTGTCCAATATTGTCGAAAATAAACTTGAAAAAATACTCCGAAAAATATTAAAACCATTTTAAATCATTTAGGAGTATTTGGACAACCTTTAAAAACATTGTTTTGGTATAAAAACAAAATCATCAAAATCATGATAAAACCATTTATCAAACAATCTCCCCCTTTTTGATGATTACAAACCAAAACAATTTTAACGAGGTCGATTTTGAAAACAAAACAATTTTACCGGTTAAAAAGAACTATCCGTTGTGAGCGACAACATTTCACGCAATATAATCACAAGGATGGGAGTAAAGATTTTCAAAAATATTTTTGCAAAAGCTCTCCCTATGAAAATGCACAACAAGAGTAATATAGAAGCAATCAACCAAAAAGCTAAAAGCTCAGCTTTTACAACTTGAGCTTAAGTATCAAGAGCTTATAAGCTCCCCCTGTCAACAAACCATTATTTACATGAATATGAGTCCATAATACATCAAATGGACTAAGTATAATCCACAACTTATGGCTTTTAATAGCCACAACTTATAGATTCTTTCTCGAGCTTATTTTAGCTTCTTTAAGCTAATAAGCTTATAACCTATTTCTCCCACTTTGGAATCATCAAAAAAATGTTAGCACGATCAAAACATCATATATTCATATCAAATTGCGCAATTAAATCGATGTATCGAGCTATTTGAACATTGAAGCTTATAGACCAAATAGAAGGAAAAAGTCGATCAAACGACTTGTAGAAGCTTATGAAAGCTAATTTGAGTAGCAAAACATGATCTCTATAAGTATATAAGACATTTGAAAATGAGAGAAACATGTAGGTGATGAATTTTTCATTGAAACATATTATCGAACACTTGGCGGGCGTAAAAAATTGAAGAAGATATATATAGCCCTTGTAAATGTAATCAAGCCAAGTTTTTCATCACCAAAACCGTTTTTATAAATATCATCCATCAACAATCATCATGCTCAACACAAATATATAAGAATTGCATCAAGAAATATACATATAAGCCAAGTTCTCAAGGGTTCAACCCAATTGAGATAAGGAAGTAGAATTCTTACCATTTAATCGGTGAGGATGAATAATAATGATGATAAGCGAGCTAGACAATCCCCAATATATGTAAATTATGCAATAAAACACATTTGAAGTGAATTGTGTGTGAAATTTGCAAAGGGGACGAAAATAGAGTGAAATGAGCCAAAATGGCAGAAAATAAGAACATAGACGATTTTAACCAAAATTACACAAAGGGCGACGGTCAAAGCTTAGGGCGACCGGTGGAGCTATGGGCGACCGGCCGCCCAAGCCTGGCAGACCACTTTTTTTGATCTGTTTTGAAAATCCGAAATTTGATACAAAAATCCGATTTTTCGCCCCTAAGTTTTAAAAACGTGCAAAATGCAAACATAGACATCATTCAATATACATTATGTTATAATCAAGCTCGAAATGGAGTAAAATACTCGGCGGTAAATGATTAAAAAATCATGAGTTATCCTTGAGACGGAATTAAACACATCTCAAGTTTTTGTTAAACATGCAATCCCTTAGAAAAAGATATCGAATCTCAATATGTTTTGTTCGATTATGACGAACCATATTTTGAAAAATTATTATCATCGGACTTGTTATCCCGAAAAATATGAACATTTTAAAATTTTAGATATACAAGCCATAAGAAGAAATGCCTTTTAAATATTTGAAAATTTCTTTTAACGGCACTTTAATGAGATTCGTTGGGATAGTTTTTTGAAGTCGAGCATATAGACGTAAGGCATATGGAATGTCGAGTCTATGGGAGTAATAAAAGTGAATGAACATACCTCGAATATGTTTGTCGACCGATATGCCTTCCTCAACCTTTGTCAATCTTTACATGGTAGTCATAGAGGTTGAGATGGTTCTTTCTTATTCAATGCCTCACTTCTTCTTTTGTATACTTTGAGTGTGGAATATAACCACCTTCTTGGCATTGTTGAACTTGAATTCCAATAAAGAAATTGAGCTCCCCCATCATGATCATCTCAAGTTCACCTAACATCAACTTAGAACAATATCTTGCACAAAAATTCATTAGTGGCACCAAATCAACTCAAATATGTACTAATAAGCAATCTTGCCCTTTTTCAAAAACAAAGAGAGTAGTATCAACTTTACCTCTTGTAAAACCATTTTGCTAATGATAGCTAAGTCTATCAAACCATACATGGGGTACTTGTTTTAAACATAAACAAGGCCTTTTATAAAAATCATTTGGCTTATAAAAATTTTCAAACCCCGATAGGCTTCTACTTGAATAAAACCATTTTGAAAATTGGATTAAACAACCATTTGGTAAAGCTTGAAATTTTCTTAAAAACAAGAATGGGCAAGTGAAATGCGAATAGCTTCTAAATTTGCTATGGGTGCAAATGAATCATCAAAATCGATACCTTCTTCTTGACAATACCTTTGAGCTACTAACCTTGCCTTGTTCATCAAACTTGTTCCAAAATACCAAAAATTTCTGAAAAATCTCAACAAAGAATCTTGTACAAGAGCATAGTGATATCGAATGATAGAGACACTATAGCAAGTAACACATACCATGCTTAAAGAAAATCATCAAGAATATAATACAACATGTAAGTTCAAATAAGCTTGTAGAAAACTATATAAGGTCTCTTTTGAAATATGAAAATACGAGAGCATATAGTTGAGACCTTATTTAAAAGAAGCATTTGAACAAGAGTTTTGACAAGAATGAATATGAGCAGTCAAATGCATAATTTGAGAAGAGGATAAAAATTCAAATATTTTATCAAAACAAATAAGATCCTTTACAAGTCTCGGATAAAACAAGCTTTATAGAATCGTGTCCTTCAAAAATCGAAAAATCCTCTTAATGGCACTTATGTGAAATACTATGAAACAACTTGAAAGACAAGCACATAGGCATATGACAAAAATCTATCGAGTCTATAGGATGAATACCAATGATGAGCATACCTCGATAGTTCAATCATCTCTTGAAGAGGATGAAGAAATATATATCCTACACATATCTTAAACAAGTATAGCACAAAACGAACATGATACAAGTGTAGGCTAAAACAATAAAAGATATCACAAGTAAGCTCTTGCCATAAAAATTCATAGGAGATTATAAAACAATTTAGTCTAAGCAAATACTCAAGAGTTTTAAAAACATCATACAAGGTCTTCTTTTCAAAAATATTTAAAACCACAAATATATATATTGAAGACCTTAATTTTAAAATTATGAAAACTCGTTTTGCAATTTAGACACAAATAAAAACATGCATAAAAAGATAAAATGCATATTTAAATAGGAGATACGGTTTACCAATTTTGCCATTTCCATGGGTTGTGTCGTTCCCATTGTTGATGATATCTTCCCTTTGAAAGTCATCTTGTTGATGATAGCTTCTTCGATTGTTCCATTTCCAAGGATTATGTCTTTCCCATTGTTGATAGTTTATTTCTCTTGGAAATTCATTGTAGTGATGTATTCTCCTTTGATCAAATGAGATGGTGATTTGATGTCTTCTTGGCGGTATGAATTTTCTTCGATTATTATTTCGCAGGTACCTAATATAACATTATTTTGTGCTACCCTCAAGTGTTTGGGTCATTTGGGATTAGTCTTGAGACTTTTAGGTCTCCACAAATAATTAGAGCTATTTTTAGCCCAACAAGTATTTACCGTATGACCCTTTTTACCGCAATAAAAACAAGTAACAATTTTAGGAGCATAATGACCAACATACATAGGCACTTGATTTTTTTCCACATAATTAACAATACTAGGCTTATGATCAACTTGTTTCAATTTATCACAATTATCAACAATATTGGTCATTTTATCGGTACTCAAGTTGGACTTTGATAAATCCTTTTTCATGCAATTAATATCCTCAACAAGAGTACTATTTTCTTTTTCAAGGATTCTAACCTTATCAAGAGTGGTGGTGTGAACACATGATAGTGATTCATAGGAAGTAGATAAGCTATCCTTTTTATTTTTCAAAGCATTGAATTCCTTTTTCAATTTTTTGTATTTAACAAGCAAGCTTTGGAATTCATTTTGAAGATCATCAAAATCATTTTGCAAATCACTATAATCATTATGTATAACAATATCATAGGAAGTAGAGGGTTTAAGACATACCTCGTTATCTTCTTCGATGCCCATAAGACAATGTTCAACTTCTTCATAGTTGGAAGTTGTAAGAGGCTTGTTCCTTAGATTTGACATTGTATCCCTTTGAGAAGTAGATGCTTTTGAGTTGCTCCTATCATTTGCATATACTTCATGAATGGCTTCTAATTTTTGCCATACTTTATGAGCCGATCGAATTCCTACAATAAGATTAAATTCCAAGTTGATAAGTGAACAATATAAAATATTGAGAGCTTTACCATTTAAGGAGATGATTTTCTTTTCTTCATCATTGAGCTCTTTGAGGCCTTTGGAGGTGTGTGGTGTGTCCATCATCGGAATGGATTCTCCATTAATGACAATGTTCGAAATATCAAACCCGCAACCTTGTAAATAACATTCCATTCCTTCTTTCCAAAATGTAAAATTTTTGGAATCAAATCGAGGTGGCTTGGTGGTGGAAGTGCCAGAAAGGTGAGCTTCATTCGTAGCCGATGATCGTTCCTCTTCACTCGCAATGTGAAACGAGCTTGCCAAAGAGTTTGGCTTTGATACCACTTGTAAGTCCAAGCGGCTACGATAATCTAGAGGGGGGGTTGAATATATTATCTCCATTTTTTCGATTTCGCCCTCTTTTTCAAACAAAACAAGCCAAGACAATATAAAAGGTGCAGAATGTAAACAACACGCGTCGATTTATAGAGCTTCACCCCACCTAGGGACTACGTGCTCTACCACCCCAGTATATCCGGGATGGGTTTCGAAAAAGAAAATGAATTTTATTAATTACCACAATTAATACAAATTCAACTTACAATAACACCTTGAAGAGCACCACACTCTTCTTCAACACCACCTTTGAGATTACCACAATCTCTCTTGAATATTACCACAATCTCCAACGGAACCTTGTGAAGATTACCACAATCTTCAACCTTGAAGAATACCAAATTCTTCAACACCTCGACAAGAAGATTACCACAATCTTCTTACACCTAACACCTAGATCACCCAAGTGTGTTCTTACCACAAGAACACTCACAAGGATATCTTGTGTTGATGATTACCCAAAATTCAAGATTACAACTCGATAACGAATTATACAATTGAGTGCAAGTGTAATCAAGAATTGCCTAGACCTCAAGAATGTGAAAGTGATAAGCTAGGCAAATTACAACAAGAATATTGACAATATAAGACCAAGTGTTTGCTTGAGTATTTCTTGTTGTGTTGTATTGTTCTCTCTAATTGTTGTGCTTCAAATCTTCATCTATTTATAGAAGATGTCTTGGACATGATAGGCTCCTCCTAGGAGATTGAAATCAGAAAAATTGCAAGACAAATGAAGAATATAGTTGTTAGAAATCAATCCCACAAATTAGGGAAAAGTTGTCTGCTGCACAACAGATTAGAATTTTGTTTAAAGATTAGGATGCGACGGTCGCGCACAAAATAGACGTTTGAAAATAAGAATACACATTTACACAGGCGATCGGTCGATGGGGGTTCGACCGGTCGACGACCCCATGCCCAAATGGTCGAGCAAGACCAAACAATGAGTCCAGAAGTTTTGTTTGAAATTGCTCCCAAGCACCGGTCGGTCTACCACCCTATTGACCGGTCAACTTGAAGATTTTTCCAAAAAATAGCTTATACATTGTTTCATAACTTTCAGTGTACGGGATGCCCTATAGGGCGACCGGTTGGCCTCAAAAGTGTTGACCAATTTTATATCGAAAATAAACTTCAAGAAATACTCCGAAAAATAGTAAAAATATTTTAGACCGATCGGGAGTATTAGGACAACATATAGAAACATAGTTTCGATGTAAAAACCCATTGACACAAAATCATTAAATGTGTTGTCCAATATTGTCAAAAATAAACTTGAAAAAATACTCCGGAAAATATTAAAACCATTTTAAATCATTTAGGAGTATTTGGACAACCTTTAAAAACATTGTTTTGGTATAAAAATAAAATCATCAAAATCATGATAAAACCATTTATCAAACATTCAATTGTTCATTCTCATTTATGTGGATGACATTCTCCTTACTGGTAGTGATCCTAAGCAAAAATCAAGTGTTATTCATCTCCTCAATGAATAATTTGCTTTAAAAACTCTAGGAGAAGTGAATTATTTCTTGGGATTGGAAGCTTATAAAACCTCTCCAGGGGTTGGTTCTCGATCACCAAATATATCCATGACTTGCTTGTTACTACAAATATGTTGCATTGTAAATCTTCTCCTACTCCTATCAAAGACTAGTCGAAGATGTCATTGTTGGATAGTAAGTTGTTTGATCAACCATACTTTTATAGAAGTGTTGTTGGTGCACTTCAATATTTGACACTTACTAGGCCTGACATTGCCTTTACTATCAACAAGTTAAGCCAATTTATTCATCAGCCTAATATGAATCATTAGCTTACTTGTAAACATCTCTTGAGGTACTTAAAAGGAATCAGTCTCGTGGGTGTGATCTTTAAACCAACAAACCGTATGTTTCTTGAATCATACTCGATTAGACCGCCACGGTTCCGACGTTCCGGTTACGTTCACCGTTCCTTCGGTTCCTCCCAAATTGAGGAACCGGAATCGAACATTAAGCTCACGATTTCGTTCCAAAACCGAATCGCTTGCTTCTGTTCCAAATCGAAACACGGTTCCTCTATATGGTTCCAGTTAAAAACCGTAACCTTTTTTAATTTTATTTAGAAAAATATTTAGCAATTTATTTTATATTAAAAAGAAAAAAGGAAAAACATGTGATTTCATCCAAAATATTTCCACCGGGGCTAAACGTTTGCTCTACTACAACAGTTGAAACAAGACATGCCAAAACCTCTTTTGTGATGATTGAGAGGATTGTATAAGGTTGAGTTCTTTGTGACCACCATTTCAAAATATCAAAGTCTTCAATATCTGTTTCACTAAACTTGAAAGAAGTAGTTAAATAATTCTCAAGCTCTACATTTGAGCTAGAGGAACCCCTTGACGTTTACTTTTTTCCCTAAGTAATCGTTGTGCAACATTAAAAATATCATAATAAACATTTTATATTTTTTCTAGCATGTATTTACCAAAACAAGATTGCTAGTTTTAACCTTAAAAAAAGCGGTTCCATCACGGTTCAATATACGGTTCTAATCGATGGTTAAACTGCCGGTTCCACGGTTTTTGAGACCTAGGAACCAGAACTAGAACCGGTCTACACGGTTCTGGTTCCAGTTCTAATTTTGGAACCGTTGACCACGGTTACGGTTTAGGAACCATTGACCACGGTTACGGTTTTGGTTTGGAATTCGGTTTCGATTCCATTTGGCCACCCCTAACTCAGATGCAGATTGGGCAAGTTGTGTGGATGACAGGAGGTCTATAGGTGGTCAATGTGTTCTTCTTGGTGGAAATTTGTTGTTGTGGAGTGCCAAAAATAGAATGTGGTTTCCCGGAGTAGTGCTGAGAGTGATTATAGGTCCTTGGCTGACACTACAACTGATCTTGTCTGGTTGCAATCTTTACTGCATAAGTTAAACATTAAAACTGAGAGGTCTTCTCTGTTGTGGTGTGATAATATGAGTGCAGTGGCTATGGATTCCAATCCTGTGTTTCATGCTAGAACTAAACATATAGAGATTGATGTACACTTTGTTAGGGAGAAGGTGCTTAGCAAAGATGTTGACATTAGGTTCATTTCTTCTGAAGATCAGTCTGCTGATCTTTCCACCAAATCATTGTCTTCTGACCGGTTCCAGCTGCTGTGTCACAAGCTTCCTGTTGGTTCTGCTGCTACTTTGGTCCAAAAGGGTGTTAGTTGGATAGTTGGGGGTATATTGTGTATCAGTTGGACTTAACTACCTAATGGTTAAGCTAATCATTTTTTGTTAGTTTTCTGTTAGGTTAGTTAAGTTTACTGTTTCACTAAAACAGGCCCATTCCTTTTGTATATAAAGACTTCATGTAATAAGTAAATGAATGAGAAAAGCTTATGATTCTTCTATTTGTTTAATATATGTTAAGTTCAACATTCCAAGAGCTCCCATCAACACTCAACAGCTCACTAACCCAAAAAACATCATCCCTCTCATTCTCCACACCCCCAGGTTTAAACAAATGCTTACCAGGAATCCAAGGGGAGTTCCAAATCCGGATGGATTTCCTATCCCCCATTTTCCATCTCACCCATTGTCTCAGCACCTCCCTAGCTGCTAACCAACACCTCCAAAGCCAAGAATCATTGCCTTTAGGAGAAACATCCAACAGTATTTGTTGAAAGAAATATCTACCCTTAATAAGCCTACTCATAAGCAGATTAGGCTGTGAAATAATCCTCCAGAGCTACTTAGCAAGCAGTGCATCATTAAACAGATTAATATCCTTAAATCCCAGCCCCCCTTTCTCCTTAGGAATGATAAGTCTATCCCAACAAGCCCAATGGATTTTATTCTTACCCTCCAAGGGACTATCCCACCACCATTTAGAAGCCATCATATTGATATCATTACAAATACTCATAAGAAGTTTAAAACAAGACATCACATAAGTGGGAAGATCACGACAAAATTTCAATAAAACCTCTCTACCAACAGAATTCAGAAATTTATTCTTCCAACTTGAGCATTCTATTTTGAAGTTTCTGATACAAACTTGAAAGTTTCTTTTTTAGATCTACAATCCCCATAGGCAGACCAAGGTATTTGGAATTAAGATGTTCCTTCACTCCCTGTAGAATGTTACACACTTCCTCTCTACTCTCAATAGATGTATTTTTGCTGAAAAGAACTGAAGATTTCTCAAGATTTACAAGCTGACTAGACCCCTGTCAGTATTTATTGAGAATATCTTGCACAAGGTGGGCATGACAGAGATCAACTTTATAGAATATAATAGAATCATTTGCAAAAAATAGATGAGTAATAACAGGAGAACGAGAGCTAGTTTTAAGACCAATGGAATTTTGGACAAGACAGGCCTGAGAAATAAGATTGGACAAAGCTTCTAAAAGTAAAATGAACAAATAAAGGGATAGAGAATCCCCTTGTCTAATTCCTCTATAAGGAATGACAAAGCTAGAAAATTGCCCATTAACATTAAAAGAGAAGACATGGGAGCACATACAGGCCCTAATCCATGCAACAAATTTATTAGAAAATCCAATTTTGATAAGCACAAAAGTGAGAAAATGCCACTCAACTCTATCATAAGCCTTAGCCAGGTCTAGTTTTAAAGCCATAAAACTTGATTTTCCTTTTTTAAGCCCATTAAGAAAATGAACACACTCATTAGCAACGATAACATTATCAATGATTTGCCTCTCAGGAACGAAAGATGATTGATTCTTACTGACACAATGTTGAAGACAATGTTTGAGTCTATAGGACACATTGCATAAACTTATTGGCCTATAATGAGCAATAGATGAAGGGTTCTAGATTTTAGGTATCAAAGTAATGAGGGTATGACTGGTATTTCTAGGAATTTTACCAATAGAGAAGAAATTTTGGACAACATGCACAAATTTATTCTTAATGATATGACAATAAGCTTGAAAGAACAGAGGATTCATACCATCCATACCAGGAGCTTTTGAAGGACTCTGATCCGTAAGTGATTTTATGACCTCCAACTCATCCCAGGTAATAAGAGCATGATTCATTTCAGGGGTAATAGTTGCCACAATCCCATGTAATAAATCTTGGTTGGGGGTATTGAGAGAAGATTTGAATAATCCATCATAATAACCAGCAATCTCATCCACCACTTCCTCTTTAGACCCACACAGACAGAGCCATCCCCTCTGATCAATCTCTCAATAGCATTCATTTTCCTCCTTTGCATAGTACATGCATGAAAAAATTTCGTATTTACGTCACCCTCTTTGAGCCACTGGACCCTTGTTTTTTGTTTCCAAAACCTCTCTTCATCAATATAAGCACCTTTCAGTTTAAGTTTTTCCTCATTCCACACCTTTCAATCTTTCAGCCTTCCATCAACCACAAGATCCTCCATCTTCTTTTTGCTAATTAGAATCGATGAGCGATTGGATTTGTTACTGCATTCCATGAGAGGAGGGCGATTCTCGCGCTTAAAGATTCTCCTCTCGATATTAAAGGGGGCCCTCCACCGAATGTCCCATGCTTTGTAAACTTCACTTTCCACTTCCTTGTTCATAGTCCACTTAGCATCAAAAAGAATCTCTTTTTCTTGATCAAACACTGAATATCTGAGTTTAGGATCAACATGCAGTGGTCAGAGGATTGCATAAGGGCATGAAAAACCTCTGCCAGGGGAAAATGTATCATCCATTCTGCGGAAGCAAGAATCCTATCCAACCTTTCTTCAACAAAATCCAATCCCACTCTATTATTACTCCAAGTGAAAGGATAACATTTGAAAGGAAGTTCTGACAAGCACAAGCTAGAAATGAAAGAATTGAAAATATGAAAACTAGAGTCTGCATGAATTCTGCCTCCATTCTTATCCTTATTAGAAGAGACATCATTAAAATCTCCTCCAACGATCCACTTATCACCCCATCTGGAACTAGCAGCCTGAATGAGGTTCCATTGAATTTTTCTTGTATCACCATTAATACTCGCATACACAAAAATCACCCACCACTTCTCAGCACAACCTCTCATAACAAAACACACCTCAACACAGAAGTCACAAGAAATAACCTGACAAATCTCAATACAAGTAGACCAACAAACTATCGTGGCCCCGCTCGCTACCAATGGGATCCACAACATGCCATCTACCTTCAAATTTCAACTTTTTACACACAGTACTCACAAAACTCTTCTTTTTTTGTCTCAGAAAGAAAAATTAACTCCGGGAGATGGGACCTAATGGCCTCCTCAACTGAGAAATTGTAAAGGATCATTCCAACCCTCTACAATTCCACATGCAAACTTTCATTGATCACCGATGGGCCAATTTGGGCTGGCACCCTCCACCTCATCCATATCCACAAGCCCTTCAAAAACCCCTCTCTATTTAGGTTTTTTTGCTAATTTTTGTTCGATTACCACTCTTCATCATTAAGCATAAAACTTCTCTTGAGGTTCCCTTTTCTCCCAACCTTACTCGGATTACCAATATTGCTCGCTTTCGGCTATCCTATGCCCCTTTTCTTTGTTATTTTTTCCTTTATTCTTAACCCCAGAGCACTCACTCCCATTTTTAACAGAAGAGAATTGTAGAGAAATGTCTTGCAAAGGAGTTCTAACCTGATCCACATGAATAGGAACATTAAACATTTCACCCCCTCGCATACTTCAATATTCTCTTTGTGAATAACACAATCATCAACAAGCATAGAATGTAGCACAACAATACTTTGTTCAAAGTTCACATGAGTAATCTCCTCATTCCCCTCTTCCACCAATTCTTTATCCCTAGAATTTCCACTACTCACGTTTTTTTTACTTTTATCCTCACTCTATAGAGACTGAATGTCATCATCTCTTTCTTTATTAATTCCACTCTCACTTCCTTGATTCTGATTTTGTTTTCTATTCCCCTTCTCGGAACTGCTCTCAGTGCTCTCCTTCTTTCCACTTTTGAATGTGTTCGACCAATCATTAGCTCTCAACCAATCCCCATATTGCCCACCACATAACTTTTTATTTTGCAAATCTTGCCTTCTATTTTCACAAGCTCTTCCATTGTGCCCAACCATCCCACAATAGAAACATACATTCAAAAGATTCTCATATTTGAAGTCTACCCACACCTTAGATGAGCCCAAATTAATGAACGTACCCCTAACCAGAGGTTTATTCAAGTTAAATTCCTGATTCTGGGATAAGAACATCAGTACTCCTGTTAAACATCCCCCTACTTTTAAAACTCGTTTCCATAGAAATCCAATAGAGGAGAAGGTTCCAAATCTGAATCCACAATTCAACTATACTAAAAGACTCCATTTGAAGATGGTCCTTTTCATCCCATTCTTTTAATAACAGATATTGGTTATCAAAAGACCGTGGTTTACGTTTAAGCACTCTCTCTCTATCTTCAATATTTTTTAACACAAACTGACAAGCATTATTTCCTATTTCCCTCACAGAGAACGCCTCCCTAATCTGCCAAATGGTATTCATGGTGCTTTTTAACCCAGGGAAACTAACCTTTTTAACTCCAAATATTCTTCCCAGCAGACTACGCGAACACTCATCAATGTTGTGGATCATAACTGAATCCTCGATCGCAATACCCATTTTTTCCTTGGACGATAGAACAAAATTCTGCAGCCTTTCTGAGATATCACTATCCATAATGCACACAACAAAACACAACTCCTGAAATGAATGAATCACCACTTTATCACAACCCTGTAATAAGATTAGTGCCAAAACCCACAAAATAACCAGGACCGAGGAAAAAAGTTAGAAAGTTAGGCAAGAAAGAAGAAATGGCAAAAAAAAACGAAGAAGGATGAAGAGAATGGAAAAAAGAAGCGAAAAAAACCGTGATGGCTGAAAGAATCCAAAAGCTAAATCAAACCATGCATGAAACCTATCATCATTAATGTACACCCTGCTACCATAAATGCATTACATCTACCAAGCACTAGAAAAATTTAAAGATTTTTGAAGGATTTTTTTGAAAAAATATGAAGAACTTTGGGGGGATTTTTACAATTTGAAAAATTTGAAGGCGTAAAAGCTTAAAAGAGACCCACACCTCCACACACATGGAACTCAAACCTCACTACTATAGACAGAAATTTTACTCAAGCAAAAGAGCACTTTTTTAATTTTGTAGCTCATTTCTTCATCAAAAACCAAAGTTTCTTCTACTTTTTCTATTGATTCTTATTTAGAAAAACAATCTTCCATGCATATCTTTGTTTAAGGAAGATAGACCATCAGCTAATTAGTAAATGTAACTAGTTTTTGTTAATTTTTGTAATATAAACATTTGATAGTTCATAAAATCATAGATGCGGATTTTTGTTCCTTTAATCTTTCAATACATAAAATATAATGGTTAGATCTTAAATATATGTTCATAGGAGTGTTTATATATGAGTTTAGTTTATATTTAGAGTTTAGAGAAGTTAAAAATCGGATATGGGTTTTTAAAATAAGAAAGAACAAAATAAAACACAAAGTTGTCATAGTACAAAAAATCATTTTTTTATGTTGCGAGAATGATGCATTTGAAGGTCTAAAATATATTATTTGATGGCATGGTTATATTTTTATACATGTTAGCTCATTGTGGTAAAAATTTGGGAGTGATTGGATACATTAAGAGGTGTGAAAATCTACATGAATCATAAGGTAGCAAAGATAATGTTCTGTTTCTATCAAGCAACAAGTTGATGATGTGTTTCTCCATTTTGGTCGACTTTAGTTCCGAATTTGGGGATTTGTAAAACATGCAAGTTGTATAAAATTGAATATCTTTTCCGTCCAACTTGAATCACCTCAGTATCATTTTTATATAGGAAGTTATGTTGACAATACTGAAGGCTGCCAAAGTGAAATTTTCAGACGTTTTAGTTGAATATTTTCTAAGTTTTGTCAATTTTAATGAGTTAAGATTCATATAATTAGGACTTAATGACATACATTGGTCATTAATAAGATACACATGACTTCATTAATGTTTATTATGTGATTGTAAATTTGGTTGTGCATTTTTGATATATTCATAGATCAAAATCTCGATAAAGAAGCGAATAAGGTTGATTAAGCGAATCGGGATAAGGACATCACCTTGTGAGTATAATCTTATAATTTGTTATTTGACTCTTATGTGATTGTATAATTGATTTTTTGAATGATTTTCATATGTGTCGATTTTTATGAATACGAATCCATTGTATTCTAAATGTGAATTATATGGTTGTTTTGGTGATATTGTGATGGTGTTGATATGAATGTGAGAAATGTGAAATGTATTGATGATATTGATATGGAATCGAGATATGTGAAATGTATTGATGATATTGATATGAATATAAGTTATTAGAATATGGAATATGCATTCATCAGAGATAAACGGATTCTGTTATGGCCACCAATATCCTTGAATCATGTGTTACGGATTTTCAAAACTTTTTGAACACAGAGTACCGTACGCCCCGAGTCTTGGAACTAAAATATATGTGTTGTAAATTACGAATGGCATGGCCGTATTCATGATCACGATTTATTCTTGGTTATAGATGGTCCATAATAGTAAAATAATATGACTAAGCATGTGCATTTATGTACTTATTAATGATATAAATAGAATGTGTAAGATGATTGTTGATGATGTGCTTGTGTTGATGACTTGTTTGTGTGATGTTAAATAACTTGTTACTTGATTATACTTGTTGAGCTTGCAATTCACCAAATGCAATGTTGTCTATTTTAGATTATGTAGATGAAAGTGATATATGAAGCTTTAGTACAAGTTGAAGCATGGATCCAAGGTCGACCAGTTGATTTTGAGTCCTTCTTCCTCGGCTCGTCATTTGCATATCATTTTAGGATCTTGTTTACAAGAATGTGGCCTATAATGGTTTATATAAATTATGTATGTGTGTATGAGTGTTGAAAACCTTTTTCATTTTGGAACAATGTTTGTGTTTGTGCAATATGTTTGCAATAATAAGAAATATGCGTACTGATAAGCAAAGCGATTTGTAATTAGTGTTTTAAATACCGTACCGGTGATCAAACCGGACAAGCCACTGATAAGTAGTTCAACCGGTCGGACTAGTTCAACCGTCGATTTTACCAGTTTTAATCAAATATATTATATAAAACATTAATGTAATATATCGATATAAAAAGAGAAGTTATATAATTTTCATTTCTTATTTTTTATTATGTAATTATTTGATTAATTGTCTATGCCTATATTATAGAGGTTTTTCCAAATTTAAAATATTTTGATTGATTAGAATTTTTATTTGAATTAGTTAAAATATAAATAATTTAAAATATTTTGATTGATTAGAATTTTTATTTGAATTAGTTATGGCGTAAATATGTCAAATATTAAGTTTATAATTTCAGTTTTTATAAAAAAAGATTGAAAAAATTAAAAAGTATAAAAAATCTAATTTAACCGGTTTTGGTCGGTATGGCCAGTTTTGACCGGTATAACCGCAAAATGGTATTTAGGGTCTTATCGTATCGATTCAACCACCAATATCCGGTATAACCTGGTTCAACCACCAATACAAGATGCAGTATTTAAAACAAATGTGGTTGTAATGCATTTAAGTTAGTATTTGTGTTTTAAGTGTATATGTTATAGAGTAAGGGTGTTACATCTGGTCCCATCATACTCTCGGAAGTTGGAGGTCTTGATGCCCGAGGGCAATGGCTCGGCCAGGATGGCAGGGGCCAATGAACTTCCTCCCTAGGGTGGTAGCCCGCGAGTTGTCTTAGTTGCGACTCTTCTCGCGAGCATGTAAGTGTGGACTAGGGAGCGTTGGGCCCCATTCCCGCCTTCTCTTCCACCGAGCGCTGGTCTCTTTGATTTTCTCGAAGTCTTTTCTTTCTTTGATCTTCTTTCTCAAAGTTGGGGTCTTCAACGTCTGCGGAGCTTGGGGGAGATCTCCTGGCAGCTTCTGCTGCAGCATAATTTCTTAAAGCAGCTCAGGCAGCTTATTTTAATAGGGCTTAGAGAGCTTTTTGCATCAAGGAAACTTCTTTAGCATGCGGAGCCCCCCAGGAGGTGGGGGCGGTGTCCTCCCGGAGGAGGAGGGTTGGCCTCCGTCGTCTATGTGATAGTTCTTCTTGTTATTCCTGGCTCCACGGCCAACAACTTGGGATTCTTCAACTAGTGGCAGTTCTACACGATTCTCACCTTGTCCTTCATCTCCTCTTCTCTAACCTTCCGAGTCAGGGTCTTCAGTGGTGGGCGGAGCGGGGGGAGGTCTCCCAGCGGCTCGGTCATGACTTGATGATTTAGAGCTTTTCGAGTAGCTTCATCCCGGAGCTTGAAGGGCTTCCCGGGTGCGAAATTCTTCAGGGGGCAGAACTACTCTTGCTTGCGGTGGGGACAACACTCCTCTAAGAAGAAGAGGGTTGGCCCCTCGTGTTCTAGGTGGTCATTCCTCTTGTTGGTCTCTGGCCCCGTGGCCTACATCTTGGGATCCGGCTCCATGTGTTTAAGATCAGGTCTGCATTTTCGTGTGCTTTGGCTAGTTCCCACAAACGATGCCAACTTTGATGCTTTTTCGGGCAAATCACTCCAAGTTAGGGTTTTTGAATAACTCCAAGTTTTCTTCTCCCCAAACGGGAAGTCTTCTTAATCTTCTTCTCCCAAAGCTGGAAGTCTTCTACTGGGAACTTGTTTGCACATACGCAAATGTTAAAAGGGTCCCTGGGGGTTGCCCACGGAGGCCCCTCCGATGCTCAAGTCAACACGGTGTACGAGAGAGAATATAAGACAGTAATTAAGTGAGATTATGAGAGATTAACTTACAAATGAAGATGATGGACCTTTAAATACTTGGGTAATGGGCCTTGTGGGCCGTGTAAGAAAAAAATGGCATGTGAGCCGATCTCGGACCCTTCGGTCGGGTTATTCCATTTGTAGCCCATTAATTATTAGACAATTTAATAGCATTATTCCAATATATTAACTGAATTATATATTAAATATTAAAGGATATTTTTGCCCCAACAGTAACCCAAACAAAAAAAAAAAAAAAATTATGATCAAAGAAAATTGCATGGTTTACGGGACTATCCACAATCTTGAATTTATTGGAATTTAGAATTCCCTAACATTCGAGGTGTCCTCAATTTGGATTTCTATGGAATTCATAAAATCTTGATGTCCTTAACTTGGATTGTAATGGATTTCCACGAAAATCCAAAGATCCTCAAACATTAAATGAATTCCATGGATTTTTTATATAAATGGATTTGGGTGGAATTCGGTTATATTTATGAAGGACAAAATTCCACCTTCCCCCTCGTAATTCAAATTCAATTTTTTCAATAATAATAACAATAATTGTCTATGGTAAAAATAAAAAACAACATATTTTTCTCTCTTGTACCTCTTCTCACGTCTTTGTCTTCTAATCTCAACATTTCAACGTATTGTTCTACCTCAATTTTGTGAATAATCATTCTATATTTGATTGTCGTCTTGTTTCCATTGCTAATATTTTTAATTTTATACACAAATTAGTAGGAGAGTAAAAGTTATTGTTAGAATAATACATTGTTGGGAATCATTAGTTGATAAATTTTCATTAATGCATCTTGATAACACATTATTGGTGTTAAAATTGTGAATTTTGATCTTCAATGTTATTGTTGTTGCTTGAATTATTATTTTAACAATAGCTATTTATGGAACTATTTCATATTTTGATAATTTTAAATTATATTTTGGGAAAATTACAAAAAAAACTTTGAGATTCAGTTAATTACAAAAAGCCCCGGACATTTTTGAAAATTACGAAAAATCCTTTGAGGTTCGATTTCGTTTTAAATTTCGTTCATAAACAAAAACATTTACAAAAATCCCCCCCGATATTTATAAAATATTTACTATTACACCCTAAAATTTAAAACAGAATCAAACTTAAGGGGGTTTAATTATAATTTTGAAACATCTCTTGTTTTTTGTAATTAGCTCAAATCTCAGGGGTATTTTTGTAATTATCCCTTATGTCTTTGTAAAGTTTATGAAACTATTTTTTTTGTTATTTATATTTCTTTTTATTTTTTTTATGATCATGAAGTTATGCTGCTAGATTCATAAAATATCATTAATTATATTTTTTATATAATCCGACAAATTCCACTAAAATCTATAAAAATCTACATAGTTTCATAGAATGAAAGTCATTAGAATCTGATGAATCCAGCTGGAATCTATAGAATTCTCTAAAAATCTATGAAATTTCATTAATTAGAAAATCGTTCAAATTTCATTTGGGGGACACCCTCCTTAATATATATATATATGGTTAGGATCAAATGTGGCGAGAGAGGTTACCATTTGGCGGTGTGGGATTAATCCAATCCATCCACACATTTTATTCAATGGTCCAAATTGCTATTAAAAATAACTGATTTATCAATTAATTAATAATTGAAAAGGGCATAATTGTAACTAGCAAAATGCCATAAATAACGCCCCTACAATCAAGAGATTGATTAATATCACATTTTCATAACTGAATTGTGCACTATTTTAATAGTTGAACTGTACACCATTTAATAACTGATTGTACACCATTTTATATCTAACAGTGCATCATTGTATAACTAATTGTATACCATTAAATTCCAACGATTTTTATGGGATTTGATTTCACGATTGTTCCCACTTTTCATTCAATTGTGTTTATTTACAATGATGCACAATTAGTTATACAATGATGCACTTTTAGATATAAAATAGTGCATAATCAGTTATTAAATGGTCCACAGTTCAACTATTAAAATGGTGCATAATTCAATTATGGAAACGTGATTTTTATCAAATCCATGATTGTAGGGCGTCATTATGAGAAGGTGATTACACCATTTTGTCTTTATAGGGTTTTTAGATGATGTACAATTAGTTATACAATGATTCACTGTTAGATATACAATGGTGCACAATTAATTTATTAAATGGGAAGTTGGTTACACCATTTTGTCTTTATAGTTCCTTTAGATGATGTACAATTAGTTATACAATGATGCACTGTTAGATATAAAATGGTGCACAGTCAGTTATTAAATGGTGCACATATCAGCTATTAAAATGGTGCATAATTCAGTTATGGAAACCTGATCTTTATCACATCCATGATTGTAGGGCGTCATTATGGGAATGTGGTTACACCATTTTGTCTTTATAGGATTTTTAGATTAGTACAATTAGTTATAATGATCCATGTTAGATATAAAATGAAGCAGAATTAAGTTATTAAATGGGAATATGATTACACCATTTTCTCTTTATAGTTCCGTTAGATGATGTACAATTAGTTATACAATGATGCAGTGTTAGATATAAAATGGTGTACAGTCAGTTATTAAATGGTGTACAGTTCAGCTATTAAAATGGTGAATAATTTTTATTTATAGAAACGTGATATTAATCAATCCCTTGATTGTAGGGGCATGATTTATGGCATTTTGCTAGTTACTATTATGCCATTTCCACCTATTAATTAATTGATAAATCAGTTATTTTAATAGCAATCTGAACCACTGAATAAAAGGTGTGGGTGGACGGGAATTGGGATCAGTCCACACTGCCACACGGTAAGAGGCTGCCACATGAGTGCATCATTGTATAACTATAAAGACAAAATGTGTAACCATCTTCCCATTTAATAACTCAACTGTGCACCATTTTATATCTAACACTGCATTATTGTATAACTAATTGTACATAATCTAAAAACCCTATAAAAACAAAATGGTGTAACCACCTTCCCATAATGACGCCCCTACAATCAAGTGATTGATTAATATCATGTTTCCATACCTGGATTGTACACCATTTTAATAGCTAAACCGTGCACCATGTAATAACTGACTATGCACCATTTTATATACAACAGTGCATCATTGTATAACTAATTGTACATCATCTAAAAGGACTATAAAGACAAAATGGTGTAACCATCTTCCCAATTAATAACTAAATTGTACATTATTTTATATCTAACAAAAACATCATTATATAACTAATTGTACATTATCTAAAAATCATATAAAGACAAAATGGTGTAACCACCTTCCCGTAATGACGCCCTACAATCATGGATGTGATAAAGATCATGTTTCCATAACTGAATTATGCACCATTTTAATAGTTGAACTGTGCACCTTTTAGTAACTGACTGTGCACCATTTTATATCTAACAGTACATCATTGTATAACTAATTGTACATCATAATGAGTAAACCACATTTGAATGAAAAGCGGGAACAATCGTAAAATCAAATCCCATAAAAAATGTGAGGCCCCGAATTTTAACAACGTGAAATACGGTGTTATGTAGTGATTATTTATTCGGCTATGTATCACAAGCCTATTATTAATGAATCACGACCCGACTTTTATTTATTTCTTTCAACGTCAATTACACCTTCCTCGTTTTCGAACTTAACCATTTTATATTCTCCTCTAGTATTTTTATTTGATCGGTTAACTACGACTTTAGAAATACTAGACCCTCGATAACTTAGGAGTACATTTCGACCCTTATCCAAATATTTAATCTTATTATATAATTCATTCCCAACCAACTTCCAAATTGTTGTTTTTGAAATACCCATTTCTTATTTCATATCCTTAATTTTAAATTTCTATATATTCAATTATGGATATTTATACATTTTGTTTTTCCCTTAATTTTATAAAAGAAAGAAACCAAATATTTTTTTTGTTATTTTATTTTACTATTTTTTTTTTTTTGAATTATCAATTAAAATTGGAGAATTGTTCAATTTATTTTTCAAGCCTACATGTAAATTACCCTACATATTCCACTACATCTTGGTCAACAAACAAAATGATTCCCCTAAACATAGCTTTTGGCTTCATGTCCCTAGTAAAGGGACTCTAATTATTCTTTTATTTCCTAAATACCCCAATTATTCCCACTAACTTATTCTTTAACCAAAAAACAAAAAAAACAAAACAAAAATTCCTCCTCCATCCAGCCCCAACTTTCAGTCATTAAGGATCAAAGGTGAAGCAAAATTCATTTCTTCATTTCCTCATTTCTCCTTGTACGAAAATTTGCAATTGTTCCAAGGTAAAGACTTTTTTTTTCTTTCATTTCTTCATTTCTCCTTGTAAAAACTCTAAGCATAACCTTTCATCTTCCAACTTGACGAATCTTTCTTGTTGAGGTACTCTAGAGGAATTTCTTGAAGAATCAAGGGACCTAGACTTGACTACAAGTTTGTAGAAGAAACTCAAGAGGTAAGAAATGAGATTTTTAGTACATTTTCTTCTTCTCTTCTATTTTCCAAAATTTTGATACTCCATTTTCATTTTTGGAGTTTTAGGGGCTGACCTTAAGAGTTGGTTTAAGAGTGAGCAAGGAGACCCATTTTGAGACCTCTACTAGCCTCATTTCATCTATTACATAAGGTAAGTGTAGTTTTACCAATTTTCTTCACCCCTTTCTTCTTTTCCTTAAATTTTAACCTCATTTTTCTAACTCCTATATTTTTTTGATATTCCTTGACTTAGGGGCTGACCTAAGTCACTCCTTCATCAAGAGTGATTTATTCCATTTTTCACCAACAAATCAATCTTTAAGGTGGGTGGAAAAAAATTTTCAACTTCTAGGTGTTTTAATTAAAATGCATGTAGTATTTTGTTATTGAGCACTTGAGATATATATTTATATATATTATGTATTGCATGCTATTTTCTTGTATCAAGTTGAACATTTCTCAAGTGTTGCTCAAAAATGCAATTTATCGAAAATTAGGGCATACATGTACACTTTATTTTTATATTTGATGAATTCTTGTATGAGATGGTCATGTATGTGTATGACTCTTGAAATCTATGTTTTGTATGACTTATAACCTGGAAAAGTCGAGCATAATTGATTAAATTTCAATTTTTGGACTTAAAATGCAAAAATGGAAAGTTGGTGGACTTAATTGCAAGAAAATAAAACTTAAGGGACCTCTCTATAATTTTCGAGTTTTGGGACTGTACTCAGGTTCAAAAATGATGTTTGGGCATTTTAATAAAGTTTTAAGAGTTTTTAGATAAATAAAATCAACCTTTAAAAGCCCAAGGACTAGATTGTAAAATTTTAGAAGTTTAAGGGCTATTTTGTAATTTTCGAAACTGTACCAGACCCTAATTTTAAAATTTGAATTTTTAACTCTTAAGGGACTGGAAATAACATATTTTAAGTGTATTCCAAAAATCCAAGTGTTTAGAGCTTGGAAAGTAATTTTATAAAAGTTGAGGGACCAAATTATAAAAGATTAAACTTGAGGACCAAAATACAATTTCCAGGACTTATGCAGTCCATGCACCTGGAAATACTAATTTAACTATAACATAATTATATCTTAGACCCAAGGTTCAAATTTCATAACAATTGGACCCCTAAAAGCCTTATAGGCAATTATTTCAAAATGGGACAAAAATGAGATTTTCAAAAGTTAAGGGACCTATACTTACTTCTTTTTAAAACTGCTTTTGTCCCAATATCCCACTGACCTTAGTGACATTTTACAACTAGAATCACATTAAAATTCCTTTCGGTTTGTGAGTTTCAATTAATTTAAACTTAGAGCCCGAAATGGCAATTTTAACAAATTTGGGGCCAATGTGAGAATTCTTTTTTAAAACTCGACCTCAAAACTTTAAAAACCTAAATCTCTGAACAATTTAGAGAATTTAGGAACTGACCTCATAATTTTCAAGGTCCGAGACATTTATTTATTCAATTTTTAACCCCAAAAGAATTAGTTTTTACAAAACGGGGCTAATTGAAAATTTTCTTTTTACAAGGACCTAACTCGAATTATTTTTATTTTAAAGAGACAGCCCTGGACCCTCTGACTTTACTTATTGATTAAAATATTTTATTTTCTCAAAAATTCCTTGATTTATCGGATCGTTTTGACCGATTAATACGCGATCGTGGGGCGACTTCCTCGTCTTGCGATTTCGAATCTATAACGGACTTATGTTTCACCTAATCTTTCAAGATATCGAAGATTTCTTATCCTCCCGATAATCATATTCATCCAAATAACTCCACCAACGCCATAATTGCCTTGCGCAAATTTTCAAAACTTTCCTAAAATGCCTCCCGAATCAATAATACTCATTTGCTGCCTAGTTGACTACCTGAACTTGTATTTACTTTCATGTCTCGAGTCAACTTGGTGTGTCGAGCTCACAGCTGGAATGGATACGTCGGGGATGGAACCGGGCAAATCGGCCGCTATTCCACTCTTCCTACTCTATCGTCCTAATCCCGCAACCGAGGGACGAGTTTGTCCAAGGAAGCGGGTTGTAGTACTTGAGGTATAATCATGATTATGACAAATCCGAGCCTTGCTAGCTCCACTGTGGATTTTTGTCTTTGCCTATGGAGCGATAAGGTGACGTCTCTTGACCACTCTTGCTCGGGGAGTTACAAGAAAAAATGAAGGAATCGTTTGTCGATCCACACGATTCTCGAGTTAATCGGACCCGTTTGGTTGGCGCTACAAATCCGTGACGCAATCGCTACTTGTATTGCATTGGTTGGCGTTACAAATCCGTATGCAACCGCTTCTTGTCTTGCATAGGATTGGCGCTACAAACCGCACGCAATCCTCTGTCTTGCTTGAATCACATAGTGCACATGTGTGACCACGAACTATTTCTTAAAATGTATAAGTATATTACTTAATATATATTTATCACGACGCTTTGTGGACTACGTGTGAAAACATGCATCATACCTCACGCGTTTTCATACAACCGTTTTCTCGCATTAACTATATACATCGCCACACTCTCACACGATCACCCCATCCACGAGATTTTTGTCTCATCCCCCTATTTTCTAACCTTTAGATGAGGAGTACGTTGAAGACGTCGAACCTACCACGGATCAATCTCGTGCTCACTTTGTCGTCTAGTTCCTATAATTATTGATGTTGAGCGGCATTTTCTTTTGCTTTTGTTATTGTTGAACTCCTTCATTCTGTTTTAGTTTGACTTGTAAGTTTAAATTCGGATATTTTGATGGATTGTATTCGGATATTATCGAACCTTGAGATGTATTTCGTACTTGTGTTTATTTTATTCTGTTGCATTAGACTCTATTTCACTTGGAGTTTTGTATCATTGGTTTAGGCTTTGTTGGTTTACTTACTTTTAAGTGATTGATCGTAGTCGCGTCGCATTTGGGCGTGACAAAAACGATGTGATTGAATGGTGTACAATTAGTTATACAATGATGCATTGTTAGATATAAAATAGTGTATAGTCAGTTTATTAAATGGTGTACAATTCAACTATTAAAATGATGCACAATTCAGTTATGGAAACATGATATTAATCAATCCCTAAATTTTAGGGGCATAATTTATGACAATTTGCTAGTTACTATTATGCCATTTTCCACTTATTAATTAATTGATAAATAAGTTATTTTTAATAGCAATTTGGACCATTGAATAAAAGGTGTGGATGGATTGGAGTAATCCACACGGTAAGTCCCCTGCCACATTTGATCCTATCCCTGTATATATATATATATATATATATATATATATAATTAAAAAAATAAGAGACTATTCTTAGAATAGTAACTCTTACTTTTTCCGCCCATTTTTCAGTTTCTAAAAACAATAATTTCTTTTGTTTTTCGGATTTAACTAATAAAATGAGATTTTACTATCTTTGGTGTCCAACTTTTATTAAACAAATCATTTTTTAAAGTTATATAAAAGATAGAGTTATATAAACTTTTCAAATCTGTATGTATACTGCATTAATTATTATATTTGTCTTTTTTTTAATTTTAAACTTTAATATTTTTTTTCCGTTTTATATCTATTTTTGACGTATAATATATCCAATTAATCATCTTTTTACAGTCTACAGTTTAACACATATATTACATATATTAAACAAAAAATAAACATAATAGATAAATGAAAATATATGATACATTTACTCATTATTTTATAACGGGCTTTAAAAATTATGCATTTGAGCTACTGAACATCAATTTGTATATTCATGTATTTTGACTATCTATAATACATGTGTACTTTATATTTGAGTTTATCTCATTTCTTCATAATTATATTGAATTGTATTTAAGTTGATTAAATTCAATCAAAAATATTTATTTTAATTGAAGAAGATATCTCAAAATATATATCCAAATATTATTTTTATATATCATATATACCAATACATATCATTATAATTATATATATTCACGTAAAAAGAAACACGGTATTTACTTAATATGAAATTATATTCATAATAATGTATGTATAAACTACTTCTTATATTTATTAACATATGTTTCATGTTAATAGATTTTTTTAATATTTATCAATGTATATTGATATTCAACTCTTAAAGTTGTACATATTGACTATTAGATATGACGTTGTTTGTTTATTTTTTTATATATGTACATATATAAAAATATAATAGTTTTTATTTTTTGAAATGTTCCCTATTTTCCCCTAAAATTATGTTGCTAAATATGAAACAAGATTTTTGTTTGATTCCTTTAATAATTATAATATTTGTTTAACTTTTTAAACCCTAAAAATGTTGGAATTTGAAATTACTTTGTTTGTTGATTGTATTGAAAATATAATACATTAATATTTCGCATTTGTAAATTGTATTTTTTTCAAATTATTATTTTCTTACAAATAAACATGTCCAATAAATAGATACAATTCACATTCATAAAATTTATTATCAACCAAATTTATTGTCCTTAAAGAGGGTTTTTAATATAATAACTTATTTTTATATTGTTCAACTGCATACGATTTATAAGCAAATTAATTAAATTTCTATTTTAGTTATTTATTGAAATTTTGAAAAGTTTGCAATCACTAAAAATATTTTTGTACAAATACAATTTGTGCATTGTCCATCCCGAAAAATAACAAATATGAGAATCGAAATAGAACATAATAAATAGAAATTCCAAATAGTACAATACAAATCTCCACAACTAAATTTCAAAAAAAAAATAAATTAAAAGTTGACTTAATAACATGAATAAATAAAATACATGGTAAAATCGGCAAAAATAAAAAATATCTCCAAAAATAAATCTAATAAAAACAATAATATTGTCAAAACTATGTTTTCTTGACTACTATTTCGTTAATTATTGTACTTAGTTCTCCTATTATCTTATATTCATGTGTTAAATTTTTATTTATTTTGCAATGACCTTTTGCAAAAAGCTTTGCCACCAATTTACACATACAAACAACTTTGGAAAATAAATTTTCATCCGAATTTACTACTATAACCTTGGAAAAAGTGTGACACCAATTTTAACACTTATTAAAAATCTAGACATGACTAAAAAGAAATAGGCGATGTAGATACGCCTATGCGATTCTATGAAAAATCACTTTTCGAAGATGAAACATAAATACACTGACCTTAAATGTATTATTTATAATTATGAAGTATAATACTTTTTTTTTTTTTGACTTCATCAATAATAAAAATTAAATAATATTTCATGTCTATTGTTTGATGTTATGTCAAAATTATTATAACACATGAAAGAAAAATGCACATCACAAAGACAAAATGAAGACGCCACAAATATCTGTTTCGTGCATTTGGCGGTTAAAACACTAGTAATAATTGTTTTTAAAAAAGTCAAAAGGCGAGCTGTCAATATTTGCAATTACCTACACCCAACAAGGGCAATACCGTAATACAGACACCGCGTTCACTCCCTTGTGAAACCCTCACTCTCACATACCTCTATATATAAATCCATCAAAACCCTAACACCATTTCCTTCCCAACGGCGCCGCTCTTACTCCTCCCCTCCCCAACCCATCCTCCGAACGCCACAATGACGACAAGATTCAAGAAGAACCGCAAGAAGCGCGGCCACGTGAGCGCCGGTCATGGACGTATCGGCAAACATCGCAAGCATCCCGGTGGTCGCGGTAATGCCGGAGGTATGCACCACCACCGGATTTTGTTCACGATAAGTATCACCCTGGGTACTTCGGCAAAGTGGGTATGCGTTACTTCCACAGGCTCCGGAACAAGTTCTTCTGCCCCACCGTCAACATCGACAAGCTCTGGTCAATGGTGCCTCAGGATGTGAAGGACAAGGCGTCGAAGGACAACGCGCCGTTGATCGATGTGACCCAGTTCGGGTATTTCAAGGTTCTCGGGAAGGGTTTGTTGCCTGCTGACAAGCCCGTCGTGGTGAAGGCCAAGCTCGTGTCCAAAAATGCGGAGAAGAAGATTAAAGAGGCTGGTGGCGCGGTCGTGCTCACTGCCTAATTAGGTTTTTTGTTTAATTACTGTTTTGATTTTACGCAATGGTGACTGTTATTATTGCTGGAAGCCTTTTTATTGAGATACTCTTGATATATTTTTATGAATGTTTCGAATTAGAGTTGATTTTGTTTTGACTATATCTACGTGGTTTTGAACTGATATTAGTATTGCTTGTGCTAGAAAGTGGTATCAGATTATATTATTTGGATACGTATAACCGATTCCCTGGGTTACAGTTGGTGATTGTTTTTCTTGTGAAGCTACATTTGACGAATATGTGCTCACTGTGCTCTAGTTTTAGATAAGATATCACCGGCATATGTTTCTTGTGGAGGCATCGTGTTAATTGTTATTTGTTCTGTCATTTGGTTGTTGGTTGTTTTTTTGCCTTTTAGGACTCCTTTTAAGGTTTTAGTGTGTAACCGATTAATGATGTTATGTTTGATGAGTGCTGTTTTGTTATGTGTTTTCTTGTATATGGCTTTGTAAATATGATTAGGATTTTGTTCAGTTCATAATGAACTGTGCGCTTTGGGTATTTCTTCAACTTGCTAGTTTTATTCATTGTGATTACCTTCAAGTTGTAGCATGTGTTGGTGGAATTTATGGTTTTGGAGTTATATCTGTACGTATATCGCATAATCACTGGCATTTTAAAGTGCCCGTAGATTATCTGGTGTGTTTGTCTTGGTGTTTGCACCTTTGTATGCTTATTCGTCATCCTTGCTTTCCTGACCCATTACTCCATTAGTGCCTGATTCTATACAACCATTATTAATGCCAAAGATTCAGTTTTTTTTTTTTTTGGTAATCTTCCTGATAGGAATTGGTGTTTCTAGGTTTCAGTGTTGCAGCACTGTGCTATCATTCTTATTATTGAACTTCGTTTTGGTAATATTAGGGGAATCTGAAATTGGAAAACTGAAACCCACTAACCTAGTGATCTATTTGTTTGGATATATATGTAATACATGTTTATATAAATGTTTGAAAGTTTGGGTTAATAATAAAAAAATACCCTTGAGGTTTAGTCTAATACAAAATAATCTAACCTATCTTTCAAGATATTTGGCTGCCTAGGTCCGATTTGTAGCCGCCTAGATAGGTGCCTAGACCTGATTTTTTTCGGTCTGGCGGGTGTCTAGACCGATTTTTGCCCAATATGATTTTTGGGCTATTTGTGCAAAATCGCCTTGGCCTAGGGACACCTAGTGGCTAGCGTCTCGGCCGATTTTTACACATTGGTTCTGTGTGAACTAAGTCTACTTGCCAATGAGTAGAGAGTGAATACCAGTGCTTATCCTTTGATTTCACACAGTGGGTGTCAATGTGTCGTAGACTCAATAGGGTGTAATCATTTCTGTGTGATTTGTATCAAAGCAGGTATCTATTTGATTCGAGTACTATTATTGTATTCGGTCGGTTGGTTTCAAGGATTTAACCCTTGGGGCTTAAAATTTGTATTGCCCAGAGATGGATACCGGTGCTGGTATGGAAATCCTTCAAATATTTCGTTGCAGTTTGTGGTAGGAACAAATCATATTTGATCCTTTTGTAATTATTTTGTTTCATTGAGTACTGTTTTCTGGATCTTCATTAATTGTTCATGGTGTGTCTGTTATAGATGCATTTCTGAAGTGTGTGAGTTTCATATTTAAATTTATTGTTTATACTCTATTTAAAAACTTTCTATCAATGTCTTATCTTTCTGAGGAGACCCGTTTACTTAATATAACTATACAAAACCGTCAACGTAATAAAAAATTACGCGACACTACTTATTACGTAGTGTTATAAATTAATTTCCATTTAACCCAAAAAAACAAAATCGGAGACACAACAAAACAAGCAAAAACATCAAACGGCCCATAGACCAGGTTACTCCGACCATGGGCTGAAGCGGCCCATATACTTTGAAGGGTCTGGGACAACCATTTCATGAGCCATGCCTGCTCAGATCATCCCAATTAACAAATTTATCTTAAAATATGTATATTTTTTTGGCAAAATTATATTTTTGGTCCTTTAAGTTGGCTCAATTACACTTTAAGTTCTCTATGTTTTAGGAGTGGCGTTTGGCAACCACTAATTTTTTAAAAGTTGCACATTTAGTCATATTTTTCAATTTTGGAATATCTATTCCCAAAATCTTTGAAATGGCAAAATTAATACTTATGTGGATTAAATGTGGGGTGTTTGAATGCAAAATATGAACGTTGTGGCTTAATTGATATAAATAGATGTGTTTTATTTTTTTAACATTACCACATTGAATAAATTGGAGGGTAATTGATAATATGTATTCTATTTAGGCCCAAAAATAAAATATTGGCTCAAATGAAGAAATACTTATACACATATACCATCTATATATGTATATATATACACAAAATATACATATGCTATATATATAATACACACATAAATTATTTGTATGTCTTTTTTCTACTTTTTGTTGAAGGGCGGGCGGGACAAGGTTCCTACATTGTTATTTTTTTATTTTTATTCATTTAAGAATACAAGATTTAATAATTTACCTAAATTAAATTCTATGTTATTCAAATTTTTAATTTAAATTTAAATAATATTATTTAGATTTATTAAAATACTAATATTGTCATTACTAATTTAAATCTTTTTTCCTTTTTAAGTATGAAATTCTTTACATTATTTTTTTTAATTTTTGTAATTTTTATAAATAATTTTTTAATAATTAAGCTTTTTAAAAATTGTAAACTATTTTATTTTATTATTGTTTATAAAACAAATCATTTTCCAAAGTATGTCACATATGTTGCTAAGTAAGCACCATATCGTTATCACTAAATTCTATCCACATAAGCGTTAATTTTGTCATTTCAAATTATAGGAATAGGATATCCCCAAAATTGAAAAATAGGACCAAATGTCCAACTTTTTAAAAGTTAGTGGTTGCAAACTCTATCCCTAAAACATAAAACACTAAAAATATATTGACCAACTTAAATGACCAAAAATGTAATTTTGCCTATTTTGTGTGTATGTCTATCTTCTGTACAAATAAGCAAATTATTGACAGAGTACCGATTGATAATTATTATTTTTAATTTCAATGAGTTGTAGCCCCCATAGGCCATAGGACAATAATATGAGTTGATAGAGGAACCATGATTGATCATTTCAAATTCCAAAATACCAATTTGTTTGATTGCATTTTAAACTCTAGTTAGTTAGCACAAAAATTGATTCGATCATAAGTTAAATATCTATAAATTAATAATTTTAGTACTGCCAATATTTATTAATTTAACGAGAATTTAAATTAGCGAATTATTAATTTTGTTTGTTCTCTCAAGTTGGGACCGATCAAAAGTATTATTTGAACGGAATTATTAATTAATCGAATATAAAATTATCGAGGTTATAGTATAGTATTCATGTGTATACGGCGCACACTGTTGGGCTAACAACAGATACGCCAATAAATTTCAGTATATTGTTGTCACTTCGTTATGATATGATTTAGGAAGGGCTCATTTGGGAAAAGGTATTTAGCCCATGAAATGGAGATTTAACCCAATAGTCAATTTCATTCTTATATAGCCCCTTAATTGTTATTAGGTAATCCAAGGTTTCCCATCTTGAAAAAGAAAACACAATAGCATTGAAAATTATAATTAGTTAACTAAACAAGAATTTTAAAAACACAATTTAAATAAAGATTTAATATATTAATAAAATAATTACTTTTTTTTTGAAGGATACTTAGTAAAATTTAAAACACAAAAAATGCTAAAAGCCACTGAGCCAGTGATTAATGTTTGTAATTCCCTGCACCTAACAAAGGTGATTTCGTAAACAATGTGTGTCTATACTCCACTTACAAAACCCTCACACACACATACACATACACACACATTTTATATATAACTATAAATCAATCAAAACTCTAACCCTCATTTCCTTTTCCCCTCATGACGCCTCTCTCCCTTCCCCGACCCTTTCTCCGAGCGTTAGAAATGACGACTAGATTCAGAAAGAATCACAAGAAGCGTGGCCATGTGATCGCCGGTCACGAACGTATCGACAAGCACCGCAAAATATAGGAACTTATAAGATCTTTCAAATAAGTTTAGCGAAAAAGGTAAAAGTATTTGTGCATATTACAGATAGCATAAGATGAAGATGCCTCATAATTAATTCAATGAACAACAAATAGAACATACTATTCGTGATGCATCATGATATCATTTATGCCCACTCACAAAACAAAACATCCAAATAGTGAGGGATTGCATTAAGTACTTTATTTGGTTGACTTGTTCTAATTGGTACCAAAAAGTTCCCCAAAGGTAGGTTAAAAAAACAAAAACAAAAATCACGAAAATTAATTATTACATGTTCAGTTCACACCTATGTTTGGGGTCCAACATTTGTTTCTCTCTCAAAGCCAAGTAGGATGGATGTTTTGATGATGAAAGTATAAAGCAACCATCAATTTTCAAGGTGGGTGTCTATATAGTCCACACATTCATAAAGTGACATCCCCTTGTCTATTGGTCCTCATAGGAAGGAAAAATAGAAAAACAAAAACCCACTAAGGTATAATGACAAGGCAAACAATAATGTCACTTGCAATATATACTATAGATAATGGAATGTGGTTAATGTACATTTTGGAGCATGTGGCCTCAAACTAATGATGTCTTTTCAGCTTTGCAAACTAAAGGGATGTGTCCTTTTTTACATGCTGCCTTGTTATGGTTATAAGTGGAGTGCCAACTAATGATAAGATTATTGACCTATTGATCTCATGTTGATTAGAGTTCTGTTTTCAATGTTTACATTTTTCTATGGAATATGAAAGTGAATTTTGACAAGGATAGAGAATGGGCATATATAATACTGGCTTGTTTGGGTTTATTGATTGGCATGGAAATATTATATAGTCAAATTGTTTCAAGCATTTGGGAAGTTGGACATCAAACCATTATAATAAAAAAAAAGGGCCCAATAGATAATTCAACCGTTCAAGGAGTATTAATCCTCACCACGGTATTATTCAATTTTATTGACGTCTCAAAATCAAGAAGAAAGTAGTGTTGTTAGATTATAACCTTGCAAATTCCAAAACCAAAAAACCCTCTCCAAATGAAACCTTAAATCGTCTTATTCTTTTCTCTCACTCATCTTTCCACCATAGGAAGATGGGGAAACAATATTATTTTTCTTGTTTGTTTTTTTTTCAATTCTTTATGGAAGTTTTGAGGCTCCTCCACGTTAGTTTTTCTCCTTAATAAATAAAGTTATTTCTACTTAATAAATTGTATTTTGTCCCACGTGGTAATTTTCCGTTCATATAATTTTGTCGTTGCAGAAAATTTAGAAGACCTATTATCAAAAGATTAGTGATAATACGGGTCTTGATTTGTCTAGCACTTTTAAGATTTTCCTATTTACCGGATCAATCGGACTTGTATTAAGTTTAAAATATATCTATGTTTTAGATCGTATAGGTTTATGATTTTGTAGGTTATACGATTTTCATCTTTGTTGTCGGTTGTCTTGAATGAATTTGCTTGTTTCTCAAAACTCCAACACAAATTGAAATTACATCTATGCCCTAAAATTAAACCATCAATGTCGGATAATTTTATTTGGAGTTTTGACGATCTACTTACTATACTATTTAATCCATTATCCCAAACAACATATATTATATATTACAGTACAAAATACAATAACACCCTAACATTTACCCCTTGGATAAGTGAATATAACAGTTATCCCCTTAATAAAAGTTGAGTTTAATGTTTGGTCAACAAAATTGCCCTAATAAAAATATGTTTTCGTATATTTTGAATATTTATATTTAAACTTGACCTAGCGGCCTTTAAGTTGCAATTGCATCTCAAGGTCCAAGATTCAAACCTTGACTATCGCGATGGAGGATTGGGGTTTGCCCCTCTTCCTCCCAATGATTAGGGCCCATTTGTTTAGGAAGGACGAAATCCCATAATCAGAAGAAAGTGTGAGGTCTATGTGGTATGCCCCAACGTTGTGTAGATACTTTGGGTCGTCAAAAAAAAAAAATAGATAATTTTTTTTAAAACGGTAATTAGTACCATAGGTTTAACAAATTTAAAAAAAATGTAATAATAAGTGAGTATGATAAATACACAATAAAATAAAATATGAAAATTAGTTTGGTTATTTGAATTCAATCTAAAGTTTCGCGGTTTGCAGCGGCAAGGTGGGTGTTCGATGCTTGGGTGAACCTAAGGCCACTAAGACACATCCAACGATTTACTTCCTCGATTGGAGCTTTAGGGGCGGGGCGGTGGGGCGATGATGGGGTGAATAAAAAAAGAACAAAAATAAACTGAGTTATTAAGAGAATTGTATTGTAACCTAGTGGTAAGACAAGTTTCATCTTTCTCTCTCTATCGTCTTCTCTCTCGCTTCTCTCTAAAAAAGAGCACAAAACCTCCATTAATCCTCTCTCTCCTTTCATTTTCTAAAGTTCCCCCATCTCCACCATCACCTTGTCGGCGACGTCTGAGTCATCGGCTGGTCAAACCTCTTTTTCCTGCGGTATTTTTCTTCTAGATCCGGTTGGTCCTTGATGCTTATGTTCAGATCCGAGCTTAGGGAGAATCTCGAGGAGGCGGGCAGCAGTGATCAAACCATGTCTCAGTGGTGGTTGCGGTGGTTCCCCTATCTCCAACCTCCTTTAGTGAGCGTGGTCATGCATGGGCCCGATGGTTGGGTGCGTTATAAACGCCCTGGCTAAACCTATTGATGGTAAATGCAAAGCCGTTGGGATTCACAAATAGAAGGTTCTCCTCATAAACGCAACAACTGGGCATGAGATGTTCCCCTCTTTCTATCTTGTAGTAGTCAGTCTACGTTCTAATCCCTTTTGAAAGAGCTACGATGATTTTTACCTCGGAGTGGGCGGAACCCGAGAAAAAAGAAGTGTTGCTTACGTCTCGGCGGTGATGCCTTCTACCAATGTGAAGTGGAAGGCTGAAGTTGAATATGTCACGACGGGGCGGTGACGGCGGCGGTCGAGAGGGGAGAGCTTCTTGTTCGGTCTTGCCCGGTATTAGATAGATTAGATTTTTGTGTTATCGTTTTTACATTGTTGTGGTTTTGTTAATTTTTGTTTTGTCGGTTGAAAGAAGAAGCTCATAGGCGGTATTTGATTTGTAGTTTGTGGTGGTTGCTCGTGCCCTATTTTTGTGTGTGTGGGTGAGTTTTGATGTTTGAGTCTCCTTTCTGAGTGCTCTAGTCCTCCTTGGGAGGTGTTTTAGTTTTGTTACTGTTGAGTGTGTTGAGTTCCCCTTGCCTTGATTGTGCTCGTCTATGCATGAGGTGGCTTTGTCTTGATGGGCATTGTTTGTAAGTTTGTGTGAGTTTGCTTATGCAATAAAATCTTTCGATTTTGGTAAAAAAAAAAAAAACTAATGGTAAGGCGTTTGTAAAACTCAAACACGTGTGTGCGGATTCATTTTCACCTAACTCTCTTCCCTAACAAGATATGTCTTGAAAAAAGAAAATTTGAATTATTAATTGTTATTGTCAGTAAAAGTAAGTTTTATATATTCTTGTGCCATTAGTTTTCAACGCCACTAATTTATACACAACATATACTATTTTTTCAAAAAACTAATTTACAATGATTAATATTTTTTTTTTGTAAATATATATTAACTTTCTTATTGGTATTTCATATATTATAATTATTTTATTCACAAGAAGTGGAATTCAAATTTAAAGTCCAAATTGTGGGCCCACTTATCAATTTAGTGCGTGCCGACCTTTAATTTTGATTTGACTGACATAAAAAAGGAAAAGAATTTTATGTGAATAATAAGTGGGAGAAAATGTTCTAAATCTAAGAAAAGGAATCAAACACGTCTCAAATATTTGGCAACTTGAGGCCCAAAACATTTGATATTTTGGATTTAAATTCTGCTAGAAATATAAGTTCTTGCTTGCGGTTAAGTTTTATATAAAAGAATAATTGTTTTTTTATTGAAATATAAAAGAATAATTGTTGATATTTGATACATGTAATTAACATTAATTAATGTATAAGAGAGTGATATATTCTCAACAAGAACAACTATAAGTAATAAGTATATCATTGTTTAAAATTCTTGTATAACTTCTCTTCAGACAAATATACGTGCTTCTTAAACTAAGACCGATCATCTCCAGTAGTCTGCACTATTTTTTTTTTCAAAATCTGTGATCTATCACCAGATTTCTTGCACCATTTATGTACTAAAAAGAAATGTTCCATAAGATTTCTTATTTTATTCATTTAATATTAATTTTTATTACTTTATAATTGTTAAACATATTACTTATTGTAATTTTATTTAATCATTTATTAGATTTTATATTTTAAAAATTAATCAAATATTTAAAAAATATGTAAAATTCAATGAAATTAATGCAAAATTAAAATAACATTTCGTAATAATATACAAACATAATTACAATATGACAATTACCAATTCTTGAGGAGACAAGCACAACAACCAAGCTCTAGGCTCTAGAAAATAAATTGATATGTTTGAAGATTTTTTTCAGATCTAGGAGGGTCCGGAGGCGGTCTTCCAAGTTACTAGAAAAAATATCGTATTCGTTTTTATTTGTCTTTTCATATAATTTTATGTTTAGTTTTTTATGTAGTTTTTATTATTAGTGTTGTAATTTTATGTTTTTGTATTTTATAATATAATTTTATGTAAGATTTATAATTTTTTTGTGTGTATTACTTTAAATCTCATATTATTTTTTAAATTACACATCATATTATTTTAAAAAAGTTGTCACGTCTAATTGAATTGAATTTAATATTATTTTTTATTATATTAATCGAAGTAAAAAATTAATTACAATATTTAAAATTCAAAAAAACATATTAAAAATTTAAAGAAAAATAGCGTTGAAACAATACATAACCAGAAATTGCGTTGCACTATAAAAAAGCCAAAATCTTGTCGGTTTGTGGTGCCTTGTTAGAAGAAAAATGATGTCGGGTGACACTCTAGGCAAAATTGCTTTTTTGGTCAGTTAAGTTGGCTCGATTAAAACTTTTAGTCCTTTAATTTTTGTGGGTTGCATTTGGCAAACACTTAACTTTTTCTAAACCTGCATTTAATCGATTTGAAATTTCGGGATATCTTATTCCTAAAATCTTTGAGTTGGGCCACTTTTCCACGAAATGACTATTTTGCCCATTTTTTGGAGGAAAACCTTGGTCATGTGCATATCACATGATTTGTTTAATATCTCAATAAAATTAAATAACAAAAATAAATATAAGATTAAATTGAAGTAAAGAAAAATCTGAACCTATATTTATAATTTTATATAAAGTTGACAAATATAAAATATATGTTCGACTTTTTTTTATTTTAATTTAAAAAATAATCGAACATATATTCATAATTTTCAACAAGATAAATAAATTAAAAAAACAAAAAAATAGAAAAATCACGTATTTACAATTTTCAACTATATATAAAAATTGAAAAAATAGAAAACCAAAAAGTAAATTAAAATTTTCAACCATGTCGTTTTTTTTTTCGTTTTATTTTTTTTTAATTTTATTTTTCATTAAATTAAATTAAAATAAATTGTCGAACATATATTTTATATTTTTCAAATTTAAATAAAATTAGAAAAATTAGAAAAATAAAAAAGTACATTATTTTCTTTTTTTTTTGGTTTTCTATTTTTTTGGTTTCCATTTTTTTAAATTTAGTTTTTGGTTTTTTAATTTTTTGCTTTCTATTTTTTTAATTTTAATTTACAGTTGAAAAATTATAGATATATATGTTTTTTGTTTTATATTTTTTAATTTTTATATAGTTGGAAATTGTAAATACATGGTTTTTCTATTTTTTTGTTTTCTTTTTTTAAAAAAAATTATTTATTGTTGAAATGTATGAATATATGTTGATTATTTTATTTAAATTAAACTAAAAAAAAATCGAACATATATTTTATATTTGCCAACTTTATATAAAATTATAAAATATGTTGATTTTTCTTTACTTCAATTTAATCTTATATTTATTTTTGTTATTTAATTTTATTGAGATATTAAACAAGTCATGTGATATACACATGACCAAGGTTTCCTTCAAAAAAAGGGGCAAAATAGTCATTTCGTGGAAAAGTGGCACAACTCAAGGCATTTTAGGAATAAGATATCCTCGAAATTTCAAAATCGGACTAAATGTGCGGGTTTAGAAAAGTCATTGTTTGTCAAACGCAACCCATAAAAATTAAAGGACTAAAAGTGAAATCGAGCCAACTTAACGATTAAAAAGCAATTTTGCGACACTCTACAACCTTACTCCGGATGGTCTAAAAACCCTAGATTTATCCCTCGAAAAAATCCCTAGATTTATCCGATTCTAGGCAAAGATAACTTGTAATAAATTTGGACTCGTTTTTTTTTGGCAAAATTATTTTTAGTTCTCTAAGTGGAGCCACTCGGAGAGTTAGTCCTTTTTTTTTCTCTCGACTTTGAGTTCGATCCTTTAAATGGACAAAATTAAATGCTTTTAGTCATGTTACCGCTATAACATGTAAATATTACCAGACTAGTGTATTATCCTTAATTCAACTTTAAATAAATTTTTAAAAAATAGAATATTGTTCATGATAAAAAAATGAGTTTTCATTTTATACTTTTAAATATTTTATTTAAATTATGAATTTAATATTTAGAATTAAAAAAGTTTATTTCCTTCAAATATTTTACTAAAAAAACTTTTACTAAAACTATAAATAAAATAAAAATAGTATACAATATTAATAATTTCATATTTTATAAATATAGAAATTATTTTAAAAGAAAGAAAAAAGTACTATTAAAATATTTTATATTTCTAAGTAAAAGTATACTTAAATTACAAATATATAAATATTAACAAATTATACATTTTCTCAAAAAGTATAAATGGTTATTCAAACTTTAAAAATATTAAAATAAATATTATTTCAAATTATATTTTTCTTTTATTTTTAATCAAATATTATATATTATTAGTACTAATAATTACCAAGTACTAATAATTAGTTATTATAATTACCAAGTGTAAGTCCAAGCGGCTACGATAATCTAGAGGGGGTGAATATATTATCTCCATCTTTTCGATTTTACCCTCTTTTTAGAATCGAATGCTCAAAGACAATAATAAAGGTGCGGAATGTAAACAACACACGTCGATTTATAGAGGTTCAACCCACCTAGGGCTTAATCCTCTACCACCCCAGTATATCCGGGATGGATTTCAAAAAGAAAAAAAGATTTTATTAATTACCAAAATTAATATAACACCAACTTACAACAACACCTTGAAGAGCACCACACTCTTCTTCAATACCACCTTTGAGATTACCACAATCTCTCTTGAAGATTACCACATCTCCAACGGCACCTTGTGAAGATTACCACAATCTTCAACCTTGAAGAATACCAAATTCTTCAACACCTCAATAAGAAGATTACCACAATCTTCTCACACCTAACACCTATATCACCCAGTGTGTTCTTACCACAAGAACACTCACAAAGATATATTGTGTTGAATGATAACCAAAAATTCAAGATTACAACTCGATAATGAATTATACAATTGAGTGCAAGTGTAATCAAGAATAGCTGAGACCTCGAGGATGTGAAAGTGAATAAGCTAGGCAAATTACAACAAGAATAATGACAATAGAAGACCAAATGTTTTCTTGAGTATATCTTGTTGTGTTGTGATGTTCTCTCTTGTTGTGTTGCTTCAATTCTTCATCTATTTATAGAAGATGTCTTGAACATGATAGGCTCTCTATGAGATTGAAATCTGTAAAAATTGCAAGACAAATGAAGAATATAAGCTGTTAGAAATCAACTCCATGATTTAAGGAAATGTTGTCTGTCAAACGGTCGATTTTTCTTTGTCAAACTTGAGGGAGGCGACGGTCGCACAAATAGGCGTTTGAAAATGAGAAAACACATTTACAGGCGATCGGTCGGCGTGGGGTTCGATCGGTCGACCCCATGCCCGGCCGGTCGAAAGCGAACCAAAAAACGAGTCCCGAGAAAGTTGTGTTTGAAATTGCTCCCAGGCCGATCGGCCGACGCCCCCATCGGTCGATGCCCTGGTCGACCGATCGGTCATACCGTCTACCACCACCTGTTGACCGGTCTACCAACCTTTTTTCAAATGGCTTATACTGTTGTTTTTCACAACTTTCGGTCTGGGGATGCCCTATAGGGCGAGGTTGGCCTCAAAACAAAAATGTTGTCCAATTTTATATCGAAAATAAACTTGAAGAAATACTCCGGGAAATATTAAAAATCAATTTAAATCATTTAGGAGTGTTTGGACAACCTTTAAAAACATTGTTTTGGTGTAAAAACAAAATCATCAAAATCATGATAAAACCATTTATCAAACAATCTCCCCCTTTTTGATGATTACGAACCAAAACAATTCAACAAGACCGATTTTGAAAACAAAACAATTTTTCCGGTCAAAAATGAATATCCGTTGAGAGCGACAACATTCCGCGCAATATAAACGCAAGGATGGGAGTAGAGATATTCAAACACATATAGCAAATGCTCCCCCTATCAACATGCGCAACAAAGGTAATATAGAAGCAACTTCAACATAAGCTAAAATCTTAGCTTTTCGATATTGAGCTTAAGTATCAAAAACTTAAAAGCTCCCCCTGTCAAAGAGACATCATTAGAACCGTATATAAGTCCATACTACAACCAATGGACCATGATTCATACATAACCATAATGCACCAAGTGGACTAAATATGATCCACAACTTATGGCTTTATGAAGCCATAGCTTATAGCTTCTTTTCGTTAAGCTTATCTTAGCTTCTTTGAGCTAAAGAGCTTATAACCCGTTTCTCCCCCTTTGGAATCATAAAAAAGAATGTTAGCACGATAAAAACATCATATAATCATATCAAAGTGCGCAACTAAACCGATGTATCGAGCTATTTGAACAATGAAGCTTATAGGCCAAATGGGAGAGAAAAGTCGATCATACGACTTGTAGAAGCTTATGAAAACTCATTTGATAAGCACAACATGATCTCTATAAATATATAAGACTTTTGAAAAGAGAATCATGTAAGTGATGAATTTTCATTGAAACATTTTATCGAACACAAGCGGGCGCCAAAATTAGAAAATGATATATATAGCCCTTGTAAATGTAATCAAGCCAAGTTTTTCATCACCAAATGCAATATAACAAATATCATTCATCAACAATCAATAAGCTCATCACAAAAATATAAGAATTTCATCAAGAAAAAAATACATATAAGCCACAAACTCGAGGTTCAACCCATTGAGCTAAAGAGAGTGAAATTCATACCATTCAATCGGTAAAGATGAGCATCAATGATGATAACCGAGCTAGGTAGTCCCAAAATATATAATTCATGCATCAAAACTCATTTGAAGGGAATTGTGTGTGAAATTTGCAAAGGGACGAAATGAACCAAAAAGCCAAAAATGTTAAGTCGGAAAACGAGAATCATTTTTAACCAAAAATCCCTTAGGGCGGCCGGTCGGCGGCATGGGCGGCCGTCGGCCCCTTCCCAATCGGCCATGTTTGAGTTAAATCTAAAAATCCAAGTTTGATCAAAAATCCGATTTTTCGCCCCTAAGTTTTAAAAAACGTGGAAAATGCAAGCGTAGACCTCATTCAATATACATGATGTCATAATCAAGCTCGAAATGAGGTAAAATACTCGGCGGTGGCGATTAAAAGATCCGCGAGTTATCCTTGAGACGGAATTAAACACATATTCAAGTTTTTGTTAAAACATGCAATCCGCTTAAAAAATCGAATCTTAATATGTTTAGTTCGATTATGACGAACCATATTTTGAAAAATAAAAGTTACACGGACTTGTTATCCAGGAAAAATAATAACGTCTTAAAACTTTGGATTAACAAGTCATAAGAAGAAGTGCCTTTCAAATATTTGAAAATTTCTTTTAACGGCACTTTAATGAGATTCGTTGGGATAGTGTTTGAAGTCGGGCATATGGACATAAGGCATATGGAATGTCGAGTCTAGAGAAATAACACAAGAAAACATACCTCGAATTTGTTTGTCGGCGATATGCCTTTCTCAACCTTTGTCAATCTTTAGCCATAGAGGTTGAGATGGTTTTTCTTTCTTCAATGCTTAACTCCTTCAAGAGTTCTTTTGAAATATAACCATCTTCTTGGCATTGAATAATTTGTAGTCAAGCAAGAAATTGAGCTCCCCATCATGCTCATCTCAAGCTTACTTAGTATCAACTTAGAAAGACATCTTGCACAAATATTCATTAGTAGCACCAAAGATAATATCATCAACATAAATTTGCACAAGTAAACACTATTGCCCTTTTTCAAAACAATAAGTGTAGTATCAACTTTACCTTTTGTAAAATAATTTTGCAAAGATAGCTAAGTCTATCAAACTATATGCGGTACTTGAATCAACCGTACAAAGCCTTTTTATAAAAATCATTTGGCCTAAAATTTTAAACTCCGATGAGACTTCTATTTGAATAAAACCATTTAGAAAATTGGATTTAACATCCATTTGGTAAAGCTTGAAATTTTCTTAAAACAAGAATGGGCAAGTAAAATGCAAATAACTTCTAAAAGTGCTATGAGTGCAAATATTACATCAAAATCATTACCTTCTTCTTCAAAATACCTTCGAGCTACTAACCTTGCCTTTGTTAGGACCAATGTTGCCTTGGTCATCGAGTTTGTTCGGAATACCCTTTTTGTCTTCTTCATTACTATCATCATAGGGCATCCATTGATCTAAGGTGTTCATAAAGAACATTTACATCCAAATATTTTGAGGTAACAATATTAGGAGTACTTCGTTTCTCATCTACACAACTAAACAAACTCATCACCGGTATCGCTTATATAAGCAAGAAAAAAAAGCCCAAGTGTAAAAATATGCCTCAATCATCAATCACAAAATATCTTGCATAAGAGCATAGTAGAAATAGACACTATATATATAGACCATGAAGCAAGAAACACATCTATGCATTTAGAATATCATCAAGAGTCTAATAAATCATGCAAGTTCAAATAAGCTTTAAGAAAGCTATAAAAGGTCTCTTTTGAAATTAGAAAATCCGATAGCATATAGTTGAGACCTCATTTAAAGGAAGTATTTGAACAAGAGTTGACAAAGCAAATATGTGCAATCAAATATCGAATATTGCCTTTCAAAAAATCTAAAAATCCTCTTAATGGCACTTGTATGAAATACTATGAGAAACAAGCACATAGGCACATGGCAATACATATATCGAGTCTATAAGAGTAAGAATAACACAAGTAAACGTGCCTCGATAATTTATGCCTTTCTTGACAAATAATGACGTAAATGGCCATTTGTGAAAATATGTAAATCCTACACAATTCTTAAAACAAATGTAGCACAAATCATAATGATAAAAGTGTAGGCTAAGAGATATCGCAAGTAAGCTCATGCCATAAAAATCCATAAGAGATGATAACACATTTTAGTCTACAAAAATGCACAAGAGGTTTAAAAACATCATATAAGGTCTTCTTTTTCAAAAATATTTTAAAAGCACAAATATATATTGAAGACCTTAATTAAAAAAAATAAATACTTGAAAACTCATTTTGCAATTAAGACACAAATAAAAGCATGCATAATAACAAAATAAAATGCATATTGAACTAGGGAGATACGGGTTACCAATTACGCCATTTCAATGGGTTGTGCCGTTCTCATTGTTGAAAGTCTCTTCTTCTTTGAAAATCATCTTGTTGATGATGTCTTTGCCATTTCCAAGGATTGTGTTCTTCCCATTTTTGATTATATCATCTTCTTGGAAATTGGCTTTGTCGAAAATAGTTTCTCCTTCTTTGATCAAATGAAACGGTCATTTGATGTCTTCTTGCGGTATAAATTTTCTTGATCATTATTTAGTCGGGTACCTAATATGACATTGTTTTGTGGTACCCTCATGTGTTTGGGTCCTTTGGGATTAGTCTTGAGACTTTTAGGTCTCCAACAATAATTAGAGTTATTTCTAGCCCGACAAGTATTTATCGTATGACCCTTTTTACATAATAAAAATATGTAATAATTCTAGGACAATAATGACCAACGTGCTTAGAGACTTGATTCTTTTTCATGTGATTGACACCCTTAGACTTATGATCAAGTTCTAGTTTGAATTATCACAACAATCAACAATATTGGTCATTCTATCGGCACTTTCAGTTGGATTTTAATAAATCCTTTTCATGCAATCAATATTCTCAACAAGAGTATTATTTCCTTTTTCAAGGTTTATAACCTTGTCAAGTGTGGTGGTGTGAGCACATGATAGTGATTCATAGGAAGTAAATAAACTATCCTTATCATTTTTCAAAACATTGAATTACTTTTTCAAATTTTTGTATTTAACAAGTAAGCTTTGGAATTCATTTTGAAGTTCATCATAATCATTTTGTATGACAATACCATAGGAAGTAGAGGTTTAAGACATACCTCGTTTTCTTCTTCGATGCCCATAAAACAATATTCAACTCCTTCATAGTTGGAAGTTGTAGGAGAACATTCCTTAGATTTTGAACTTGTATCCCTTTGAGAAGTAGACGCTTTTGTTTGACTCCTTTCATTTGCAAATACTCCATAGATGGCTTCTAATTTTTGCCATACTTCATGTGCCGATCAATTCCTACAATATGTTCATATTCCAAATTAGTAAATGAACAATACAAAATATTGAGAGCTTTACCGTTTAAGGAGATGATTTTCTTCTCTTCATCATTTAGCTCTTTGAGGCCTTTGGAGGTGTGTGGTGTGTCTATCATCGGAATGGATTCTCCATTTATGACGGTGTTCCAAATGTCGAACCCGCAACCTTGTAAATAGCATTCCATTCTTTTTTCCAAAAAATAAAATTTTTGGAATCAAATAGTGGTGGCTTGGTGGTGGAGGTGCCGGTAAGATGAGCTTCGTTTGTATGCGACGATCGTTCCTCTTCACTCGCGATGTGAAGCGAGCTTGCCAAAGAGTTTGGCTCGATACCACTTGTAAGTCCAAACGCGGCTACGATAATCTAGAGGGGGTGAATAGATTATCTCCATCTTTTCGATTTTACCCTCTTTTTAGAATCGAATGCTCAAAGACAATAATAAATGTGCGGAATGTAAACAACACACGTCGATTTATAGAGTTCAACCCACCTAGGGCCTAATCTTCTACCACCCCAAAGTATATCCGGGATGGATTTCAAAAAGAAAAAGATTTTATTAATTACCAAAATTAATACAACACCAACTTACAACAACACTTGAAGAGCACCACACTCTTCTTCAATACCACCTTTGATATTACCACAATCTCTCTTGAAGATTACCACAATCTCCAACGGCACCTTGTGAAGATTACCACAATCTTCAACCTTGAAGAATACCAAATTCTTCAACACCTCAATAAGAAGATTACCACAATCTTCTCACACCTAACACCTAGATCACCCAGTGTGTTCTTACCCGCAAGAACACTCACAAGGATATCTTGTGTTGAATGATAACCAAAAATTCAAGATTACAACTCGATAATGAATTATACAATTGAGTGCAAGTGTAATCAAGAATAACCTAGACCTCAAGGATGTGAAAGTGAATAAGCTAGGCAAATTACAACAAGAATAATGACAGAAGACCAAGTGTTTTCTTGAGTATATCTTGTTGTGTTGTGTTGTTCTCTCTTGTTGTGTTGCTTCAATTCTTCATCTATTTATAGAAGATGTCTTGGACATGATAGGCTCCTCCTAGGAGATTGAAATCTGTAAAAATTGCAAGACAAATGAAGAATATAGGCTGTTGAAATCAACTCCATGATTTAAGGAAATGTTGTCTGCTTGTCAAACGGTCGATTTTTCTTTCATCAAACTTGAGGGCGACCGGTCGCGTACAAATAGACGTTTGAAAATGAGAAAACACATTTACAGGCGATCGGTCGGCGTGGGGTTCGATCGATCGACCCCATGCCCACCCGGTCGAGTCGAACCAAAACAACGAGTCAGAAAGTTGTGTTTGAAATTGCTCCCAGGCCCCGGTCGACCGGTCGACGCCCACCGTCGGCGCTTGACCATCGGTCATCTGGTCTACCACCTGTTGACCGGTCTACCAACCTTTTTTGAAATGGCTTATACTGCTGTTTTTCACAACTTTGTGTCACAGGGATGCCTATAGGGGTGACCTGGTTGGCCTCAAAACAAAAATGTTGTCCAATTTTATATCGAAACTAAACTTGAAGAAATACTTGGAAATATTAAAAACCATTTTAAATCATTTAAGAGTATTTGGACAACCTTTAAAAACATTGTTTTGGTGTAAAAACAAAATCATCAAAATCATGATAAAACCATTTATCAAACACCAAGTACTAATAATTCTTTTCAAGTATCTTTGTATATATATGTATGTTATGCATACGTATGTAACATGTGTATATTAATGTATATGCGTATATATATATAATGTTTGATTAAAAATAAAATATAAATATAAATAAATAGAAATTGAAATAATATTATTTTTATATTTTTAAAGTTTGAACAACCATTTATTCTTTTTGAAAAGATGGATAATTTGTTAATGTTTATACATTTATAATTTAAGTATAATTTTAGCTAGAAATATAAAATATTTTAATAGTATTTTTCTTATTTTTAAAAATAGTTTCTATATTTATAAATTATGAAGTTATTCAATATTATAAACTATTTTATTTAATTTATTGTTGAATTGAATATATTTCCAATAACTATATGTGAATTTTATATTTTTTATTATTTTTAAAATCAATAAGTAACTTAAACCAAAAAACGAAATACAAATAAATTTTTTTTTTGAAATAGTTTTAGTAAAAATATGTGTTAGTAAAATATTTGTAGGAAATAGATTTTTTATTTCTAAAATATGAAATTCACAATTCAAATAAAAATTAAAACTCATTTTTTTATTAAGGATAATATTCTATTATTTTTAAATTTATTTAAAGTTTGAATTAAAGAAAATCCACTAGTAGGTAACTTTTACTGTTATAGCGAGTAACTTGAGGAGACTAAAAGTCAATTTTGTCCATTTAAAGGACTAAACTCATAGTCGAGAAAAAAAGACTAAATCTCCGAATGACGCCACTTAGGGGATTAAAAAAACAATTTTGCCTTTTTTTTTTTATAATTGGGTGAATTTGAATTTAGGGCTTTTGACACAATTGCCATACTTTTCGGAGGCAATGACAACTTTTTATGCTCCTCGATACTTTTTTGGACAAATTTACTCTCCCGCCAAAATTTCTGGACTTTTTTACTTTGTTGTTTCAAGATTATTTCGAACATATTTCAAATATGTTTCTCCAATAAAATTTCAGTGAAAAAATAAATATCTCCCCCGTTAAATAATCCATTTATACTCAAATCTTATAAAAAATCAAGAAATATAAACATCACATATTAAAACCAAATAAATTAAAAATATTATAGAAACAACATGAATAAAAAAACACAATTCAATTTTTGATCCAATGCATTGAAAAATAAAAAATATGGAAACAACCAAGAAATAATATAAAAACAAACCAGAAACAATATGAAAACACCATATGAGCAAAAAGAGTTAAAAATAGGTAAGAAATTGTATTTAAACATCGAAAACTACGTGAAACAACAAAGAAACATCAGAACAACATTAAAAATGGTATGAAAACAACGTAAAAATATTAAAAATACCGCATGAATAAAAAGAGCTTAAAAATAGATAAAAATTGTATTTACACACTTTGAACAATACATGTAAACAATAAAAAATATTAGAACAACATTAAAAATATTATATAACAACACAACAACAATGTACAAAACAATACATGAACAAAAAATGCATAAAAAATAGATAAAAGTTGTTTTAAAACATGGAAACAACATAGAAAAAGAAACATATTTAAACAACATTGAAACAACATATAATAACATATAAAGGAGTACAAGAACAAAAAAAACGAAAAAAGCGTACAAATAATAAAAAAAAATGCAGAAACGTAAAAAAAAGAAAAAAATAGGTATAATTGGAGCGTATATTATGGTATATTTTCGGGAAAGAGGGTATTTAATTTATGTAATTTCCCCTTGGAGATCGATTTACTCAAACTTTTTTTTCCTAGTCATTTCAGCCCCAAACTCTTGAGCCACACATCAACACTACTACCTATAATACATCAACTATGTCCAACCTGATTTTCTCCGATAATTTTTTTATTGATTTAACTATGTAGAAATTTGTTGTTCGATCATTTTTTAGTAAATGATTTATTTATAATATTTTCTATTTTATTTTCTATTCCATTTGGTATTTCATAATAGTACATCAATGCGATGTAAATAATAATGATTTCATTGTAATTATCCACGCAATATTCATACAATTTATTGAGATATTCAATAATACAGCAGGAGATTTCATGTGTTTGATCTAATCACGTAGCTATATAACTAACATTTTACCTTTGACGACCTATATATCTACTTATAAATTATAATAGCAAAGCTAGGTCGAAGGACTCTTTCATGCCATATAGTTAAGTTAATATGCTATTTCTTATAGATTAATTAATTATTTGGTATATCTAAACCCAAATCAAGATTTGATTTTTGATAATAACTTGACAAACATTAATTAATCATTCCTACCCATGCAACTAGCTAGGTCAAGCAAAATACTTTTCTATACTATTATTGTAGGCATTATTTTGGCTGGGAAAGGATTGCTCAATTATTGTAGTGGGAATCAAGAATATGTGGCCATGCATTACAGAGAATCTTTTTGCTGGTCTAATGGATAAATAAATACAAGTACACAACATCCTCACTTAGTACTTGCAACTTGGTATAATTAATGTAAGTAAGAACAAAATCTATGCTGGTTTTAAGTAATTTAGACTTGGTTTAAGGTATTTTTTTTTTTTTATAAAATATGAGTGTTTCAAAATATTTCTAGTTGACTTAGTCAACACTTTTTTTTTTTTTTTTTTTTTTTTTTTTTTTTTTTAAATGCGAAATATATATAAAAATGAAAAAGTATTCACGATCATGGTGATCATGTAAAAAAAGCACGATAATAAAGTCAAAAGAAAATAACGAAATGGTCATGGCCGACCATATGGTGAATGGTTGGGGCGCCGTTAAAACCTTCAAGGTAAAACCCACCCATGTGGGAAAAACCCTTGGAAGGAAAAAAAATACCCCCGTGATAAAAGCGTCCCAAAAAGCCGAAAAGACCGAAAATGCGGCGCACTAAGGAACAAACCTATAATTCGATTGGCCAACATAATCCTGGTGAGGATTTGAATAATGGATGTTGAGGCGAACCCCACCATGTATCCACCGCGACGACTTGCTTAGAATATCCATTGCTGGTTTCCTTCCCTAAAGATGTGCGAAACCACAAAATCCATTTGAGAAAGAAGGTGGAGAGTGTATCTCCACATACTCAAATGGCGCGAGGAACTCGATGGATTTCTTACGCAACAACTCCACCACATAGGCCGAGTCCGACTCGGCCATAGTTGGTTCCATCCCTTTGAGGAAGCGTATTGGATGGCCCGCATAACCGCTGTAAGTTCCGCCTCAAAAGCAAAACCAAAACCACATCGTTCCACGAAGCACCCACGAAAAAACCCCTACGGTTGCGAAAAACTCCGGAAGTGTGAGATTTAAGGTGCCCCCGTAAGACTACTAAATGTGTTAACTTTGATCCATCCCGCAAAGTTTTACGCCAAGTGACTGCACAATCTTTGGGGCTTGTCTAGGGCGCCCGGGGAACACGAGTCTGCGGAGAATGAAGAGGTCTGTTGATCATTTTGCATGCAACCTCGATTAAGGAAGATGACTCCAAAATTAGGACACGAAGGCGTAGGATGGCCGCCTCCGGTGTCAAAATCTTGTTGTTGAATGTCAAGTCATTTCGATTTCCCGAGATGAGCAATCTGGAAAAAACATTGCGCGCGAGAGAAAGCCCACGATCACTTTGAAATGAAAACGCATCAAACGCACACCAGAAATTCATTAAAGCTATAAGCCCAAAGTAATTGATATTAAAGGCATCAAAAATCCACCGCCATAGGGCCTCTGCAAAACCACATGAGACAAATAAATGATCAACAGATTCATTGTTAGCATAACAAAGACCAAACCGGGTCTGTGAAGGAGCCGCGCGAACGCAAAGACGTCTAAAACCGCAAGACGCGATTGTGGATAGCCCGCCATGCCACAATCGAGCGTCTCTGGAATGTGAGGAGACCAAAACCAGGAACCCCAATGAGCGAGTTGGAGCGCGAGGACGCAGAAATGTGTAGCAGATTTCAAGTGATACATCCATCATCAGTGAAGCCACACCCGTGTGTCCGACGATCTTTGGAGTGATGGGGACTCTAACAATATCTCGGACCATATCGAATAAGCCTCAATGAATGAGAAAGTAAAGTGCCATGTCCCGTCGTAAAAGTAATTCGAGATGCGATGTCGAAATAAGTGCTTGTACTCTCCTCAGGAATCCCAATCCTATCGGCAATAATGTAACTTGACCAGTTATCGGCCAAAATCGAACTCGGAATTGCATCCGGGAATCCAACATCCTCCAAGAAACCCGAGATCCCGGGCGAATCCTCTCCCGGATGGAAGAGGGGATGTAAGTGGCGTGGAGATCCATCGAGAAGAAACGCCTACGGAGGATGTTGTAAACCAAAGAGTTGGAAATCATAATCTTCCATCCCAACTTCATAAGGAAAGCATTGTTGGCGACCACAATAGGCCGGACACCCAAACCGCCCCGCCCCGCGGCATGCAACAACGGCTCGATTAACCACCACGATCCTTTCGAGTTCACATCGCCCGATCCCGATGAAATTACGCATGCTTTTCCATTTGTCGTAACAAAGTTAAGGGCCACTTGTATACCATCATCGTGTGCACAAAGGAGTTTGGTAATCACCGAATTCACCAAACAAATGCGGCCCGTGTCGAGCCAGAAACCTTTCCACCTTCCCCGAACTTGAAAATAATCTTGTCGAAAATTGATTGAAGGCTTTGGCCACTTTGGCGCACCACTTGAAGATGGGGGCGCCCAGTAAACTTGTAGGGAATGCGCCCATATGCATCCCGTGATCGTCTGAATACGACCTCGCACATGATTGGAAACCCGGCTTCCAAAATAAGCTTTAGATTTATTAGGATTGAAAATCGACCCGACATGTCTGCATAGAGGTTAAGTATCGGATAATAGACGTGCACTACTCGAGGATGCCCCACACATAATCACAATATCATCTGCATACATAATGGATGAGGGAAAACCACGATTAGGCGCCCGAAAAGGCTGGAGTAGATTCTGTTGACCGCGTCTCGACCAATCTACTCGAACGTCCTCCGCGATGCAAAATAGCGAGAGGAGATAATGGATCCCCTGTCGGACCCCTCGAAAGCAAGAGAAGTAACCCACTGGTGACCCGTTCATCGGGGCCAGAGATTCTGGAAGATCAAGGATGATCTCAATCCGGTGAATGAACACTTCGAGAAACCAAAGCGGCGTAACACGTGAATCAAAGCCCCACTAAGCGTATCAAAAGCATTCCGGATGTCGATCTTTAAGATCATATTGACATCATTACGACCTGTAAAATATTGAACCCCTCCGAGACCAACGCAATCTGATCGTGGATTTGCCTGCCAGGATAAAGCCAAACTGGGTAGGCGACAAGTAAGAAAGAGATGATCGAGCCAGTCGCGTCGCGAGAATCTTGGTAATAATCTTAAAAAGGAAATTGCTCATCACGATCGGTCTAAAGTCTTCCACCACATTAGCTTCCTTGGTTTTTGGGATGAGTGCCATAAACGGCATTCGGACCCGTCGGGAAGGAAGTCGTGACGAAAAAATATCGGATAGCGACCACCACCTCCTCGAAATGAGATCCCAAAAATGATGATAAAATCTCCCATTTGGCAAATCGGGCACGGGGGCACTGTCCAAACCCATATCAAATGCCGCCTCTTTCACCGGATTACGAAGGAATAGCCGTCAAAAGTCGTTATCAACCATCTAACTATTGGAGAAATAAGATGATCGACCAGTGTAGTCAAGTGGTTTGCCCGTGTCCGCGAAGAGGTCCGTATAGAAGGGAGATAATGTGATTCCCAAGAGCCACGGGTCCTCTCGTATAATTACCATCAACCATTAAACCTTGTATCCGTGGCGCCCATTTCGAATCGAATCGGCGGCGATGGAAAAAAGGCGTATTCGATCTCCATCCTTTAACCAATCCGATCGTGATTTACTGTGAAGGAATTCCACGCATGAGCAACATCGAGGCGACACCGCGCGCCTCCAACTCCATATCCCTATGAGCACCGGTGAAACAAATGGATTCAATATCTGCACGAATCGACGAACCCTTTCCATCGATAATCCACCGGCGATTAACATCCCCAAAAACTTCCTTATTCCAAACCTTAATCGTTTGTCGCAACCTCTTGAGTTTCCATGACGCGTTGCAATGGATTAGAGCGATGTGCAGGGATCGCCCGAGAGGTAGTCACAATATTAGGAAAGAGTCGTGATGAATCCACATGCGGCCGAAAAACGAAAAGGAGACGGACCACAATAGTGGGATTAGAACAAGAAACCAAAATAGGGTGGTGATCGGGCCGATGCGAGGAAGAACTAAGCCGCCCAACAACTTGCCAAAAGAAGAATTGGCCAGGTTGCTAGGGCTCGATCCAACTTAGCTGAAGGAGAGATAGAGGCCTTCGGGAGCACCAAGTAAATGAGTTCCCGTGGTCGCACCGCAAATAAACCTACATCCTCCAAGAAGTCCCGAAGTCTTGACAAGAAGCCTGGGATAAGGTAATCTTTGCCCGAGCGCTCGTGATGTCCCAACCACGGCATTGAAATCCCCATAAACAAAGGTCAGTAAGACCCAAATTCCTCACATCCAACCAAAGGGCACGACGAGCAATATGATCACACAAGCCATGAGCAAAACCAACATGGAAAACCATAGAGCCAGTTTGAACTTGCAAAATAATACATTGAGAAGAAGACCAAACCCGATTTTGGACAAATATACTGCATCGCATAGGACCCAATATCCGGCCGCCCGTTCACCCGGAAGCTTTGAGCAACAAACCGAGACCCAAGCTACTCCGGTAAGAATCAAAATGGATGAAATGTCCACATAGGTTCGCAAATGGCTAAAATAGAAGGTTTATGTTTGTGACATAAAGCCTTAAGAACATTACGAGATGCAATGTTCCCAATCCCGGATATTCGGAAGATGCAATTCATTGAGGCTGCGGGAGGTGGCGCCGTGTCGTCGCCGCGGTAAAACGGCATGTGGTGCGTTGCGAGTTTGACGATTGAGAGTTACCCATTTCATCTGCATAATCGCCCATCTCTTGGAAGCCGCAAAGTCCATCTCATGTGGTTCTTGGCGCTCGGTTCAATAGTAATGTCATGAACTGGGGCGACGGACCCGACGTAACACTCGGAGAATTCTAGATGTGGCCGAGTCGAGGAGCTATCCCGGAAGGCACGGTAAGGGCTCGAATAGGCTTCCCGATGGATATTGAATCAAGTAAGAGGCATAATAGTGGAGATGTGCGGTGTTGGAAGTAGTAGCCTTTGGAGATGACTCCATAAGCAGGATAATCGGCCTGGCAATCGGGAATCACGAGTCCTGGGAGTCGGCCCAACCAAGAGCGCAAAGGTGTTATTAAGGTGGATATCCGTAGAGTAAAGTGACTATTGCGCGGGTAGGAGAACGCGTGCACGCATAGTCGAACCCATCTTTCCCGTTGAGTCATCAACTCCTTACCCACTTGTCTGTTGCCGGAGACGATAAACCTTATATACCTGGATCGCCCTCTCTTGCACTGAGAACTAGGACGAGTAGTTGGCGCCGGGCGTCCACTGGTCGGGAAGCATGCCTTTCGTATCCAGTTACTGTATTATTAAGGCGACAAGAGAGGTGTCGAATGTCCGTAATCCCACATCTCGAACAAAACTCGGGAGTTTCTCATACCCGATTGACACAAAGGAGCACTTTGCGTCGTTCCACCATAATGTGATCCTCCAACGGCTTAGCAAGATCAATATCAACCAAAACTCGAACGAAATGTCCCGAGAACCATCCAACAATGACGATCAATTTGCAATGGATTTCCAATAAAGACCGCAATCCCAGAATGTTATTGGTGTCCCGATATTCCAAACCGAGTTCGAAGATGCGTGCACCAAACGCTAGCCACCGAGGTTTGCACCTTATAAGGATTGAAATCCGGAACCCAAGGAGAGAGCGAATAGTTCCGGGTTAAGCGCCCAGTGGTGCGAAGTTGAGCACGAAACGATCCTGCGCGTTAGACAATTTCACACAAAAAAATCCTCGCCCCGAGGGAATTAGTTTCGATTGTTCTTAATACCCCATAGCTCGAAAAGTTTTTGTCGGTACGAAGTGCATAGTAGCCATGGCTTATTACCTTTCCCAAAATAACCCGCCCAATCAAAATCACGAAAATTGACAAGAAGCGTTGTTGGTAAGCATTTTAAATCGATAATGCTCAATAATAATCCCTTTCCTAACAGGTTTGGGGATAGAATGTGTATTACCGAAACCAAATTGGAAAATGAGGCAATATTACCTGGGCACAGGGAGGAGGCGAATCCATAGTGTGGGGTTGCACGAAACAACTTTGCGAACGTGTTACTCAAATTAGAGTGAGCGTAATGGGCCGAGATTCGAGGGATCGATTCGCTAGGGAGGCCCTTGCAGAGTGCTTCCGGCCATTTGAACAAGCATTCTTGGGAGGGCATGTAGGAGTGGAGGCGGAGTATGTTGCACATTGAGATAAACCGATTAGGAGCGAGTCCCAACACATTTAAGCGGTGTCGAGGCGAATAAAAGGTTGAGGGCCAGGTTCGGATGTAAACAAGTACCAGGGGATGTATGACAGCATTGGAAAATGAGAATGGAGAAAAATACGAAGTTATGGCCGCATCTGGTGCGCGTGGCCCGAACCGCCGGTGAATAGTGACCTGCCGGAGCGGTAGCAAAACCAGAATTGGATGGGCTAGGGCCACTCGTTTCGACCTCCTGAGCAATATTTCCTTCTTCGACGAAGGCCAAATCGACCGTTTTAGGGTCAAACGGGCATCAAAGTTCGAAAATCAACTTTCGGATCCCCAATTTGGGTTTTTGATTCGGGGCACAATTGGGTCGATTGGAGGGCGGAACTTGTGCGTCTTGGAGAGAATTGAAAGATGGTGTGGTCAATTTTGGGATTGGGTATGTATTGGGGTCGGAATTGGAGTTTAATAGAAAGTTAGGAATATTAGGAAAAGCTTCGATTGTTGCCGGAGTCGAGTTGGAGGGCCCAAATTGGTGGCTGGGTATTGAAGCCCATGGAGAGACGATCAAAACCTGTGGTTGCACGTCAATTTTGGTGGTCGGAATCGTCGCCGGAGAAGTTTCGAAATCGGCGCCTGAAAATGTGCGCGATTTTTGATTTTGTAGGCCAAAATTGACGATGTTTCCGGCCATGTTTCCCGCTGGTGTGAGCTTGGTTGTGGTCGACTGAGATGGAATTACATTTTCCGGTATGACTCCGGCATTGGAATGGCCGGAAAGTGGCTGGTCAACGTCCATCTTAAAAAGTCAACAGTCTTGCCATTTTTCTCTTACTCCATAAGATATTTTGATGGGCTTCTACTTAGTCAACACTTGTTAACTGGTCGACTTGGTTTAAGGTATTAATTACACATACATTCTTATCTGCCTTTGTCATTATCAAAAGCTTAGTGAGTAGGAGACAGCTTAGCTTAGCAACATAATATAATCAAAATATCATTATCAATTTCCATTGCAACAAAATATTTAAATATATGTAAGTCCCAGTATGGATGAAGTGGTCACTTCATCCGACTGTATGGAAGATTCTAGTCGAACTTTAAATTAAAAATGAATAATTACAAAATCATCCTCGAGGTTTGGGTTAATTATAAAAAATCCAGAGATTTTTGAAAATTACAAATGTACTCTGAATTTTGATCATGTCTTAAATTTAAATGTGGTAAGTATAAAGGAAAAATGCAAAATCAGTCATGTATCTATATGGGTTTTGCAATATTAGTCTGTAACTTTTGAAATGCGATTTTAATCCTACATGTTTTTGTCTTTTTGCAATTTTGGTCCCATACATTTTTTATTTGTGCAATTTTGGTCCTATAAATTTTAAGTTGGTGCGAATTTGGTTCTAAGTGTTATTTCAATATTTTTATTATCCCAAAATGCCCTTGTAGCCAAATTATTCAATACACTTAAGATCAAGCTAGTAGAAAATGGTATCAGAGCCTATGTCTTTATTCAGGTTCAAAGTTGAATTTATTTATCATTTATACTGTAGATTGTCTAATGAGAGAATAATTTTAGAATTATGAATTTTGATCAAAATCCGAGATACGAGTTTTACATGTATAATTCTTATAGAAATACAAAAACATGAACAAATTTGACAAAATTGATTTTTTTGACTAATAGAACTAAAATTACCATAAGCCAAAAAATATAAGACGAAGTGCTTGCTTTGAAAGTTTTTCACCCTTTTATTTTTCTGGACGAATTTCTCACCAAACGTCGATTGCTTGTGAAACTATTCAAAAAGTTCACTATTCACTTAATCTCACTTTTCAAATCATCATTCACATTCATTTATAATTTTAACAAAAAAACATCACATTAACTATCATCACAACACAATTATATCACAAATATACTATTCATTCTCTCTTATTTTTCAAATCACCAGTACATCTAATCACTATTACACTAAAAACAACTATCACATCAACTATTATCATCACATTTTTATCTTATATCCAATCACACTCTCAAAAATTATTTTCATTTTTCAAAATAATTTTTTCACACTATTCTTTTCAAAAGTAGAAAAGAAATGGCGAAATGTCAAGCAATCACTCCCTAAAATTGCGGATCCTAAAAATTATAAGATTAATTTTTTTTCTGAAGGGCAAAACATTTATAGGACTAAAATTGCAACTTTAAATGTTATCGGACTAATATTGCAATATGCTATTATAGGACCAATTTTGCATTTGCCCTAAACTATAATATTTGTATAAATGTATATGGAGTGTTTAAAATGTTTTTGTATGTGAATGGGGTAAATTATAACACAAAAATTAAATCTCAATGGGAATTTTTTATTTTTAAAAACCATTGATTTTTCTTTTTTTGTTATTACCTCGAATCTCGGGGTGGTTTTTGTAATTATGCCAATTAAAAATTCATAATCCCCAATTGCTACAAAGTTATCATTTTCTTGACCCATGTGTCGTGAACGGATGGAACTCAACATGGCCGAATAAGAAATTTGATCGTTTTTATGTGTAGACCATGCCTAAGCAACTAACTGATGTCTTATGCTTTGATTTTATTATATAAAATATTTTGTTTCTGATTAACGTGTCATTAGTCATTACTAATTCTCAGTAGTTTATTCAATTCATTACTGATATTTCCTTACATTTAACAGATCATTTCCCTATAAACTGTTCAGTTTCTTTTCTTTTCCTTTATATTTAGCAGATTAATTATTAAGGATAATAATAATAATAATAATAATGATAATAATAATAATAATAATAATAAGAGAAATGAGCCAAAATGACCACTTATATAACGAAAAAAAAAAATCAAAACTAACTATCTTTTGAAAATAAATATTTTTTAACCATTTTGACGAATCAAATAGACATTCACATCCTTCTAGCCTTATTACTTTGAATTGTTGAGTTGACCTCTCTCTCTCCCCTTCACTTATCACTCTCCTAGATTTTCTTGTTATCTCATTCGACTTTTTAAAAAATTTCACCGACCAATATTAACGGCAATTCGACGGAAATATTAAGTTTTCAAAGTTTGCGATGTGCCCCATCTACATTCTCGTCTGAGTTTGGATACAAAATGGTGGATATCAACTCACATAACTCGATATGAGTTATGCGACTTCGATATCGAGTTACATTTAACTTCGATATGTAATTCGATCGGATCTTCTCGATCAAGTTATGTCGAACCCATGAGTCATCTTAGTAATAGAGGTTGCTTGAGTTGCTCCTCATGGGATTGGATCTCATCCGGAAAAAACACAGAAAAAAAGAGGTTTCGAGCTCTATATTCCGCTTCTTATTGTCGAAGAGGCATTGGTCCAATTGGGACTCTCTTCGGCTCTTGCACCCGAGACAAGATAAATTAGCAACCCCTTTTATCGGAACCCATATGTAGCTCTTGAGTTTATTAGTGAAATAGGCGGACTAACATTTGCCACATGGGTGAGCACTTTGCTTATACGCCTTAATCAATCACTTCCTCGATCCCCACTCCATCAATGTTGGGCCCCAATACTGCTCTAGGCTTGGTATGCGGATAGTTCTATCATCCATATAGGAATTTAGTAAAGTCTCGCTTTTTTATATTTATAGAAGTAGGTGCTTTACTAGGGCACTCTTCATTCTTCATTCGAAACTAATGAGTGTCCTGGTAGGGCTTTCTCGCTTGTTATCAAAAAGGAGTTGGGTAAAGCAAACTCCTCCTTGGAGGAGCACGAGCTTAGTCAAGTAGAACCGGGTTACGCTGTTTGATGCTCGATCGAAAAAATCAAATCGGTGGGGCTATGACCTTCGGCGGGATCGCGACTTTGTCCCGACCATTGCAGCACGTGTGTCGCCCGGCATAAGGGGCAACTCTAACTCCTAGCTCTTGGATGTGTGATTCCGCTTTCACTAATAACTGGGGGGCGTAGCACTTGATTCAAAGTGTCTAGGTACCATGGAAGGAGGGCTAATCGAAAGGTAACGCTTTATTAGTTCACTTAAAGTGGAAGTACATGAAAGGCACTCACTTAATCCAAATTTTATTATTCAAATCTTTCCCATCAAGAGCACCAAAAATGGCGCAGCATGTTGGTGGATAATGTTGTGACTTGATATCGAGTTATATTTTTTAGCAAAATATTGCGAGATAGTTTATATAATGCGGAAAACCGAAAACTAAATTGAAATAAAATTACATAATTACAACAACTAACTTCGAATAAATGAAATTACGTAAAAACGAATAAAAAGAAATGGCCGAATTGTGTTCAACACACTATCCTTAAAAACGCATTTGTCTCCTATTACGGGCGTCTATTTTCCAAGATAAGATGGAAAAACCGGATTACCTCAACACCGTGAATCAAGACACGCCCGGAAAATAAAACCAAGATATGCGGGAGGACAATAAGATTTTTAGAGCAAAGTATGCGAGAATAATATATCAGTGCAAATGAGGAGTATTTTGTGTTTAGATTGCTAGAAAACAAGCTATTTATATAACTGAAAAAATGACATGACCATTAAAGTCCATTCTTTGTTACACAACAATAATATCTGTTGTTACAAATTTAAATTTTAAATTAAATCTGATGTTACATGTATTGGAATTAAAGCTGTATCTGTTACAAAATTTTACAATTCGAAATTAAAAAAAAATTGTTCTGAATTTTTAATTTCAAAAATAATAAAATCGCAAAATATATAAATTTGGCTATGTCGCTCGATTTTGGTGCGACATTCGTGTCCGCAGGGCGTGCTCGCACACAAGTCGGTGGTTCGAGCCCAACCCGGACCGTGATTTGCACTTCCACTGCAGCGCCGCGTGTAGAGAGCCCATGCAATATAATCTTCTGCACCTTACCAAAAGGTAGCATTATATAAACTAGTCAACAAAGCTTTGTTTTCCTATATGGGACAAACACACCTTTCAAAGAAGACAATACCCACTTGGTTTCTCCTTTTAAATTAATTTCAATACTCCACTTTAAGCTTTAATTTCTCCTTCATCTAAACACCATTTTGGACAAACAAATGTTCAATTTTAATATTCTCACGAGGTAGAACAAGAATCCACTTTTACTTTTATCATTAGACAATCGAGGTCCCAAGATGTTATGTAATTCGATCCAGATCTTCTTCAGATTACATAACTCGATATCGAGTTATGTAACTCAACATCAAGTTATGTAACTTGGTGGAAACCTTCATCGTCTTCCTTATTCACCCACAGACCACAACCACCATTAACGAAACATCAATCTTTTAAACTAAAGCTAAATTATCTAAACCTACAAATTTTACAAATCTAACAATAAATCCTAACGTAAACAACTATAAACTAACTAAATCAACAAGAAAATATGAAGTTAAACGAGTTGAAATGAAGTGTTGAAAATTACCTATTGCGCCGCTGATAATGTCGTCATCGAAGCCATGTTTGCTAGTCGTCGGAATCAATTTTTGGTCCCAAGTTAGTTCCGCCAAGTTATGGGGTGTGTGTGATTCAAAATGGTGTAAATGGCTTAAGGGGCATTTTTTTTTTTTTTACGTGTCAAAAACGGCTAAAAACACATGTGTTTCAAAAATGGCTAAAAATATTTTAGTTTGTAAGGAATGGTTAAAAACCCTGCCCCGTAGTAGTAGTAGTAATAATAATAATAATAATAATAATAATAATAATAATAATAATAAGAAATGCTGGAATTAAATAATTAAAGGATAATTACGAAAATAAGTTACCCAAATCAATACACTTATTGTATGAAATATTTAATATTTAAATCCAGCTTATATGCATTAATTTCTTAATTACTAAAATAAATAGAATGATAAAAATAGTACTGAACTAAAAATGATATACACCATGTCTCTCTAGCAAAATATCTACAATCACAAAAGAAATTTTCAGTTGGAAAATATTTGGAAGAAATAACACATTTTTCTAATCAAACTTGGGATAAAAATTGAATTTTAAACACTTTCAAATCTAGTTGGAAAGTAGATTTTTTCTTTAAATTTTTTATACATCAAAATTTTAATAATCCAGCTGGAAAGTGGGGTTTGTTTCCTTATGTATACTATCAAGATTTGATAACCCCAAAACGAAAAATAAGATATTTCTTTATACATCACGGAAAGATGGAATTATTATGATCATTATTTTGCGTGACACAGGGGTAGGTGGTATATGACAATGAGTTTTCAGTAACCCATCATTTTCATTAGTTTTTAGTTAAGCCACAAAACAAGGGCCAAATGTACATTTAAAATTTTTTGATTATCCATCATTATCAAATGATACAGTAAAACTCATTTAGATGTGTACGAGTTCCTTCTTAGTTCTTATTTATTCATCATTCGTTCATTTACATTGCAAATGATCAATATACATGTACAAACAATGGCGTAGATGGGGCATCATGGTCCTCCCCCCTATTTTATATTATTTTCACTTAATTTTATTAAGAAATTATAGAAATACAAAAATTTAAGTTACAATTTATGTAATTCTTTTTTTTTCTTATTTCATGTGTCATTCCATTCTATTTTTTTAGGTATGCCGAAGCATCCCACGTTTATGGGTT